>JAOTIY010000212.1:60071729-60082800 GCA_027123655.1 Muscicapa comitata
TTTTGTGACTTGTAATTCTTCCTGCAATGTTGGTAATTTTTTCCAGGGGCTGAGATCCAGTCCCCAGGGGTCCTGGGTACTGTGCCAGGGTCTCTGAGCCCTCTGGCAGGGGGATCTCGAGGCAGCCAGGGGAGCCAGGGGAACACCCTGGGCTCCCACAGGTGCTGCCCAGGCTCCCCAGGGAATGGTGACATTCCCAAGGCTGCCAGAGCTCCAGGAGGGTTTGGACACCGGGGATGGGATTGTTGGGGTGTCAGGGCAGGATGGTCCCTGTGGATCCTCTCCAGCTCATGATATTCCACGATTCCAAATCTTGGCTGTCAAAGAAACCCAGGAAAAGCATCCAGAGCCAACAATTTCCAGACAGAAGGAGCTGTGCTCCAACCTCACCACGGATATTCCAGGTTCTCCAAGGGCTGAGGAGCCCGTTCCTGCTCCTGGAGGGAAACTCCAGCTCTGAGTCAGAATTTAGGAAACTCCTTTGGAAACCAGGACATCCCAAACTGCTGAGGCTGGCGGTGCTGTTTGAGCTTTGAGGGTGGAATGCCTTGGAATTCTTTGCTGTTCATTAAACGGGAGAATTTCACATTTTAATTCCATAATAATCGTAATTACTCCGCTCGTAAGAGCCAAGCTTTGCTAAATCCAAGAGATTCAAAGCCCACATGAGGATATTTTATCACTGATGCCATAAAGATTTCCCTGTAAGATCTGTATTTTTATATTCTGCAAACAGCTTTAGGAATTACCAGAAAAATGCCATAAAAATACTCCTTAAATTAAAGACTGCACTGACTCGGTTCCCCCTTCCCCCAGACATCCCAGCAATAAACCCACGCTGATGTTGACAAGGTTTCCATCCCATAAACCACTCATTTTTCATTATTTCCCCCATCTCAGGATGTGAAGTTGTGTTTATCTATAACTCACGGCATTTTAACAAAAGGCTTGACATTTATGGGAGCGCTGATAGGAAACAAGCGCCGAGAACGGTTTATAAACAAATTAACGATGTTACTGCAGGGAAAATTAATTGGAAATAAAACTGGGATCTATCACAGGACCACACTGACAGGTGCTTGGAACCTGGGGTGCATTTTTCCATGAGTTTTTAAAAGGAAAATTAATTTAAGGCTTGATCAACGCTGAAAATAAAAATTATTTGGACACCAAAGTAACCAGTGGCATTTCCTCTTGTTCACTTAATTTTGGCTGAATTTTTCCCCAAATAATTTTGCACCTCCTGGATCTGCCATGGGTGATTCCAAAAGGTGGGAGGTCTGGAAAATAAAGTTTATTTTTGCTTTTTTTTTTTTTTTTGCTGTGATGAGGAAGTGACCTGAAATTGTTTTAAACCATTTTGAACTGAAGCAGAGGAATTCTGGATCTCTGCAGGAGAGGAGGTCTTGACATCCTCAGCTGGGAGCAGACAAATCCAAATAAAATACGGTATCAAAATGGGAAAAACCATTTTGATTGAAGATGGGATAAAAATCTAAAATGATAATGGAGATATTGATCCATTCTTGGAATGGAAATATTTGGGAAAAGTTGAAGCCGAGGGAGCTGGACAAGAAGCAAAACTAAACACAGACATTCCTGAAGCCATTTTTTACTCGGATTTTTTTTTTTTTTTCATTTTTTACGGATATAAAGTTGCCCAGAGCAGCTGTGGCTGCCCCTGGATCCCTGGAAATGTCCAAGGCCAGGTTGGATGAGACTTGGAGCAGCCTGGGACAGTGGGAGGTGTCCCTGCCATGGCAGGGGTAGGAGGGGATAGGATGAGTTTTAAGCTCCCTCCCAACCCAAACCTTTCCATGATTCTATGATTTACTTCTCAAAACCATCTCTATTTCCCTTCCCTCATCCCAAATATATTTTGCAGCAGAATTAAAGCTGTTAAAAACCCAGAGCTTTTACTCTGAACACTAAAAAAATTCAGCTGAGGTGGCAAAATCTGTCTCTCCTCCAATAAAAGCCATTTTTGAAGATGTGAATGGAAATCACGTCACTCCAGCTTAGCTGGCGAACAATATCTGCCAGTTTATCCAAGACTTTGGGAAATTAATCCATGAAATTTATTGGATTTACATATTTGCATCCAGGAAATTCGAAGGGAAAGTCCCGTTCAGCTGCCCACGCTCGGCTCTGCTGAACCCCCATCATGAATAAAGATAATTTCAGCTGAGCCTCCAAAAAACCTGGAAAACTTTTGGGGGAAGAAATGCTCGCATATTTGGGAAATATGAGAATTTTGTGCTCTTTGTGGAGGTAAAGCTGAGTTTAAAGCACAAAAGTGCCTCAGTTCTTTCCCTGCATCCCAAAGCTCAGCCCAGCTCCTCCCGGGAAGTTTTCCCCTGGAATTTCTCCTGGAGCATTCCCAGGTAAGGTGTCCTACATATCCAAGGCTTATCTCCCAAGCTGGATTTTTGCTAAATATTCTGTGGGAAGAGTTGATTTCTTTTCCTTCTGTCCCCAGTTCTCCTTCCCCCACCCCTTGGCCGTCAGAAAAAGCTGTTCCTGTTCTGCCTTTTCCTCCAAAGCTGAGCTTGGGAAATCAGTGAATATCCTGGAATATGGGAAGAATTTTTCCGGGTGGGGAGCAAGATCCACCAATTATTGCCTGAAATCAATTTTCCAAACCTCTCTGATCACGGGGCCTTCCTGGCTCCCAACTTGGATGAAATTATCCCTTCAATTCCACCCGTTCATGCAGGAATGAGGAAATAACTGCTGGAAAAACAAGGGAGAGAATGAGGTGAGATGAAATCAAACCTTCCAGGCAACTCTTCACTCAACAGGCAGGAAATTGGGATGTGATTCCCACATCCCAAAGGGAGGCTCCTTATTCCCAGCAAGTTGGGATCAAAGTCACCCTGGTGTGTTTTAACTCTCCAAAATCTTGGCCACTGGATTATTCCTTGATCCGAGCAATCCTTTGGGAAGCCAGGAGCCCCAGGCCTTGGGGAATAGGGAGAAATTTGGCAGCACCAGGCTGGGTTTAAGGTGAAGCAGGGTTGGGGTTTAATTTTGTCGTGGCAAGAATCCACTCCAAGGAATTGTATCCCTGAAATCTTCATTCCCTGGATATCCCAGCCAAAGGATCTCTAGAAATGCTCTGTTCTTTTTTAAGTCTCCAATTCCTGGACTATGGGGCAGCATTCCCGGATTCTGGGGAAGCTTTTTCTCGGAATTTTGGCAGTTTTGGTTCAATTGTTGATTTTTGGAGCCCACCCAAGCAGCCAAACGGCTGCTGAGCTCCAAACAACGCTGAGCTCCAAACCCTGATCCCAATTCCCTGGATTTTTCCAGATGTTGGAGTCAGCCAGGGGGATTTTAGGGATGCAAATTCCAGCAGGGATGGGCTCTGCCCTGCTCTCCTGAAGGAATTGTGCTGCTGAGGGTGGGACGGTGCTGGAAAATTTCCAGAAGGAAAATCTTCCTGCTCATTGGGGATTGCAGGAATGGTCCAGGAATAATATCCCTGGATTTTTGCTTTAAGCATGTAATTAATGAATTATAAAATGTATATAGTGAATTATAAATAATTTATTAATTCAAACTATATTAATTTACATAATGAATGATAACATTTATAGAATTAATCTAAGGGGTGCTTTGGGTGTTTTTTGGATAAAGACGATGATTATTTTCAGAAATCTGGACAAAACCCACAATGATAAAAATTCAATAAATTTTGAGTTCCGTGCCAGGAACTAATCCAATATTTTGGCCAGGATGGGAAACTTCAGGATACAGTGCTGGTGTTATAAATAATGGTCAAGAGGCAAAGTCTTCCTTGGGATTTAGAGCTTCAAATAAAATCCAACTGGCTCTGGAAACAGGAACTCTTCCCACATTTTTTTGTTTGCTTTCCCAGTGAAATCTCACTCCCTAAAGACAGATTTGATGGAAAAGTCAGGAAGGAATTTACCACTGGACTTCCTCAACTCCAAGGAAAGCAAAGAGAGAATGGAATGGGAATTTCTGCCTCCTGGTTTCTTTCTGATGTTTTTGGTGTTCAGAGGGCTGGATGGATGGATGGAATTACACACAGGAATTGATTGGGACTTGATTTGGATTTGTTCGATAGCAAGAATCCGTTTGACTAGAATTGGAGAATTCCTGGAGTGGTTTGGGTGGGAAAGGACCTGAAATCCCATCCCATGGGCAGGGACACCTCCCGCCATCCCAGGGTGATCCAACCCCAATGTCCAGCCTGGCCTTGGGCACTGCCAGGGATCCAGGGGCAGCCACAGCTGCTCTGGGAATTCCAGCCCAGCCAGGAAAGTTTTGGAAAATTCTTCCAGTGAGGGCTTGGGAAGAAACCTCCAACCCCAACTTCTCTCCTTTTTTCTGTGGTTTCACTGTCCCGTCTCACAACACGCTCAGAGGTCCACAAAATTGTTAAAATTCTGATTACTCCCAGCCAATGTGGAAAAGAACAGCTTTGGAATTAAAATTCCGGGAGAAATTGGATCCCAGACCGGAACTCGCATCTTTATTCGAGACACGGGAATGAGCTGCTCCGGGAGATCTCTGAATTCAATCAGGAAATCAAGGAACAATAAAAGCCTAAAAACAGAGACAAAGGGACTTGATGAGAGTGATCAAGACTCAGCTCAGATCCCGGGGAGCTCATTTTTCCCAGATTTTCAGCCTCAATCCAATGAAAAAGTTTCTTTTTGCCAGCCCTTCCCTGGAGCTGTGAACGAGCACAGCCTCTCTCTGTATTTTGTGTTTGTTTTTCCTGCTTTTCCTTTATTTTTAACTCCCTTGGTGTCATCCTGAAGTTCTGGAGGATTGAGCTGCTCCAGCCAGAGCAGCAGGGCTGGAATTGAATTTATTTCTTACAGAACTGCTTGTAATTGCTCCTAGAAAATCAAATTATTCCTGGCTGGTATTCCCAGCTAACGAGAGCAAGGAACAATTCCAAACCAACTCCATTTTTTGTGTTTGGCTTTGTGAGGAGCAGGACAGGGATTGGGGATTTGCTGGGGTTACAGGAGAAAAATCAAAATTATTTCTTTTGAAAAGAATAATTTTAATTTTTTAAATTTTATATCCGAGCACCAGGGCTGGGGTCAGTGCTCTGACATTGCTGGGTTTGCTGCAGCTGCCTCAGCCCAGAGGTTCAAATATTGCTGGGAACTGAGATTTGTGGGATTTTTATTTCTCCTATGAAGAATTTGTGTATTTTGGTGTTGGGATCATCACCAGAGAAGTCTCTGGCAGGATTTTAGTGGCAAAAACCTGAATTTTCACAGGAGAGGGAAGATCCTGGCTGGATACAGGAGTTGCTAATTGGCTGCTCCTGTGGGAGGCATTCAAAGCTTTTTATTTTCCATCTAAATCCCTTCCAGAAGATTTTCCTAAATCCAAGAATTCCAGGTAATTGGCTTATGGAATATTCAAAGTACCTGATTTCAAATTCAGTGATTTATTCAGGGTGCTGTGTCCAGGAAGGGAATTCTGGCTCATCCTGAAATTGTGAGGGCTGGAGCTGTGACCCATGGGATTGAGGAGCTGTAATTAATAAGGGGGTTAATTAACGGAATTAATAAATTATTTAATTAATAATAATGAATCATGAATTATTCAGAGCTCCCACTGCAGGGGATGCAGGGACAGCCCCTCCTCTCCCAGCACAACGTGCCAGATTTTGGGAATCTGGATTTCTTTTTCCCAGGAAAATCGCTGTTTCCACTTAGGGAACCAAGGATTTTGAGTGCTGAACAAAGGATTTTGGGAATTTGGAATTTAATAGTCCCTTCCAGCTTGTTCCATCTGGAATTCTGGGAATTTCTGGCTGATCTGGAATTGTTGCTTCTTCCAGGCACCAGAGGGGAGAAAAGAAAATGGGAAGAGGTTAAACTCCTTAATTATTTTTTTTTTTTTGCTCTTCCCATGCATTTCCTGCCCTGCTGGCTGGATTGGAGCTGTCTCCCAAACTCCACCCTCCAAAATTCCCTGTCCCTAAAAATTCCCATGATCCAGTATTGGTTGGTTTTATGTTGGTGTCCATAAAAATCTGGAGAACCTGCCCTAATCCAGGGATTTCCAGGGAAAATCAGCGACGTCTAAACCCTGATGGCGCCACTTGTTTTATGATTTCTGTGCTGCTGGAAAAGGAAATGGATGAAATCCATCTGGATATTCCTAAATCCCATATTTTGCCCTATTTATAAAACTTCTGCGGCACAGAAGGACAATATTCCAATAGGAAAAAAAGGAATTATTCCCTGAAACGTGGGAATTCTCAGTTGGAATTGTTGGGTGGTCACAGCTCTGGAGTCTCCTCTTGGGAATTAACTCAGGAATAAAACCCTTGAACTCATCACAGCCTCAAATCTCTTGCTGCCAGTGCTCATTGAATGGGAAATATGGGAATTTTGCCTTTTGTTTGTGGTGCTGGAGGCCTGGTGGGAGGAGAAAATCCTTTATTTTCAGTCTTGGAGGTTAATTCAGGCCTGATTTCAACCAGCAAACGCCTGGAAGTGTCTTTAATTCCATTTTTTAGCATTGAAATCTTAATTTAAGTGGGAAAAAATGTCCTACAATCTTCAAATATCCATGGCTGTTTTGTGGGATAATATGGGAGAACCTTACTGGCATTTTTGAATCATTTTTTAGAATTAAAAATTTGCTCCTTGTTTTCTAGGAAGGGATAAAAGAACTTTTAGATCTTCTGGAATGAATAAATCCAGCCTGACCCTCTTAATTCTTGGGATAATTGCAAAGAGATTTGAAATCCTTCATGGATTTTCAGTTTTCCCAAGGCTGCATCAACATGACGGAATTTGGAAGCCATTTTAATTTCTTTAATTATTATCTTCCTTCAGGGTTTAATTATTATCTTAATTCAGAAGGTTTCTTCAGAGCAATAAGAAGCCGATGAGGAATTTGGGGAAAAAAGGAAATTTTATGTTCTCTTTTTTCCTAAGGAAACAAAGCTTGGAATGTTTGGATCTTTCTTTTGCTTTTCCTAAATCCAAACAGTTTTTTAACACAAGGGCCCATTTTATTTAAATATCAAGGAATGGAAAATTCTGCTGCTTATTTTCATTATTTTTCCAGCTGAGAGCGATTGGTGCCACCATAAAAGTGGGATTTGTAATGCTGGAATATTGATTATGGATTAATTAGCAGGAAAACCAAGGAATTGATAACCAGTAGAGAGTGGGATATTAATTAAAGAGAATGATGTAATTTAGAAGAAATAAACATTTTTTTTTTTTTTGCTAAAAATATATAAATAAGTGAAAAAGTTTTGTGTTGGTCACACAAATCCTGGCCAGGAATAAACTCACAACTTCCTGACCCTAAAAAACTTGGTTGGATTAAAAAAACCCTAAAAAAAAAGGGTTGGATTTATCCTGAGGAATTTGTAGGATTTGAGGAAAATCCATAATTAAGGAGCTCAAGGAGATGAATTGGTGGGAAATGGGGGGAAATTCCATCTCCCACAGCTGCTGAAAATGAGGAATTTTGGGACATGGAATGGCTGATGGGGATGAATCCTTTGGCTCCCAGATTTGGGATCCCAAATGGATAAAAGGCAGGAATGAGTGCTGGGAGATCATTCCCAAATATTGGAGAATTGCATTCTTAAAAGTGGCTTTTTTTTTTTTTTTTCTTTTTTTTGGTTGTTGTTGTTTCTGTTTTTGTTTTTGTTTTTGTTTTTGTTTTTTTTTGTTTGTTTTTTGTTTGTTTTGTTTTGTTTTGTTTGAGAAGATTTTGGAAAGTGGAGGGAGTTGTGGTTCACAGTGATAAATATTTCGTCCAAGTGGAGCCCAAAAATATTGAGGAGCTTGTCAACAGAGGGAATTGGGAATTTTATAGGATGTAAAGTCCAAGCTGTTAAATTGGACTGTGGAGCTCTGGATTTTCACCTTTGGAGTTTTCCCATTTTATCCAGGGTTGTGCCCGATCCAAGAGAAATCAAAGGCACCCTTTGGATGCTTTCAAATCAGTCCTGGTGGTTGTTGCATGAACAAAAATCACTTTTTTGGAGGGAAAAAAAGCAGCAAAAAAGGTAAAACCCTTGGAGATTGAATGGATTTTTTCAAGATTCCATGGTAGAGACATGTGGGAAATGCATCCAATGGATTAGAAAGAGTTTTGGAGGCTAAAAGTTGATTCTTGGGATATTTTCTAGTGAGAAAAAAGAAAGACACAAAAACCCTGAGCTTGTCCAGCTTCAGACAGGAAGGCATTGTGAAATTCCATGAAAACTTCCCAAAAATCCCAAAATGCTTCCAGAGTTTAAATCTGGCTAAAGCCAAGCCAATTTTATAATCCAAAATAAAACTGGAGGTGGTGGGATTGTTCTGTCGCAGAAAATCCACCTTAATTTTCTGTATCACCCTCAAATCACGGAGCTTAAAAATTTCATTTAGGATGGAAAATTGTTTTAATATTTGGTGCTAATTAAAATATTTAGAGGGAACTGATAAATTACCAGGCTGAGGGAGCTGTCATCCACTCAAACCCTCAAATGTTTCCTCATTCAGTGGATTATTCTTCGTTTAGGTTGTGACATTTGGGGACATGGGGCCTTGACAGTGCTGGGGAATGGTTGGACTCCAATCTTGGAACTTTTCCAACCTTAATTCTGGGATTCAGCTTGTAAAAGCATCAGGAAACAACGAGGAAATTTGGATTGAAGTGGAGAATGGGCCTGGCTGGGATTTTAACCAAACACAAAATAAAAATAAATAAATAAAATAAAATAAAATAAAATAAAAAATAAAATAAGTAAAAAATAAATAAAAAATGGCCGAGTCGTTCCCCAATAACCAACGTGGTGCTCCAGGATTCCTTTTCCATGTTTTTCCTGGCATGGGGATGTCCCAACAATCCAACACCTGAGGAGGTGCTGCTGCAATCAGGGAACAAATGGCATTTTAATCATCTCCCTAATCAAAACCCCATTATGCTCTGAGCTAACGAGCTGCTCCAATTAATCCCGGGCATTTTGTAACAATCCCGTGTTTTATTAATTAATTAAACACCAATAACCATCAGTAGGAGCTGCAGAAATTCCCAGAACTTGGTAAAAGGAGGATTTAGGCTGAGCTGGAATTGGATGTTGAATAAAAAACATCCCAGAATTCCTTGGAAAGATAAAAATGTTGGGATTCTTGACTCGTGTGAGGTAGATCTTTGAATTAATACTGAGAATAGACTTTAGGCTGAGCTCTGAGTTTACTTAAGCTGCAAATATTGATGTGAACACCTCAGGGTGTTTGCACAGCTGAAGGGGGTGTTAGGGTTAGGAAATACAAAATTTGCCATGTTTAAATTCCTAAAAAATGAAGGAAAGGAGCTCTCAAATCTGCTGGAATTCTACATTTTGCAGGAATAATCAAGGCTTATTTGGGAAAAAAATCCTGCATTTCAGCAAGGTCTGGAGTTGTTATTTGGAGATATTTTTATTTAAAATTTATACTTTTTGGTGGTTTCAGTTTTGTGGTTTTGGTTTTGATGCTGCAATCTGGAACTTGTGGGTAACTCCGGGTTTTTGTGTGTGTGTGCAGGGATGCAGCTTGGCATTTTGGGGAATAAATCAGAATTCCAGAATGGATTGGGTGGGAAAGATCTTAAACCTCATCCCATTCCAGCCCTGCCATGAGCAAGGACATCTCCAATTATCCCAGATTTCTCCGGCTCGCTCCCCAAAATTTGGCACTTGGCTTTCCAGAGGATTTCTGCTCCTTGTGCGCCCCCAAACTCCCAGCACAGAAATCTGCTCTGATTTTTCTGGATTTTCCAAATTGACACTTTGCTCGTTAAGGACGTTTCCTACAAATTTTGCAAACTGGGGCTTTCCAGTTGATACAAATCCAAGTCCATTGATTCCAACCAAAAAACCCCCCTGAATATCCAAACTTTGACAGACAAAGTCTGAGCCTTAAATATTCAACCTCAAAGCCGAACAGAAAATTCTTTTTTTTCTCTTTTTCAATCTGCTTTTGCTCAGTTGCTGAAAAGAAAACAGAGCTCCAAAAAATTGATGCTTTCGACACCGGAATTCAGCGGATTTTTGGGCTGGAGCTTTATTTGGAAGAGATGTCTAAATGTAGGCTGGGATTAGCAGCCTAAGACTGAGTGAAAGGCAGGTTTTTTCCCCAGGTTTTTTCTTTCCTGGTTGACACAAACGTCTCCTGAAAATCCCTTTTCAGTCTCAGAGCTCTGCATGTGAAATTTTTAGGCCCTCTCCAGTTCACATCAAAGAAATTCGGGGATTTGCATCCCACGAACCGCTTGCTGTTAATTTGGATGTTAATTCCAACAAATCCAAATGCCTGAAGTTTTTCCTTCTGGAATTTGTTTTTTTCCATCCAAATCATCAACTTTACCTTTGGTGTCTCTTCCTCACCCTTAGGAAAATCTGCGTTGGGGGATTGCACAGGGACAGGATTGATTGATTTGGGAATTCGGCAGCTTTTCCAGTTGGGTTAATGTCACAAAATCTCACCTTAAATATTTTCCAGTCAGGAGAAATCCCAAAAAGGGAATGGGGTATCATCACTTTTCTGTTTCTGGGGCATGAAATCAAAGTATCCCTAAATTTAGTTAAATATTGACTTTACAGATGATTTTAAAATTTTTTAGGAAGTTGTGATGTTGATTGATGCTCACAAATCTCTCATTTTTCATTTAAAACTTAATGCATTTGCCAAGGCTGGTAACCTTTTCCAGGAATATCCAGAATATTCCAGAAGGGAATCCTTCAGTGGGATCTGCAGGAAAAATTGAAATCCATAGGAACGGGGAATCACTGGAACATGGGATCAGGATTCAGAGCTGATCTGTTGGGGAACAGATAATTTTTGAGGGCTCAGTATACTTTGAGGGATATTATTCCCAGATTCCCACATGATTCCCGCTATTTCTGGAATTTTCTCCTAACTCCTGGTGCTCTGTGTTGTTTTTGCCACTGAAATTCAGCCAGCAACTACTTTATTTAAGTGTCTCCTGCACCATTTAAATCTGTGTTTATCCAGTGAGACCAAACAGGTTTTAGAAATATTTAGGAATTAATATGTATATATTATATTTATATTTT
>JAOTIY010000212.1:60186606-60198801 GCA_027123655.1 Muscicapa comitata
AAATGGGCTATTATAGTCCTAAAATATTGGACTATTTTTGCCCAAATATTGGATTTTAAAGCATCAAAACCCTGCCTGGGCTTTAGGAGCTGGTGAGCATTGAGCTGATCTCTGTGTCCCCTCTTCCAGGAGCGAGGATACCTGGAAGGAAGCACAGGCAGGACATGAGCAAAGCCCTTTAAAATGCCAGGTGCTGGCATGAGGCAGGAGTGGAGGAGGATGCCCAGAGGTGCCTGGACAAGCCCAGATGAGCTCCAGGCTGGAGCATTTCCCAGCCCCACTCTCCTCCCAGCTTGTTTTCCACGCTGCCAGCCCGGGCTGTGCCTGCCGGTGACACCGGTGACGTTTCCTGTTGAGCCAGAGCTGCTGGCCTGGAGGAAATGGGGCACAGGAATGTCTGGAGGTGACACTCTGGATGTGACACTGCTCACGTGAGGAGCCCTCAGAGGGCACTGGGCACTGGTCATCGCTCACAGTGGCCGCAGCTGGATCCCTGCACCTCATCCCAAAAATATCTGGGTCATGCCCTGGCAGGTGAATGAACCATTCCCAAGGCTGGGATGCTGAGGGATGCCCCTTCCCCAACATTCCTCCTGTTCCTCCTCCAAAGTGTCTTGGTGGCAGAAACCTTAAGGATGATCCCATTCCCATGGGCAGGGCCACCTTTCCCTGTCTCAGGATGCTCCAAGCTGCCCTTGGACACTTCCAGGGAGATATTTTGAAGCTGTAATGAGTTATGCAAGAGCTAAGGGAGATTTCTTCGAGCCCAGAGATATTTAGGATGGAAAATCCCTTCCCAGGACCCTGCTTGGGCAGGGGGAGGGTGTGCCCTGTCCTTCTCTGGTCCCAGTGGTGCCTGAGCCATCTTGGCTTCCCAGGAGATGCCAGCTTGGAAACTGGGGCTGGGAGCAGCCTGGGACAGTGGGAGGTGTCCCTGCCATGGCAGCAGGGTTGGGAAAAATCATCTCTAAGGTCCCTTCTGAGAGGAATGTTGGATTTGTCTTTACAAGCAAGCTGTGGGTCTGCTGGTAGACAATGTTAGCATTGAGAGAGAAAAGAAACAATGGGATGGATTCCACTGATGGATGAATGGGAAAAGAGATTTGCCTTTACAAACAAACTGCAGGTTTGCTGGGAAATGAAATTGGATATTGGAATATGAAAGAAGCAATGGGGAAAACCATGAATTCTGTAAGAATTAAAAATTCCAAGGGAGGGTTGTACATCAGAGGGGAATCTCAGGTGTCAGGGGTTTGGGCAGTCTGTGCCTCTCAGGTGCCTCAGCCCATGGGGAAAGAGAGAGGGAAATGCAGATGGGAAATTGGGATAAAAAGGAGGCTGAGTCCTCCAAAAATCTGAGAGATCCCAGGGAAATGCCCCATGGCCTCTCCCTTTGTTTGAATAAAGTAAAAAGGACTCCTCTGTCTCCTTTTTGGACATAAACCTCTGGTGTTTGTGGATTAATTTTCCTTACACCATCCTCTGCTTCAGCTCAGCCTCTCCAGGCATCAAAATCAGCCACAGAAAACTCCTCGCTCGGTTCGCTTTGGCTCTTTATGGGAGCTTTCTCCATTTCCAGGGGATTTCCTGGGAGCTGCAGCGCTCCCCTCACATCTCCATTGGCATCGCTCACTGCAGCAGGGCCGGCTGGTGGGAAGCGATGATGCTAAGAGATGATGGTGTCACCCCATCAATCCCACCCCATTCCCCGCGGGTGTGCACGCCAGCCCTTCCCATCACCCGCGGCTGGTGTCAGGCTGAGCAATTAACCCCAACCTGCTTTCCCTGCTTGATTTATTTATTGCCCTTCAGCAGCCAGGAGCTCGTTGCTTTTCACGGGTGCGGTGGGAATGTGCTTTCCCACATTCCCCTTTCCACGCAGGAGCAACCAGCTCCCCTTGTCCTCCTCTCTTACAATCGGATGTAATTGGCATTAACGGAGCGTTAACAAATTGCCCGGGGGCATCCAAACCCTCTCCATGAACGTGAGGGCTTCAAAATGAGGAACAAAGTGGAATTAAAAGGATTCCGGATAAATTTGGCTCCCAGCTTGGCAGGCTGATGAAGCAAACTCTCGTGTCAGAAGCCGCTTTGCCTGGGGGGTGGAAAAGTCACTTCTCTGTCCTGGAAATGTCACCAGAATAGAGATGAGCTGCACCTTGTCGAGTTCTCTCTGCAGCTGCTTCTCCAGGAGAAGCTTTGCCCTGGGCAGGACCAGCTTTTCCAGCAGCTGTGTCCCAAGGAAGCCACGTGGGAGCTGCTTCCCATTTTCCTCGAATCCTCAAAGCCTGGGGATTGAAATAAGTCAAGCAAAGGTTGCCTGCTGAGGAAGTCAGCAGAGGAGTAACAGCTTTGGTGGCCAAAAATGGCCTCAGCACAGAAGCAAAAAGATGGTCAAGGTTCCTTCTAAGTTTTTATTCCATGCCCAGAGCAGCTGTGGCTGCCCGTGGATCCCTGCAAGTGGCCAAGGTCAGGTTGGATGAGGCTTGGAACAACGTGGGATAGTGGGAGGTGTCCCTGCCTCTCAACCCAAATCATTCCATAATTCTACTAATTTATTTGTGTCCACAGCATCTGAAAAATTCAGAAAAAAAACGTTTTCTGAAGGCAGCGGATTGCAAATCTCAATTCCAGGTAGATCATGTTAGTGGTGGGCAGGCCCTGAAATTCTAGCCTGGGAATGGGATTCCTGTTATCCAACTGGAGGTGTTTGGATCCTTACATCTCCAGATTGGAGCGTGGGATTCTCAGATTCCTGGAAGTGTCCATCCCCCTGTGTTGTTGAAGGAGTCCCAGCATCTGCCACACTGCCACTCTTCAGTCCATCACCTCCACACAGCTGCAGTCAGGTGGGATAAATCCCTGTTTTACAGATTCCTGATGGAATTCAACCTGTGTTCAAGGACAGATTCATCCATTACCTTCCACTAAATTGTTTTACATTCCTATTTGAAGTGACTGGGGGATGTCATTATAAAAATTGCAGAGAAATGTCCCATTTATGTCATTGTCACCAGCAGTTTCTGCTGTCTCCATTCCATATAGGCAATTCAGATTTAAATTATTACAGCATTACTGGACCAGCCCTGCTCTGTGATCTCCTCCTGAAGGTCAATCCTGCATGACGGAGCATTTGGAGAAGCTGACGTGGGATTTCTGCTGGCATTAGGAAGGAAGGAAAGAGACACATTGATTTTCCTACTTAACTTTTCCTTCCTTCCCTTTTCCCTCGGGATATCCAGGGAAGCCGGCAAAGCGTCAGGCAGGGCTGTGCCAGCTCACGAGGGCAGCAGCACAGGGATAAATGGAAGTACAGAGGAATCCCAGCTGATTCCAACAGCAGTAATTGCATGCTCGGACATGAGGAACACTCTGGCTCCTCCTGAAGGTTATGAGCTCCCACACTGAAGCTCAGCTAGTTGTGTCAGCAGATTCCAGGCTTTTCCTGCTTTTTCTGTGATTTGACAATCCATAGAAGCTCAGAATGGTTTGGGTGGGAAGGGACAAAAAATCCCATCACAATTTCCATGGCAGGGACATCTCCCACTGTCCCAGGGTGCTCCAAGCCCTGTCCAGCCTGTCCTTGGACATTTCCAAGGATTCTTCTCCGGGAACCTGTGCCAGGGCCTCCCCACCCTCACAGGAGGTGTCCAAGGCCAGTTGGATGGGGCTTGGAGCAACATGGGATAGTGGGAGGTGTCCCTGCCACGGAAAAGGGCTGGATCTGGATGGGCTTTGAGGTCCCTTCCCATCCAAACCATTCCATGTCTCAGTGATTCTCTGATCCCATGACCCTGTGATCCCATGATCCTGTGATTCCCTGTTCCCATGATCCTATGATCCTGTGATCCTGTGATTCTTTCATCCTGTGATCCTGTGATCCCATGATTCTCTGTTCCCATGATCCTGTGATCCCATGATCCCATGATTCTCTGTTCCCATGATCCTGTGATCCCATGATTCTCTGTTCCCATGATCCTGTGATTCTTTCATCCTGTGATCCTGTGATCCCATGATTCTCTGTTCCCGTGATCCTGTGATCCCATGATCAGGTGTTTCTTTCATCCTGTGATCCCACAATCCTGTGATTCTTTGTTCCTGTGATCCCATGATTCTCCGATCCCTTGATCCTGTGATTCTTTGATCCTGTGACTCCTGTTTTTGCGATCCTGGGATTCCGTAATTCCGTGTTTCTGTGATTCTCCCATCCCGTGTTTCTCTGATCCCGTGGTTCCAGGCTGAGTTTGGCACACCCAACCAACTCCTGCCCCGTGTTTTCATCCCTGACCATCTCCTCCAAGGCCACCCCTCCTGGTGGATCCCAGCATTCCCAGCATGGTCACCAAATTCACCACCTGCAGCTCCGTTTCCTGGGGGAGGTTTTCCAGTCTCCAGCATCTCCAGGGAAGTTTCCGGATGGATTTAAGGAAGACGGCAGAGAAAAGCTCAGAAATTTTGATTTTGAACCAAAAGGAGCCTCTGCCCACGCGCTGGCGATCAGATTGGATTATCTGCAGCCTGAGAGCAGCAGGAATCTGTCGGATCTCTTTGGCCAAACTTCCAGTGGCCTGAACCTCTCCACATCTCCACTCCCAGCTGTGTCCCAAAGCTCATCCCTCCTTCCCGCTGGGAACATCCCTGGAGGCCAGGAGAAGCCTTTCATCCCTCAGATCCCTTTGGTCAATCTTTATCTCCTTTGGTCCCCATAGCTGGGGAAGTTCCATCATTTTTTATTTCAGTTTTATCTCCTTTCCTACAACATCCCCATTGTTAGCTGGGCAAAACCCAACGGTTTCATTCATTTAATCTCGTGCCGCAGAAAATGCGATGCCATCTTCAGGAAACTTCCCACTGTGCATTAATTTCTTTCTCCATAATTGTATTTATATTTCAACAAATAGGCTTGAAGTGCATTATTATTCTAAAATGAGGGCTAATGGCTTTCAGTACTTTCCTGCAGCTAATTGTGCATTAATTTCCCAGCTTTGATGGCTCACAAAGAATTCCAGTTCTTCATTTACATGAAACAACTGTGAAGGAGAAATTAACTGGCTGCTTATTTCATCTACGCATTTATTTTTTTACTCCCTGAAAAATTCGACGCAAACTGTTGGTGTCCATCAAATAATTCCTTTCCCAGAGGCAGAGCCCCATTAGGAAAACATTTCCCTAAATGAGAAACACCAATCTTCAGCCACCCCCCAACGGGAAAAAAAGGGAGGAAGAACAATTTATTGCTGCTCTTGTGTCATTCCAGAACATAAAAATTCACATTTCGTTCATAGCAGGGTGGACACAGATTTGTTTTAAGGATCCTGTGACACAATTTCAGGGGGGTCACTGAAGACCTCCCTGGCTCTGGAGTGGAATTCCAAGGAATTTGGATGGAGATTGGACAACATCACCCACAGGAAAAAAAAAAAAAAAAAAAATTCCTTTCGTAATTAACAACGTGGTTCTTGTATCCTTATGGATTCCTGGGAGCAGCAGGAGACTTGGACCTTCCTCTGAAATTCAAGGATTCCATGAGAAGGAAGGAAGCTCTTAATCCACAAATTGTTTCCTTAGGGTCACCCACCCTCTTAAATAATCCCCACAATTCAGATTTAGAGCATTTCCTATGCCATAAAATCATCCAACTTCCATTAAAATGTTCAAACCTTTGGCAGGGCTGGAATTAAACTGCCTGGATTTAACTCTCCCTTTCCCAACCATTTTTTTTCCCAAGGAATTCAACTATTTCCTCTCAGATAAAATGTCTCTTTTCCTTCTTGTATTTTTCCTGGAAGAATGGCAGAGAGAAGGAATTAATCCAACAATAACCTTGATGAGGAGAAGAAAAGTTAATTGGAAAGTGTGATGAGAACCCTGAGCTCATTCCAGCCTGGGCAGCAATGGAAACATTGGTGTTGACAAAGAAAAATTAAAATTTACTCCAGAGTTCAAACACTGTTAATAAATGTGGGGAGATGATGCTCAGAATCCTGGGGAAGGAGCCTGAGGGCACATTCCATGCTTAGGCAAATTTTATGGAAAAGTACAATATTCAACATTGTAAAAAATTATCTTTTTTAAAAAAAACAAACTGAGTCTGGGGCAACACTTTGGCCCAAATTTTACTTCAATTTCGGGCTGTTTTCAGGGGATTTCTGAAAGGTGGAACCTGCTGGGAAAGAAGGATGTTTTTTGTGGGAGAGAGCAGCTGTCCCACATCCCATGGGATGGGGCTGCTCCAGAGGGTGTTTGCTCACAGCATGAGGGTCACTATTCCATAAAACAATCCAGCAGAGCCTTGAACTGCTGGAAAATATTCCAGGGGAAGATGGAGAGGTGGTAAAGGAATTATTCCTCCCTACCAACCTCTCCATGCTCCAGGCCTCTGGTAAAGGCCCAGAAAAATTCCATGGAATTCTGGAATGCTTTGGGTTGGGAGGGACATTAAAAACCATCTCATTCCATCCCCTGCCATGGCAGGGACACCTCCCACTGTCCCAGGCTGCTCCAAGCCCCATCCAGCCTGGACACTTCCAGGGATCCAGGAGCAGCCAGGGATGCTCTGTCCAACCATCATTAATTGGGATATTCCCACAGGAGTGGTTTCTGCTCCCAGAAATTCCCCATCCTGCAGCAGTTTTGTTCCAAACACATAAAGGCAGTGAATGAACCATCTCAGCAGCAGGAGAAATGTTGGAACCCACAAACCTGGGATTTTTGAGCTTTCTGTGCTGTCAGGCACTGACCCCCTGGAGAACTCTGCTTTGGACCTGAGGCCTTGGAGAAGCTTCCAAATCTGGGTGATGGAGTTAAAATCATGGGTGTGCAGTTAAATAGAAGTGTGTGATTGCACATGGTGAAGGGTTTGGAATTGGAGGTTTTTATAATACCGTAATAGGTGTGGGACAAGATGGAGGATTTTCGGGTGATCTTTCGGTGTTCGTCTTCCTTCTTCTTCATTATTTCAGGTTGTAATTTTTAGTTGGACAATTGGTGCTGCACTGCAGGTCACAGGAGTTTGGTTATTGGGTGAAAAGTATCAATAATATAGGTGTTAGTTCTTTATTGGACTGTTTAGCTTTAAAAGACCTTGTAACCAGCTGGATTCATCTCCATTTTGCTCACTTTAGCTGGTAGCTGGAAGTGTTGCAGAACTCTCTGTACTTTAAATAAGATTTAATAAACAACCAAGCCAAACAAGAGAAATTAATCTCCTTTGTGTTTTTAATCCTGACTCTGAGTGAAGGCAGAAGAAAATGAAGACAGGGCATTAATTAAGTGGTGCAAATATCACCTTTACAGAGAAACGGAGGGAATATCCAAAGCCTGCTCCAGAGGCAGGCAGGGGTGATGCAGAGCAAATCCTGGGATGAAACACCCTCCATTCCCACATGGAGAGGGAGCACAGGGGCAGGGTGGGCTCTTCTCCCAGGTAAAAAAAGGGAATGAGAGGAAAGAGCCTCAGGTTGGGCCAGGGGAGGTTTAGAATGGATATTGTGGAAACTTTCTCCAAAAAAGCACTGGAACAGGGATGGAGCAGCTATCCCAAAAAACACATGGATGTGGGGACATGGTGAAGGGGATGGGGCAGCATCCGCTGCTGGATTGATGATCTCGCAGGACTTTTCCAGCCTGAACAATTCCATGATTTTAACACCCCTTTGCTCCCCTCACCCTCCTCCACGTGGAGCGAACAAACCCCTGCCCACAGCAAGCCCGGAGCAATAATTCCCATTTCCCACCAGCTCTAACCCTGCACCCTCAGTTTTTCCTTTCTCATCCTAAATTGGTTTGGAATCACTCCTTTAATTCCCAGGATAAAGCATCATCTCTGATTATGACACGCAGGGAGATAAAAGCAAAGAGCTTTTCCCCACACAACCTCTCCTTGACTCCTGCAGAGTCTGCCTTGGCTGTTTTGTAACCCTGCCCAGTTAATTTTGTGCTCAGTGGCTTTTTCCAAGCACAAAGCCTCGCTTAAAAGAAGCTGCTCAGAAATTCATTAACTTCACAATGCGCCTGGCCTCGCTCCAGCCAAATTACTCCATTTCTGTGGTGCTCAGAATAAAGGAGAAGCAGGGTAGGATTGATCCAGCCCACACACAGAGATTCCTGTCTCACAGTCTGTGTGGGAACCCAAGCCTGGTTAATCTGCACAGCCTTTCCCATGAATAATCCAGACTAGGAAATTCCATCTTTTCCAATGGATTCCCTGCAGGTGATGAATTGGTGTCACAACAGCCCAGCTGACACAGGGACATTTTTGGGGGGGGGCAAATGGAAAATTGACAATTTTTAAGCTGTCTCAGCTTTTGATTCCTCCCCAGTTTGTGCCTCAAGAGCTCAGCCACACCAGTGCAGAGCCTTTATTCACATTTCATTTGTCATTCCTGCCAAATCCTGCTGCTGTCCCCTGTCAGACACCCCTTTTTGATGCCCTGACCCCCCAAAACTCAGGTGTCACATTCCCAGCTGTGTCCCCCCAGTCAGGTTCATCTTTTCCTCTTAGCTGGTCAAAATATCCTATAAAATCATGGGATTTCTGGCTCAGATTCCCAAATGAATTTAAGGGATCCTAAACCCCAGAATGTTTTAGAAGGGTCCTTAAAGTCCATCTGTCCCATCCCTTGCCACAGGCAGGGACACTTTCACTCAGATGATATTAAAGGAAATGCTGTGGGAATTCCTGATGCCTCCAGGCTTTCTTTTTTCCTTTTTTTTTTTTTTTTCCCTTTGTGGAAGTGAACCTCTGTCCCCATTAGGACACCCCTGTGCCACCAGCTCTGCCATGTCATTTCACTTGAGCAGATAATTAGTGCAAAGACAGATTGCACTCCATCAAAGGATCTTTTGTGAAGAGAGAGAGAAGCAAAAAAAAAAAAAAAAAAACAAAAAAAAAAAAAAAAAAAAAAAAAAAAAAAAAAAAAAAAAAAAATCTTTGCTCTGGGCTGCTCTTTCTTTTGTCAGCCTGGTGGGCTAAAAGGCAGGGAATAATCCCAGTGTAGGATGAAATATTCCTTTTTTAAGCCACCCAAATGCCATCCAGTAAAAACCAGAAATATCTGCTTTGCATTTCTGATTTTCCTGCTGCCTTACTTCCAGGAAGTAATCTGGAATAAAGAGGTGTTTTTCCTGGTCTTAACTGGATTTTCCAAAGATTCTTTTCTTTTTTGTACTTAACACAATTTTCAGGGCCATGCATTTGTCCTGGGTGGATTCCAGGTGGATTCCAGGTGGATTCCAAGCAGTCCAATAAGACTCATCACCAAATGCCTTTCTTCTAATTAAGAAACTCCTTATTTTCCAGCGATGTCCTTCATTCCAGGAATGGATTATTTGTCCATTCATGGCACATCCCACTCCTTCAGCACCAGGAGTGTTAAATAAAGAGGAGTTTTTCCTGGTCTGACTAGATTTTCCAAAGATTCTTTTCCTTTTTGTACTTAATATAATTTTCAGGGCTGTGGATTTGTCCTGAGTGGATTCTGGGTGGATTCCAGGTGGATTCCAGGTGGATTCCAGATAGCCCAGCATGACTTATCACCAAATGCCTTTCCTCTGATTTAGACATTCCTTATTTTCCAGCGATGCCCTTCATTCCAGGAATGAATTATTTGTCCATTCATGGCACATCCCACTCCTTCAGCACCAGGAGTGTTAAATAAAGAGGAGTTTTTCCTGGTCTAATTGGATTTTCCAAAGATTCCTTTCATTTTTTTTATTTAACACAATTTGCAGGGCCATGGATTTGTCCTGGGCGAGTTCCAGGTGGATTCCAAGTGGTCCAATAAGACTTGTCACCAAATGCCTTTCCTCTGATTTAGACATTCCTGATTTTCCAGTGATGCCCTTCATTCCAGGAATGAATTCTTTGTCCATTCATGGCACATCCCACTCCTTCAGCACAGGGGATCCCCAGCAAGGAGCCATCCCCAGGGTATTTTTTGGGTGCTTTTCTGAGCTCTCCCTCCAGCTGAGCAACTTCCTGACAGTTTTTGTGCTCCCTGCAGGACCTTCCGTGGAGCTGCTCCTTCATTATGCTGCTCTGAGCCACCTCACTCAGCACATTGGAGCAATTTGGATCGTTCACCTTCCAGCTCATCCTTGGAATTCTGCTGATTCTGGGGCTCTGTGCTTTGCTGTCCTGATCTCTCAATGTCAGCAGCCCTCTCCTGTGAGAGCAGGAGCTGTGCTAAACCAGCTGGGCAAGGCTGGGGACGTTTCTCAAGGCAGCTTTTTGTTCCTGGAGGCTTTGGAGCTTTGTCTCCAGCTCAGCTTTGGTTCACAGGCAGCCCCTTTGCTGTTTTGGGGGGCAAAAATCCGAATATTCCGTGTTTGGTGTCAATCACAGCAGAGGAATTGATTTTTCCTCTATAGTAAAAATCCCAAACCATGTGGAATGAAGCCTCCAGATTCCCTCTAGGATGATTTCTCTGTTCAAACAGCCTCTGGCTCCACACTGGCCTCTCCTTCCTCTCCATTAAAGATTTTCCAACCTTTCTCCAGCTCCAACAGCACAGCCTGGCCACACACCTCAAACAAAGCAGCCAAAAATCAAAGCTGCTTCCCAAAAATTCAGAGATTCAGCCACCTCAAAGGCCCCAGTTCCACAATCTGTTCCCAAGAGGAAAACCTGGAAGTGCTCAATTCCATGGAGCTGCTGCCTGACCCACGCTGCTCCCTTCCCAGACCAACCTGATCTCAATATTCATGAGGCAATTTTTAATTAAGCACCATTAAATCCTTGTTTCCTGCGGGGTTTTGCTGCTGTGTTCAAGGCGAGCAGAGAGAAAAGTGTGGATTTCTGTACGGGACAGGCTCCAAATGGAAGATTTTGTCCATGTTGGAATTATAAACCTGCACATGGATGGAAATATGGAATAATTTGGGTTGGAAAGGACCTTAAAGATCATCCCATGGGCAGGGACACCTCCCATTATCCCAGGGTGCTCCAGCCTGGCCTTGGACACTTCCAGGGATCCAGGGCAGCCACAATTTCTCTGGGAATTTCATCCCAGGGTGTCCTCACCCTCCCAGCCAGGAATTTCTTCCCAGTATCCCATCCATCCCTGCCTGAGAGTCTTGTCCAAAAGCTCCTGGAGCTCTGGAAGCCTTGGGATGTGCCAGGTGACAAATTCCTTATTTTGGGTCAGAATTCCTGCAGAAAGGAAAAAATCTATGTGGGTATTGTGTTTTATTTTCTTTTTGTCAGGGTCGGGACCAAATGCTTGAGAGATGGTATTTCTTGTTTGGACTTAGATGTTTATTAATTCTTATTTATATTGCGTTCTTTCAAACCATGAGTTTTACAGCACTTCCAGTTAACAATCTGAAAAGGGAGATGTGTTTTTCTCTCTACAAGGCCCTTTAAGGGTAAATTGTTTAATTAAGAACAGACGCCTAAATTATTTTTGCTTTTTACCTAATAACCAAGCACCTGTGGCCTGCGGTGCAGATTTTTCTGTCTAATTAAACAAAATCAGCTAGACCCATGAAGAAGAAGGTGAAGAAGAAGGACAAAACTTTGGCCCTAAAATCTCCATCTTGCTTTTTATGTATTATTGTATTCTAAAACCTTAAATTTGAAGTTTTCCACTATGTTATATTACACACTTTTATTTAAACTGCACACCTCTAATCCCAGTTCCATTATTCAATTTTGGAAACTTCTCCATGGCCTCAAAAGCAGTATTTTCTTGGGAGTCAGTGCCTGTCAGCACAGAAAATCTAAAATTCTCAGTGACCAGGATTCCAAAATGTGGGATCTGACCCTGTCCATTGGCAATCGTAAATAAACCAAGGAAAACGAGGAGAATGGAAAAGTGAGCCCACAACAAACATTTCCATGCCAAGAAAAACACCCAGATGGTCTGGACTGAAGAGAGTTCCCTTGGCTGAGAGAGGAGGATGGGATGGAGAATGAAATGGTGATGAGGGAGGATGGACAAGTGCTGGAAGAGGGGAAAAAATGGGAAATGCTGAAGGAAATGCAGCTGGGGTTTGTTAAACCAGCTCAGGAGGGGCAGATTGGGCTGGACACGAGATCCTGGCTCCCAAGTCTTTGGAAACAAGGAAAACAGGGGCTGTGAGAGCTGGGTTGGGAATTCCTGCCTCCAGCTGCCCTTGTGGGAGCCCAGGGTGTTCCCCTGGCTCCCCTGGATGCCTCCAGACCCCCCTGGCAGGGGGCTCAGAGACCCTGGC
>JAOTIY010000212.1:60244372-60257317 GCA_027123655.1 Muscicapa comitata
GGCAGTGCCCAAGGCCAGGCTGGACATTGGGGCTGGAGCAGCCTGGGACAGTGGGAGGTGT
This sequence comes from Muscicapa comitata, assembly GCA_027123655.1. Lineage (NCBI taxonomy): Eukaryota > Metazoa > Chordata > Aves > Passeriformes > Muscicapidae > Muscicapa > Muscicapa comitata. The sequence goes on from JAOTIY010000212.1 coordinate 60,244,434, forward strand.
CCCTGCCATGGCAGGGATGGGATGGGATTGGATTTAACCTTCCATCCCAAACCATTCCATGTTTCCATGATGATTCAAACTTGTCAGGGATGGATCTTTTTCACCAGCCATGAAGGGATGAAGGGGTGGAACTCTCCCACCACGAAATGAGTGATGCCAGAAATCCTGCAAACCATCCATTACTGCCAGCAAGGACAAATGGAGTTGCACCCTCAAATCCAGGACATCCCTCCCTCTGTCCCAAATTGCTCAGGGCCCCATCAGCCTGGCCTTGGACACCTCCAAGGATGGGGAATGCACTCATCCTCAAGAAAAAGATGGATTTTACACACTTCCTGACTCTCTCAACTAGGACTCTGCAAAGCAGGGATTTGCAGCCTGGAAAAACTCACATCTCCTTCCAAAACACAGATGAAAGCCTGACATTTCCTCAAACCCCAGGATTTCACACAGATCCCAGGACCTTACCCTTTGGATAGCCCAGCCACCTGCTGATGAGTCAATCTGGAGTGCTGGCTGCCTTTGGAGAAGGACAAAGCCTTGGATCCAATTCCATCTCTCCCAGTGCCCATCCTTCCTGGTTTTCAGCTCTTCCCTGTGGAACAGCTCTTAAATCCTGAAGGTTTAATTAAACCACAGCCAAAATGCAAGGATTTGATAAATTCCTGAACCTGGATGGCAACAACAGGGACTTCTTCTGTCCCTGGGAAAAAAAAAAATTCCCATTGTCCCAGGAATGTTCCTGGGGAGGAAATGTCAGCCAGTGGCATCTGGGGCTGGATGGGGACAGAAGGGCCAGGGAATCTGCTTGGGAAGACGAGGCCAGGGAGAGCCAGAGCCTGGCAGATGGTGGGATGAGCTCCATCCTTTCCTTGAGGCTGGGAGGCTCTGGAATGAAGCAGCTCAATCCTGGGAATGCTCTGCTCCTGCCACAGTCGTTATTCAGCATTCCGGGCTGAGCACAAAATGTGGGAATTGTTTTCTTGAGTGACTCGTTGAAAGCATTTTTGTGGCAGTTTCCTCGTGGGAAACAGATTCCAAGGAGAATGTTCAGTTTGGAATTGCAAGGGAAAAGTGAGAGTTAAAATCACTCTACTCCTCTGAGCTCTTCTTTCAGCTCCTCTCTGTTTTTCCAAGTTTTTCAACCTGTGTCTGGAGCCCCATGGCAGCATTTGGTAATTATATAAAATATTTATTCCTTTTTTTTTCCTGCACTGATTTCTCGAATTTTCCTCTCAGTGTCTTGCCCTGCAGTGATCCCAGTCACTTGCAAACCCCTCATCCCTGAAATAGCAGAGCAAGGCAACACACTGGGAGCAGTCAGAACTGAGATGCTGAAAACACAGAATTCTCCTGGAATAATGAATTCTGACATGGAAAACAAAATATCAGAGTGATCCATATTCCAGAAGAGACCAATGTGAGCATTCTGAGGTGCTGGAAAAATGGGGTGTTTATAGAAACGACAGGGAATTCTAAAGCTCTGTTTGGATTCATGTTGTCAAGACTCACAAGGAGGTTTTTTTCCAGATTTTTGCTATGAGGAGATATTCTTTGCTTTCCACGTATTTTTGTGTGCCGAGAGTTCATGGAATCATGGAATGGTTTGGGTTGGAAGGGACCTTAAATCCCACCCAGAGCCACCCCAGCCATGGCAGGGACACCTCCCACTGTCCCAGACTGCTCCAAGCCCAATGTCCAGCCTGGCCTTGGGCACTGCCAGGGATCCAGGGGCAGCCACAGCTTTTCCAGGCTGGAATGTGGAATGTTTGTATCCCACCAGTTCCTGTTTTTCACAGGTAGGAGAAGAACGTGCTGAGTTTGGAGAAGGACTTGGGACAAGAGTGTAGAATGACAGGACAAGGGGGAATGGCCTTATGCTGAAAAAAGGGGGGACTTAGATGGGATATTGGGAAGGAATTCCTGGCTGGGAAGGTGGGGAGGGGCTGGAATAAAATTCCCAGATTGCTGTGGCTGCCCCTGGATCCCTGGGAGTGTCCAAGGCCAGGTTTGATGGGGCTTGGAGCAGCCTGGGATAATGGAATCCCATTTTTAGGGTCCTTTCCAGCCCAATCCATTGCAGGATTCCATGATTGGTTTTCCAGCTTCCACCCATTTCTTTCCCAGGTGAGTTATGTACTCATGGAATATTCTGGATCAATTCATCAGGAGTTTGAAGGAGTCACAGATCATTGTCTCCAAACGTTTGGAGTCACTAAATGGCTCCCTCTGATCGAGCACTTCCCACTCTGCAGAGATTCTCATCTCCCTGATAGCCCTGGGGTTTTGACACCGGACTACAACAGGAAAATCAAACTGGAAAAAAAACCCACCCCCTTAAAAAAAAAAACCAAACACAACAAAAAACCAAAGAAACTCTCAAACAACATCATCAAAACAAACAAACAAATAAAAAAGAAACAAAATATCCCTCACAAAACAAATAAAATCCTCACAGAAAGTGAAAAATATGCTAATTTTCTGACTTAGTTAATAATGCAGCCATTTGGTCTTCCTTGTTTTATTACCCTTTTGAATCCAGTGAAATATTCAGTATTATTAATTTTAGAAATTTACTGTGATGGAAAGTCCAACAAAACTCCCATGAAATTGGTCCAGGATTAATTAAATCACTGCTTAAAAGTTGGGCTGCATTTCTAAATCTTTTTTTTTTTGGTTTTATAGATGTCGGAACACAGAGAAATCCCACAAATGTCCAACATGAGGAGACAACATCCGTCCTTTTTTCCTCGATTTATTGGGGCAGCATCCATCTTTTGTTCCTGGATGCCTGGGAATTTATTAGGCTCTATTAAACCATTCCTTGTTTGTTTTCGCTTTTCCAACACTCAGCACAATCGCTGCTCATTAGCACCCCGTTCTCTTCATTATTTACTCCTAATTAGCGGCATCTGCAATCGGCATTAGCGAGAATTTCGGGTTATTGTTTGACATATTAACAGAGTTAAGATGTGCTATCAGAGATATCAGCTAAATAACAACATCCAGGCAGCTGGAGGGGTTTGAATTCCCACAGCTACTCCTGGGATAACTCGGAATTGTCCTGGACATGGATCTGGAAGTCAGGTGGCACCAGATGTTTATGGAATTTTAAGGATACAGCAATGGAAGTTGGATGGATGGGGCCAGCTCAGATTTTCAGCAAGGTAAGCACAGGAATTATAAATTTATCAGATCAATTTTTTTAATCTTTAATTTTTATCTCTTAAAGTCTCTATTTTCAATAGCGCAGACACTGTTAAAATAAAGTTGGAAAGAAATTTAATTATCTTGATACGGTGTGAGATTAGTTTGTTATTGATTGGGGTTTTTCACGTTGATGAAAAATCACAGAATTATGGAATGGTTTGGGTTGGGAGGGACCTGGCTGAGGTCTGGAATGGGACAGGATTGAGGGTGGGAGGAGGTGAGCAAAGAGTGCAAGGTCAGAAGAGCAGATTCTTCACAAGGTGATTTCTTGATATCCCAAATGACGATATCGCAAATTATGTCGAAAATGATGGTATTTAATAAGATGACATCCCAAATGATGATACCCAAAAAGATGATATCCCAAATGATGGTATCAAAAATGATGATATCTAAAATGATGACATCCCAAATGATGATATCTAAAATGATGACATCCCAAATGAGGGTATCTTAAATGACATTCCAGATGATGATATCTAAAATGATTGTATCTTAAATCATGACATCCCAAGTGATGGCATCCCAAAAGATGATATCCCATATGATGGTATCTCAAATGATGATCCTGTTAATTGTATTTTGATATCCCAAATGATGATATTCCAAATGATGATATCCAAAAATATGATATCCCAAATGATGGTATCGAAAATGACGATATCTAAAATGAAGACATCCCAAATGATGGTGTCCCAAAAGATGTCCCATATGATGATATCTCAAATGATGATCCTGTTGGTTGTGTTTTGATATCCCCAGTGATGATATCCCAAATGATGGCATCCCAAATGATGATATCTACAATGATGATCCTGTTTTGATATCCCAAAGGATGATATCCCAAATGATGGCAACACAAATGATGATATCTACAATGATGATCCTATTGACCACATTTTGATATCCCAAAGGATGGCATCCCAAATGATGGCATCCCAAATGATATCTACAATGATGATCCTGTTTTGATATCCCAAAGGATGATATCCCAATTGATGATCCTGTTGATAATAATCTGATATCCCAAAGGATGATTCTGCCCATCTGTTCAACCACCTCACACACTTGTCCAACCAACTCACTGAAAACAAAGAACAACTGAATTTTCCAAGTGTTTATTTGTGGATATTTGCTGTATTTTCTATTTCAGAAACATCCTCCCTTATCCAATATCCCATCACACCCAGCAGATAACTCAGGCAATTCTCGTTGCAAAGCAGAACTTGGTGTGTGGATATTCTCCATGGGGAATTTTGGGGTTTTTTCAGCCCTGTGCCACCACAGGTCAAAGATTTGAAACCCTGACAACTTTCCAGACATTTTGAGGGATGAGATGTCAAAAGAAATGGACACCAAAGGTTTTCCAAAACTTCTGGCTATGATGAGCCCAAAGCTCAGGTGCTGCCGGTCGTGGAATCGTGGAATATCCTGAGTGGGATCATCCAAAGGTTATTGAGTCCAACTCCTTCCCTGCACAGACCCCCCAGCAATCCCACCTGGGCATCCCTGGTGTCCAAACACCCCTGGAGCTGTGGCAGCCTCGGGAATGTCACCATTCCCTGGGGAGCTGTTCCAGTGCTTATTCCATCCTCTGAGGAGGAACCTTCCCCTGAAATCCTTATATCCAACCTAATTTCCTCCCTCCTGAGCAGTGTCAGGATGTTCCTGCAGTTCTACCCCTCAGGTTTTCAAATTAATCATCAGAAATCCCAATTCCCAGTAACTCCTGGATCCAGGGGATTTCCTCATAGGAAATTTCTTTCTCTCCATGATCAGAGATTTAAAAAAAGACTTTTCAACCCCTTTCCAGTCATTGTAGCATAATTCCTGTGGGAATAGAGTATTCCCACATGGATACATTGCCTGATTCCAAAAGCAAAAGGCCAAGATTCCCAAATTGAAATAGATCCACCACAGGGCAGAGTTTTCTCTGGGATCAAGCGGCAGGAATGAATGAAAAGGATTTGAAAGAATCAAAGTCTCTTTTTGCAATTGTGGAGTTTTTGGGATGGGGATCAACCTTCCGTGAATGTCTGGAATGTGCTAAACACAGCTGGGCACTTGCCTCCAGTAAACAGGATAATAAATAATCATGAATTTTAATTATATGAAAATACATAATTAAAATAACAATAATAATTTAAATAAGAAACTCATTTTCCTCTAAAACCCACAAGCGCCTCTCTCACTCTCTCTTCAGGCTGGAAAATCCACATAAAATTTTTCAATTTTTTTTTTAATTTTTTAAATTTTATTTTAACTGCCTGGTTTAATCCTCATTAAAATTCTCTCCCAAAAACTTGGAGGTGTTTATTCCATCTCCCCCCTGCCAGAGATGACATTTATCCCCTGGCTGAAAACCTCTGGCAGTTCTGGAGAGGGGGAGATGGAATTCCATGGTGGGAGAGAGGCGTTCTGTCCGTGGTTTATTTAGAGCCAGTCTTGTTCCCAAGCCTTCCAAAATCAGGATTAATCAATAATTACAGCCCTCATCAGCAAGTGAACCCCCGGGGTTTTATTTATCCTCCAGTCACACTGCTCTGAGACCTAGAGCAATATCCTGGAGTTTTTCCTGTTGGAAAAATAAATCAAATTACATTTTTGCATGCACATGTAGTTAAGGCTTATCTTCTTTAGTCCTGGGAAGGAGCAGAAATTTCTTTCGGAATTGGCTCTTTCATCTCCATTTTGTAATAGTCATATTTGGGCCACAAAACGATTCCCAAGCCATGTTTGCCAGTTGGGTTTAATCCTTGGAGTTTTGCATTTGGAAAACGATAGGGCTCTGTTAATTTGCAGGAGAGAGATTAAAATAAAAGGGATCTTTGTGTTTGTACTCCAAGTGGAGAGATTTCCATGCCTGAGTACCGGGATGAATAAATGTTCCTTCATTTGAATTTCTGAGCAGGACATTTTCCGCAATGAGGGAAAAAAAACCTCCTTTCAGATTCACTTTCTTGCAGAAGTTCAAGTGGATGTTTAGGGTGAGAAAAGTCTTAAAGGTGAATTTCCAAAAGTGGGGAGTTAGGAAAAAAAGAGAAAGTAGGATCTGAGGGAATCTGAGGGAACTTTAGGCTGGATATTAGGGAAGGAGTGAGACAATTTCAGACTAAAATTCCAGCCCATGAAAATTATTAAATACTAATCCCACTCCAAGGATTAGCCTGGGATATCACCAGGAGAAGTCCCAGAATTCCTAAAAAAAGGGTTAACCGTGATTTTCTCTGTCCCAGCTGCCCTGCTGACCCACAGAGAATCCAGCACTTGTTACTTTTGCCTTTTTTCCAGCCACAATATTGCAGTGGAACTGCAGGAATAGAGAGAAATATCCAGGAGACGTTTCCTGAATAATGGAAATATATATATATATATATATAAAAAAAACAACTGGTGTTGGAGAACAGTCGCTCCAGATGTTCTTTGATGGCTCAGCCAAGCAAGCTGAGGTCTCCCACCTCTGAAAACCAAATTCCTCTGCTCCTTTTTTGTTGGAAAACCTGTGGATGCTCCAGAGATTTGGCTTCCTGTGGGTGGAGCGTTTTTCCATGGACTGAAGCCTGTGCTCTCCATGTTTTTTTTTCACATTAACAAAAAATCATGGAATCATGGGATGGGTTGTGCTGGAAAGGATCTGTCTGTGAGGAGCCGGGATGGAAGATTTTGGGAGGTGAACAAAGTGAGGAAGGTCAGAAGAGCATTCCGAGGATGATTGAAGGAATCACCTGGTAAAGAATCCCCTCGAAGTGCTTGGGTCCTGAAAAAGCAGGAAGTTTTTTCCATGGAGAAGGGATTTGAGGAGCACAGACAATTTTGATCCCAAATCCAGATGGGATCAGACATGGGATGAGCAGAGATGTCCCAGCAGAGGTGGAAGGTGAGGAGCAATTCTGTTTCCCTTCCAAAGAGTGACAGTGGTTGGGAAACTGCAGTGTCACACGGATTCCTGATGGCCTAAGTGGGAATCAGCTCCAGTTCCAAGGAAGTTTGGGACACCAGGAGCAGGGAGACTCTGAAACGGCTTCCCAGTTACACCAGTGAGAAGAAATTGAAGCACTTTTGAAATTTGACAGGAACAAATTATTGATGGTTCACCCCTGAGGATTTCAAGGGATGTTTTATGATCCCCAAAGTGTTCCTTGAATCCCTCTGCTCTTCCCAGACCCCTCCACGGACCTGCATCCATGTGAGACACCACAATCTGCAGGAGAGGGTTGGGGGAATCAACTTTTCTGGGTTTCAGCCCCAGAGGGAGCCCCAGCCCGGTGAAAATAAACACTGTGAGCTCCCAGGACAAAATGTGTTTGTCCCACTCCTGAAAAATCCACTAAAACCCTTGGAATGCTGTCCCTCCCTTGTTCTGGCCAGTGGAGAGGTGAGAATCCTTCCCTGCCTCCCCTCCTGCTCCTGCTGGAAGACAATGGAGCTGCATTTAGTTTCCAAATTCTAAACTCATTTTGCTTTGGTTTTGAGGAGCCCTTGAGGAAGGCAAGTCAATTTTCCCATTTGACAATAGGAAAAGCAGGATTTGTTTTAATTCCCACCTAATCCAGACTCTGCACAATCATTAGTGTTATCAGCAAAAGCCTTGATTTAATGTAACTTATGAAAAGCAGCTTAGTTATCGATATAATGTTATTTTTCCTGGAGATTAAAGCTGCCCGTGCTTCCGGAATTTTGTTGCAGAAAGGCAAATGTGGAATGGATGATCCAATATCCTACAGCAAATGGAGGAGCGAACAAAGCTGAAATATTTCAAAAGAAGGGAGATAAGGATGCCAAATCCAGCCTAATGTGCCGTGTTTGTATCTCCCATCTCTGATCCCTGTTTTTTAAGCCTGGAAAAGGAGCTCGGAATTATTTTATTTTCCAGCTGAAGAGAGAGGTTCATAAAAGCTGATTAAAGTGTGAAATGCTGAATGGAAATCTTTGAGGGGTTGTATTTGGAAATTCCTGTTTATGGATGGAGCTTGGAGCAGCCTGGGATAGTGGGAGGTGTTGCTGGCAAGGCCAGGGAGTGGAACTGGATGATCCTGAAGGTCCCTTCCAACCCAAACCATTCCATGATTCCACGTTCAACCCAAGCCCCAAATTCCTCTTTTTGTATGTTTTCCAACAGAATTAAAGAAATCTGGGATGTGTTTCCCAGAGGAATCTGATGCAGGGTCTCTGCCTCAGCTGGAGCACTTGAGGAAGTTGTGGGTCTGAGATCCCTGTTCCCGCCTCATTTCCCAGTTTTCCAAGGAATTTATTGCCATGGCTGGATAGAACATGAGAAACCAGGAGGATTTTGCCTCGGAGTTGTAACAAATCCAAGTCTGATTAATTCCATGAAAACAAAATCACGGAGCAACGAGCTGGAGTTTGTCTCCACTCTGTCCCTCAGGTGGGAGGTTCCTGAAGAAATGGACCACAGAAAGTTCAGATATTTGGAATTTTTTATCATGGAAAGGGTTTTCCAACCCTGGTACAGCTGCTTGGGGCAGTGGTGGAGTCTCCATCGTGGAGGGATTTAAAATCCATGTTGGATGTGGCACTTGGGGACATGGGCAGTGGTGGCTCTGGAAGTGCTGGACTCAATTTTGGAGGATTTTCCAGCCTGAACAATTCCAGGATTCTGTGTTGCAGCTGCTTTTGGGACAGGAATCAGTGATTGGAGCAACAGGACCAGCAGCTCCCACCTGAGCTCCCAGGAAAACCTTTCAGTAGGAGATGTTTTTATGGATAAGTTTAGTTCCAATCAATATCAAAATTCATATTTCCTGAAGGATATTGGAAAAGCTTACAAGGGAAAAAAAACCTATTAAATGAGGTTTTTGGGAAGTGCAATTTTTGCATTTTCCTTCCAATTAGTGACCAGAACACCTTTGGAAATTCCTAAATATTTACAGTTCCCACCTCACACACTGATCCCCTGAATTTTCAGAAGGCACTTTGGAAAATTAGCCCAAATAATTTATTTTCAATTAATGCTTGTAAACAACATCAAACATTTTCCTCTGTTTCTCTGAGTATAAATTGATTGTCAAGGCTGGCAACTGGACAGGACACTTTAATTTTGGATATTTTCTTAAAAATGCTTTCCAGGATGTGAATAAAAAATAATTTCCAAGAAAATATTTCTGCTCCTCCTATGGGTTATTTAAACATAAAAAAAGATCAAAAGAAAGAAATTCTCCCTTTGTTTGCTTTTTTTGGTGTGTTTTCTTTAAATATAGAGGGATATTTTTGTTTTTCTTCCTTTTAATGTTGGATTATTTTTGTCTGGCCAATGCCCTTATTTAGTAAAAGATAATTTAGACATCCCTCCCTTTCATTCCCAGCTGGAAAACTGAGTGTTGAGATGCATGAAACGCCCGCAGGGGTGAGGAGGGTTTTGCCTGGGAGCAAACAGATCTGGGAATTGCCAGATTTTCCTTCCTGGGAGTTGTTTTCCCCCCTCTGATAAATCAATTTATTGATGCAATCATCTGGCTCTGGAGAGGGGACCACTCACATCCCATTCCCAGAGTTCCTTAGGCTCGGGATCAAGCGGGTAAAATATTGGAATATCTCAGTCAGAGTCTGCTGAGCCCCTGTTCCCCCATTTTCTGGTTAAACCACCCGTGGATCTGTTTTTTGTGGGTTTTTTTTTCAGTGGGATTTTGTTCACAGATTCTTCAGAAATTCGGGAATTGAACCCAACTTTGGGAAGGGAGGATCAGGATCTGAGCAAACCCTGTGAGATGGGCTCCTCAGAGGTTTGAAATCCTGAATTATTAAAAACCCATCTTGGTTTTTCTAATGAGAGCTCTGAACTGCTCCCATCTCTCTATTCCCACAATTTTTAATCCAGAGGTCGTGTGGTGTTCTCCAAAAACCGATTTATCTTGGAATTATTGGAATTATTTACCGCTAAGCAAGTATGGAGGACCAAATTTGATTTCCAGGGATCCAGGGGAGGTTTCAGCTCCCAGCTCCAATTCCTCAAATTAATGAAGCCACAAGGAACCCCTGAAAGGGTCATTAAGGAACTCATCCCTGCTGAGAACGGAAAAGGATCGTAGAAGAGAATCATGGGCTCGTTACGTTTGGAAAACACCTCGAGGATCATCGAGCTGGATGGATGGGGGTTGCTGAGTTCACAGGGAAGTTTCCAATGGATTAACAGAAAACAGCTGGAAAAAAGACAGGAATAATAATTCCTCTCTTCCCAAGAAGGCTCTAACCAGGATAATCAGGTTTTTGTCGCGGAGAGGAAGATTTGGGCTGAGATTGGGAAAATATTTTTAGTGTGGACGCTCAGGGAGTGGTGGAAGAGATAATGGAGGTCAGAGTATGGGGCAGGGGATCTAAAAGGAAGGGGTGATCTCTGGAATGACAGGATTGGGATCAGGGAATCAGAGAATCCAGGAATGTTTTGGGGTGGAAGGGAGCTTCAAACCCATATTATTCCAAGCCCTGGATTCCTTCCACCATCCCAGGTTGCTCCAAGCCCCAGCCAACCTGGCCTTGGACACTTTCAGGGATCCAGGACCAGCCACAGCTTCTCTGGGAATTCCATTCCAGCCCCTCCCCACCCTCTCAGCCAAAAATTCCTTCCGAATATCCCACCTATATCTTCCCTATTTTGTTTAAAACCACTCCCCCTTGTTCTATCACAGCTCTTCCTTCCCGGTTTGTGATACAGGACAAATCCCCATGGTCCAGGGACACGGGGCTCTTCTTCCTGGATACTTCTGGAGATTTTCCTCAAATCTTGAGCTTGGAAATGTGATTTGGATTGCTGGGGCTTCTGGAAGCCCAATATCTGCTGAGCTGAAAACCAAACACCCTCCCTTTGATCAAAATAATTTCATTATTCCCATTTCTGATTCCAAAACCCCCACCACGTTTCCAGAAGGAGCCAAAAATCCTGGAAGCCCTGAAAAACACCATTTGAATTCCACAGGAATTCCCAGCCCTTGGGACAAACATTCCAAATCCTTTCTCTTTGAGATAGCTGGTAAAATCCCAATTGCTGCTTCCAAGCCCTCTCCCCATTCCTCGTGCTCAGAGCTGGAATCCAGACCAGGAATTCTGATCCCAGGGATTTGGGGGGTTGGGAAAACTTTATCACTCTGCTCATCATCCCCCCACTCATCCCGATGGAAATGCTCGTCCTTGGGTTTCTTTTATTCCTGTAAACTTTGCCTTGTTTTGTCTCATTCCTGCATCCCCAGGGATTCATTCCCAAACTTCCCAAACTGTGACGTCCTGGCAGGATTTATCACTCAGGAGTTGGGATAAGCCTGGTAAAACCTGGATTTAAGCAGAGGATCCTGGGAAGGAGAAGGAATTTCTGCCCACCTCGGCACATCTCAGCTCACAGGAACAAAGGAGATGCCCCAGTGGAAATTTAGATTAAGAAACTCCTCCAAAAAGTTCTGGTTTTCTCTGGAAATTTTGAAGGAATTCTCAATAATTAGCTGAGGATATCAACATACCCATTGCTGAGAAGGGAATCCCACCTTAAGCACGTCTCTTAGGAAGATGCCTCTGCTGCAAGGTCACAGATCCTTTAAATTATTTTTCAAATATTTTAAATTATTTTTCAATTATTTTAAATTTTAAATGATTATTCTGATGATGATTTTAATGAGGATTCTGCACCAGAGCTCCCCAGATAGAAAGGATTTTTTTCCCCCTGGTTTTATTTATTTTAGGTGTCTCCCAAAATCTTGACTTTAATGCTGTGCACAACCCACATTTGCATATATTTATTTTATTTATTAATCACCTCACAAAAACCCACAATTAAGTCCTACAGAAGGCAACATGGAAATGGTTTATTTGATTTCCTGTGTAATAAAAAATTCATAATAATATAATTACTTGAATTTGAAAAGCACTACAGATGTCATTGTACGTTCTTGGTTTCAGTTTTAACAAGGCAGGGTTTAAATTAAACTCCAGCTCCACACTGAGATTATTTCAATTAAAGAAACCTCTTGTGATCAAATATTCTTTGCTTTAAAGTCATGCTGCATAAATATTTCATCCCGTATTTAATAACAACTTTTTCAGAGTGGAGAAACAAACACAGAGCTCTAAAATCTGTGGATTTAAACAGCTGCTGACAGAATTTTGAGGAATATTTGAGTTGGGAATTAATTCAGCTTGGGGCAAAATGCAGAAATGATGTTGGGAGGGAGGGAGCTGGTCGGAAACAAGAAGTGGAAAGTGTTATTTTTGAGCTTTCAATTCATAATTTGCTGTCACAAAACTCTCCTGGGGATCTCACTGAACCACCAATTAAAGTGGGATTTAAAACAAAACCAATTCCGGACACTCCAATGGAAAATAAACATTAATTGTTGCAGGGGTTTTTATTTCTAAAAAGAAAGAGAGGCCAAATAAAGGCCCCTTTGGGAGGAACAGGGAGGAATTCAGCAGGAATTTAGCACAGAATGTTGGTGTCTTGGTTTGAAAGGCAGGTGTTAAGAAAGGCAGGAGTGTCTCTTGAAATGGAGACTGTAAACCCCCTCCCTCCAAATTATTGTAATTTAAATTGTTTTAAATTGTATTAAATTAAGGGGCTCTCAGGCAAAGAGATGGGAATAGCAATAACAGTTCTTTACTAGGAAAATTCAAATAGAAATGCAGTATTACAAAGAACAATCCCAACCCCTGCCAGAGTCAGAATCCAAGCTGAC
>JAOTIY010000212.1:60551894-60566700 GCA_027123655.1 Muscicapa comitata
TCCCTGGCAGTGCCCAAGGCCAGGCTGGACACTGGGGCTGGAGCAGCCTGGGACAGTGGGAGGTGTCCCTGCCATGGAATGGGATGGGATGGGATGAACTTTTCCCTCCCAAACTATTGTGGGATTTCATGGAATTCTCCTCTGTGCCTGCTTCTCTTTAGGGCTGTGTGAAAACCCCTCTGGGAAGAGGCTCAGGAGCTCAAAATTCGCTTGTCCTTGTTGGAATCTGAACAGGAGCAGAGTCAGGAGCGCATCCATAGGAAAGCCAAGTCCTTCATGCTCTGCCTGTGGAGTGGTGCTTCCCACATGGAGAGAGAAACTGGAGCAATCTGTTCCCAGAGCCCAAACCTCAACCCAGAAAAGGGAAATAAAACCCCTCAGAAAGAAATTGCCACTGTTACAGTCATTTTATTGGCAGGAATGAAATATCCCACTCCAGCTATTCTGTTGTTTGTTTTAAAGATAACTCGGTCCTTTAGGGAAGGAATTAGGGATAAATGGAGCAGATTTATCCAATGTCAGAGAAATATAAATCTTCCCTACTTAAGCAGGGTGAGCATTCACTGCTTTTCCTGCAGCCAGCCTGGAAGTGTCCTGGAGGGCATCACTCACAAATTGGACTTAAATAAATCAACACCAAATTCTCCTTTTGTGCAAAAACTGTCCAGTGTCCACAGCCAGGAAGAACCAGATTTTGGGATGTTTGTAGGATGGGGAGTCCTGAGTTGTGGTGGAGCACTCAGGGGATCCCATGGACCTGTTGACAAGGACAGACAGAGAATTCTGGAATGATTTGGGTTGGAATTTTAATCCCATCTCATTCCACCCCCTGCCATGGGACACCTTCCACTAGTCCAGCATGTGGAAAATCCCACTGGGAAAAGCCAGTGTCCATAAAAGGAGACAGAGGAGCCCTGGAACTTCATTCCAGTCAAGGACAGAGTCCCCTGGGGATTCCCTCTCAGGGTTTTAGAGGGTGCAGCCTCCTTTTACCCCCAACTCCTGCTCATTCCCTCTTCCTTCCCCAGTGCTGAGGAGCCAGGGAGGTGCAGCCTTCCCAAACCACCTTGAACCTGGAATTCCCCCCAAAGTTCATAAACTCTGCCTTGTGCAGCCCCATTTGGCCAAACTGGGCAGGGTCTGTGACAAACCTGGGCTGGAAGTTCATCCCAAAATTCAGAAAGTCCCATTTGGCTGCTCCAGGAGCTGAACTGTCCCAGCTCTGTGACAAACCTGGCTGGAAGTTAATCCCAAAATTCAGAAAGCCCCATTTGGCTGTTCCAGGAGCTGAACTGTCCCAGCTCTGTGACAAACCTGGCTGGAAGTTCATCCCAAAATTCAGAAAGTCCCATTTGGCTGTTCCAGGGGCTGAACTGTGACAAACCCAGCTGGAAATGGGGACAGACATCGAGCCCCATCCCAAAACTGTTCCCACCCATCCCCTCACCCAGGAATTGTTTGTGCAGCACCAGCACACACCTTCCCTATCAATCCCTCCTCTGCTCATTTCTCAATTCACCTTCACAAACCTTCACTGATAACTTTAGTTATCATTAATTGAACTTTTTTAACTGCCTGGCACGGTACAAAAATGAACATTTGAGACGCCCCCTCCTGACTTTTCCAGCCTGGCCCCTCAGCAGGAGTGGCAAGGAAATCCAGGGAGCAGCAATGCCAGCTCCCACCAGCCCAAAATCACCAGAGGTCACCTTAATTTCTTAATTTCTTAATTTCTTAAGGCACCTTAATTTCTGTCCCCAGCCCAGAAGGTGTTTCTGTATTTCTGCACTCATCCTTTGTGCCTGACCTGGATTCTGGGGGTGCTGGGGCTGTGGGGGTCCCACTGAACTCTCAGAACCCCCTGAGGGATCCCCCTGCAAAACGAGTTCCCCTGTCCAACCCCAAACTCAGAAACCATTTATTAACCATCCAGTAATTGCTGAAGCGCCCAGAAACACCTTTGGTCACTCTGATGTTGGAAAACAATAAAAAAAAAATAATTTTTTTGTAACATTTGTCAGTCTTCTTCACCTTTGGGGAAAGGAATTTTAAGTTTCTTTTCCAATGAGTTTCTTGCTCCATCCCTCAAGGCATGAAGAGCTGAACATCTCAGCAGAGTGGGAGAAGCACAGAGGATCCACAGAAGATAATGACCATTAATGACCATTAATGAGCATCAGCTCCAAACATCACCCCTGGCACGGTCAGAGACACCTGGTCTGAAAAATATTGATAAGAATGATTAATTAACATCAAAGGCAGAGGGATCAATAACCAATAGAAAACCAAATACTAAGAACTGTGCAATTTGGGATTAATAAACATTGAAAAAAATGAATTTTTCTGGATTTTGACTGTGTAAAATATGTGAGAAATGGAGTAAAATCAATGTGTGATGGGATGAATTTCTGCTCCATTAATTATTCCAGCCTCCCCCTGGAGCTGTGCACTCTCCTTCTGGAGTCTTAAACCCTGGCAAAAATCCCTTTCTCCTGTTGGTTTTCCCACAAAATCCTTCTCTCCTTTGTGGACTTCCAGCTGAGCCAGAGGAAGTTGGTCTGTGCACCAGACAAGGGAAAATATAATGTCAATTTTATTTTAGGAACAAAATCAGCATTATGGAAAAAAACCTCCAGTCTGCCTGAACCTCATCCTCAGGTGCCCTTTAATTTTCCATCAGCTGGGAGAAGTGATCCCTACCAAAAATTCCTGCTGCCCTTTGGGACTGCATTAAGTGGTGCCTGAGCAAGTTGCAGCTGCTGCTTTATCAGGAAGAGAAAGGTTTGGAGAGGTTGGATGGGAAAGAATTGGGAAAAACTTGGACTCTGCCAGTGCTGGAGGGCAAATTCCTGCAGTTTGTGCCTTGTCCTTGTCCTTGTGTTTCTTGGAAGTGAAAAGCCACAGCAGGGAATTGGTATCCAAATCCAAATCCCAGGATTTATCACGAAGGATTGGGATCAGAAGATCCTTCCTGTTTGGGTCAGTGCCACCCACATTTGTGTCCAAAAAATTCCAATATCAGATGGGCTGGGAACACCCAGGTTTGCAGGATTCCCCACCCCAAATCCCAGGAGGGTTGTGGAGCTACTTTAGGATTTATCTCAGTGTTTGGATGATCTTGGTGCTTTCACTCACCCACCCAAAAGGGAATATTCCCAATTTTCAGGCTGGAGGTGTCCCTGACAGAGGGAACATGGAATACCAGTTTGTCCCAGTTTGCCCAGTCCCCAGCAGTATTTTAGCCCCCTTTTCAGGTCAATGTGCACCAAACTGGAACCTCTCAGCTCCCCAGTTTTGGGGTGCTAATGACACCCTAAACCCCCCTGCACCCCTCAGCTGCTGGGATTGTCCTGGCACACCCCAAGTGCCCAGCAGGGACAGGGAAAAGGGTGAGGGGGGCACCCAGGGGAGGATAAAAATCTGCCTGAAATCCTGTGGAAAAATCAGAGAATCCCAGACTGGCTGGGGATGGAAGGGATTAAAAATCAACTCATCCCAACCACGCTGCTCCAAACCCTGTCCAACCCAGCCTTGGACACTTCCAGGATGAGGCAGAAGCTGAATCCCCCCCAAACACTCAGGATTGGATGTTTAGGATCATAATTCCATTCCATGAAGAGCAGAGTGACCTCTCCTGTACCCCCTATTCTCCAGCACGTTTAACAGCAGCTTTCCAAAACCATAATGGGGATTTTTTTTTTTTTTTGGGATGCTGATGGGGAATTCTGCTCAGCTGGCACCTCCAGTCCATCCCTGGGAGCTGCAGGCTGGGTTCTGCTCCCTGCCCTGCCAACTCCTGTGCTATGATTTCTTCTGAGTGTGGAGCAACCCCTCTCTGAGGGCCACCCAAATCACTGCCAAATTCAGCTCTTAATTAAACGCTGCCTGTTGTGTTTGGACAGAGCCCTTTAGGCTGGAAATTGTTTTCCATTGTCAGGAAAAATTGGACTTTCAGCTCCACTGATTGGTGTTGTTCCTTCTGCCAAGGAGCAGGGGCTGGATTTTGGGTGAGGAGATGTTTTCCTCTCGAGATCCAGGCATGATTTCCTCTTCCAGCAGTTTGGTTTCAGACAAGGAATATTGGAGAGAAAATTATCAACAGGATTTTAAAATCCCAGTCATCCACTCAGCAGAGGATAAAGTTCCACTGAAATTGGAATGAAATCTCTACTGTGTCACTTGCTGTGATACAACTCATCCGAATTCCTCTGAAAATACATTCCTGGATGGAATCAGGGCTTCTAAACCTGATGAGAACACACATGTTGGGAAAAATAGATCCTGGCATGGAATTCACTTCCACAGTCTGAAATGAGATATTTGCACTTGTCTCAATTTGAAGAAAAGTCCTTTCTTTTTGTGCTGTTTTGAAAAGGGTAAGAGAGAAGTGGGGCTGTCCCTGCCACCAGTTCCTGCCCCAGCAGGAGATCTGGGAAGGTAAAATCCACCCAGCAGATCCCTGTGGGATCCAAACAAAAAGGAATTCCCTTTTTGAGAAGGAAGGATGGATGCAGGGACACCAGCCTGGATCCTGGAGGTTTCTCCCAAGCTTTGGATGCAGGAGAAGGATGCAGGGGACAGGTCCTGTCCTGTCCAGGTGCAGATGAGGGTCCCCAGTGCAGCAGTGGGATGGGAGGGACTGGTTGGGTCACCTCCAAGAGCCAGGAATCTCAGTTTTCCATGGAATTCCTCTGGCTCCTGTGTGTTTCCATGGAATCTGAACTTGAGTGGATGCTCAGCCCTCCAGCACATTCCTCGAGCTGTGCCTCTGCTGCTCACTTCAGGTGGCAGGAATTTCTGGGAAAAATCTCCCTAAAGCTTCAATTCCATTGAATCCTGCTCTTTGCCAGGAATCTCAGTTTTCTGTAGAATTTCTCTGGCTCCTGAGCCTGAATGGAGTCTGAATTTGAGTGGATGCTCAGTCCTTCAACACATTCCTCATGCTTGTGCCCCTTCAGGTAGCAGGAACTTCTGGGAAAAACGTCTCAAATTTTAAAGCTTTAAATCCCATTGAATCCTCTCAGTTTTCCATGTAATTACTCTGGCTGGCTCCTGTGTGTTTCCATGGAGTCTGATTTGAGTGGATGCTCTGCCCTCCAACACATTCCTCAAGTTGTGCTCTTCAGGCAGCAGGAATTTCTGGGAAAAACACCTCCAACTTCCTCAAAGCTTTGATTCCATTGAATCCTGCTCCTTGCTCCAGGAATGTTGTCCTCACACAACCACAGCACCCAGTGGTGGAGCTGCTCTGGGCACACCAGGTGACAACTGAGGATGATTTCCAGCTCATTCTGAAGAGGAAAAGCCCTCAGAGCTCACACCCCATCCTTATCCGCCCTCATGTTCATGAGAACTTGGCTGAATTGGTTTTCCCACTACAGAAATTCCAATCCCACTGAATTGATTTTCCCACCCCAAGAATTGTCTAGAACATTCCAATCCCTTTGAATTGGTTTTCCCACCCCAAGAAGTGTCTATAGAACATTCCAATCCCACTGAATTGATTTTCCCACCCCAAAAGTGTCTGTAGAACATTCCAATCCCACTGAATTGATTTTCCCACCCCAAAAGTGTCTGTAGAACATTCCAATCCCATTGAATTGGTTTTCCCACCCCAAGAATTGTCTAGAACATTCCAATCCCACTGAATTGGTTTTCCCGCCCCAAAAGTATCTGTAGAACATTCCAATCCCACTGAATTGGTTTTCCCACCCCAAAAGTATCTGTAGAACATTCCAATCCCACTGAATTGGTTTTCCCACCCCAAAAGTGTCTGTAGAACATTCCAAGCCCATCCTTGTGGTCAAGCCAAACACAACAGAATCTTTTTTATTTATTCCCCTCTGTGTTGGAACCCTGGTCTGAGGGTTTTGGACTTTCTGTGCTGACAGGCACTGACCCCCAAAAGAACACTGCTTTTGTCCTGAAGCTGTGGAGAAAGCTTACAAAATTGAGTAATAAAACTGAAATTACTGGTGTGTGGTTTGAATAGAAGTGTGTAATGTCACATGGTAGAAAATTTAGAATTTAAGGTTTTAAAATATAGTAATAAAGGAAAGCAAGATGGAAGTTTTGGGGCAGAGGTTTCTTTCTTCTTCACCTTCTTCATAGGTCCAAGTGGTACTTTTGTAATTGGACAGAAAATTCCACATTACAAGTCATGGGTGTGTGGTTATTGGGTTAAAAGTAAAAATAATTTAGGTGTCCGTTCTTAATTAGACAGATTGGCCCTTAAAAGGCCTTGTAGAGAAAAAAATACATTGCCATTTTTAGCTTGTTAGCTCAAAGTGCTGTAGCACTCACTGTAACATGGAGAAGAATTAATAAACATCTGAGTTCAAACATGAAATTCCATCTCTTGAGCATTTAATCCTGACTCTAACAGAAAAACAAAACAAAAAAATAAAAACAAAACAAAACAAACAAACAAACCAAAAAAAAACCAACAAAAAAAACCCAAAAAACCCCCAAAACAAACAAAAATTAACAATAAAACAAAACAAAAAAACCCCACACCCCTGATCTTCTGGACATTTTTTTTTTATCTGCCTCCGCTCTGCTGGATGTTTTTTTATTTATCACCCTCTGATCTTCTCTTTGCCAGCTCATCTTTGAAGGGATCCGTGGCCCTGGAATCGAAGGGGACATTGCTATTGACGATGTGTCCATTGTGGAAGGAGAGTGTATGAAATCAGACCAACCGGCCAACAGTGAGTGGCTCTTCCCCACGAGTGGCTTCCTGGCTTTCTGCTTCCCAAATGGACGTTTTCCTGCTTTGGTTCAGCTGGGAGGTTTAAATGGGAATTCCTTGGGCATGTTTTGCTCAGATGGGAAGATGCTGGATGGGTGAGAGCAGTGGGTGAGGCTGGGCTGGGTTTGAGATACTCAGGCAGATAAAACAACATCAAAACAATGCCCAGGGGGCCCAAACAATGTGGAATCCATGGAAATCACCGCTGTGCCTCCCTGAGGGCTCTGTCTCATCCCTCCACCCTCTGTGTGCATTAAAACAGAGCAGGTGGATTTTCATCCCAGTTCCTGCTCTGTCCAGTTGGTGAGGGCTGTCCTTGTCCCCTGGTGGAGGGAGGTGACTTTGGAGTGCTGTAGCAATGCTGAGGGGGTGTGGGCACCTCTGTAACTCCATTTTTCTCCCCTTTCTGTAGATCTACGATCAGGTGCTGTTGGGCCATTAGCACATATACGACTCCTCCCACTCCTCATCCTCATGTCTGTCTTAAGTCATCAGAGGTGACCTTACCCTGGCAGAGGCTACAAAAGAATCACCAGGCACTGGCATGAAGAAAGAGTCTTTGTAAAATGGACATTTCCAAACAAGCTACCAAAGATTCCTCCACTGACTGACTCGAAAGTTAAATAAATACGTAAATAAATAATAAATAATTAAAAAAAAAAAAGCAGATTAAGAAAGCACTGGGGACTTGAAAAGGCATCACGGGAGTGGAACTCACTAAGAACCAAGCTTGAGACCGAGATCTGGCCTAAGTAAGGAAGAGACCTTCAGGTGCTTTTGTGGTCACTGGTGAATTCAGCATCACCTGGTTGAACTCTCGGCAAAGAGCTCTAGAAACCCTTGTCAAAGCACAAAGTCATGGCTGGTTTTGTTTCAAATGAATCGTTTGCTTGTTACCATGGAAACCGAATGGCCTGCCAAAAAAAAAAAAAAAAAGAGGAAGGCGAGAGAGAGAGAGAGGAAATACAAACACAGAGAGAGAGAGAAACACCTCACTGTAAACAGGGTACGTGAAGAGCTGGCGTTCATTTTCCCTTCCCGAAGGTTTTTAGCGTAGAGTTAAACAAATGTCGGCCCTTTCTACTCCGGCTGTCACCTCCCCTGGAGGACAACCCGGAATCGGAGCTGTTTGCAGACATTTCCCGTTTCATTCCTCACGGCTCTGCTTGGTGACTGTGTGCTGTCTCCTTTTGCATGCATTCCCATCCAGGATGTGCCACCTGGGCTTACATTTGTCACAGGCTTCCCTGGGAGTTTGCTCGCGGCCGCTGGAAGATCCCTCTCCCCTCCCCACCGGAGTCATCAGCTCTACGGAAGTGAAGAAACCAAACCACCGTCTTTTATAAATTGCCATGGAAACCAAGTGCCTTCAATGAAACAAGCCTGATTTCAAAAAATACAAAAACAAACAAACAAAAAAAAGAACAGAATACATATATATATATATACATATATATATAAAAATAAAAAAATAAAAAAATGTAATAACGATGATTTCAACATGGAAGCTTTGCACCGCTAAAAGCGTGGGTTGTGCAAACTCTTTTCTAAACAAACTCTGGAGCCTGGGTGTGCAGGCAAGGAGACGGAGCCGCTTCTGGAGAAGGATGGATGGACCTCAGGTGCTGTGGAAAGCCTTTGGGATGAGATCCGTGTTGTGTGACCTTCCAGACAGCCATGGCCTTTCAGCTTCCTACCCGTTCGAAACAGCTCCCGTTGGCGCTGCCGGTGGGAGCAGCACTTCTTGTCGTCGTCGTTGTCGTTTCAGGTTCTCCAGTGGGTCAACCAGAGGAACAAAGGTGGTTCAGACACACACTTGGTGCAGAAGGTGGTGAAACACGGGATTTTCTAACTCTCCCCCTCCGTCGGGATGGCTCCCGACACCCGCAGCTCCGGATGCGCCGAGGGGGCTCTGCCTCTGCCCCGGAGCCAGACTCGGTGCAGAGGGGAAAAGATTATTTTGTTATTGTAGTGAAATTCAGAAAACAAACAAACAAACAAACAAGCAAAATTACAAAAAAATTAAAAATAGTCCACTTTTACAAGGAAAAAAAATAATAAAAGCTGTACAAAATGGGTTCGAGCTACCCAAACACGTGCCGGTTTTCCACTGCATTGTAAAGTTCCCTTCCAGTTGGTTATGAAATTTGAAGACCTTTTTCCTTAAATTAGCTCAGCTTTTAACTTCATTTAAAAAAAAAAAGAGACTTTTGTCTAAAGAAGAGTATTATAATTATTATAATTATTATTATTATTATTCTGTGTTCTCTCGACACCCTAGGATTAAAAACAAAACCTGATATGCAACTAATTGGAGTACAAACGTGAAAACAAACAAAAGATGAGTATAATAATCGCAAAATAAGTATAAAAAGCACAACGAGATGCAGTAAAACAATGACAAGGCTTGATTTTTTTTATTCTGTAGAGAAATGTTTGTGCAAATTCAGTAATTCCACTGAAGAGATAATTTTCCAGCTCTGTTCAATAAAGCCTCTTTCCAGGTAAGGCAGCCCCGTGGTGCGTGTGTTTGTTGAGGCCCTGGCAGGGCTTTCCTTGCTCAGCTGGTGTCAGCTGGAGTTGTACTGGTCCATACTGGTGGTGCTCAGGGGCTGGAGAATTCCCAAGGATGCTCTTGGCTCCCTGATTTTTAGGCAGTTTTGGTGTCTTTAAGTTCTTGTGCTCAGAAAATGGTGTGAGCTCTTCCAAGTCAGGACATTTTCAGAAAATCCCAGCATGGTTTGGGTCAGAAGGGACCTTAAAGCTCATCCCTGGAATCATGGAATATTCTGGGTTGGAAGGGACCTGCAAAGATCATGGAGTCCAAATCTGAACTGAATGGTGCCTGCGGGGATGGAACCCACAACCTTGGGGTTATCAGCACCTTGATCTGTTTGGAAGAAAGTGGGAAGCTCCAAGTCTGGATGGACTGTGGGGTTTGGAAGATGGTGGAACTCCAAATCTGGATAGACCGTGGGGTTTGGAAGATGGTGGGAACTCC
Organism: Muscicapa comitata; assembly: GCA_027123655.1. Taxonomy (NCBI): domain Eukaryota; kingdom Metazoa; phylum Chordata; class Aves; order Passeriformes; family Muscicapidae; genus Muscicapa; species Muscicapa comitata. Next base: position 60,561,647 of record JAOTIY010000212.1, read on the forward strand.
AAATTTGGATGGACTGTGGAGTTTGGAAGATGGTGGAAACTCCAAATCTGGATGGACTATGGGGTTTGGAAAACAATGGGAGTTCTGAATGTGGATGGACCATGGGGTTTGAAAGAAAATGGGAAGCTCCAAATCTGGATGGACTATGGGGTTGGAAGATGGTGGGAACTCCAAATCTGGATGGACTGTGGGGTTTGGAAGATGGTGGGAACTCCAAATCTGGATGGACTACGGGGTTTGGAAAGCAGTGGCTCTGACTCTGACGGACTATGGGATTTGGAAGATGGTGGGAACTCCAAATGTGGATGGACTCTGTGGTTTGGAAGACAGGAATTCTGAGTTTGATGGACTGGGCGACTTGGAAGAAAGTGGGAACTCCAAGTCTGGATGGACTGTGGGGTTTCAATGACAATGGGAACTCAGAGTCTGATGAACTGTGGGGTCTGGAAAGTGGTGGGAACTCTGAGTCTGAATGGACCTTAGGGTTTGGAGGAAAGTGGGAACTCTGAGTCTGGATGGACTGTGGGGATTGACACCCTTAAAAAATACAAACCCCATTGGAAGCTCTGGATTTTACCTGGATGGATGGATGGATGGATGGATGGATGGATGGATGGATGGATGGATGGATGGATGGAGGAGCAGCTCAGGCGTGGTGAGACCCCGAGGCAGATTTTCCTTCGGAGGTTGGTGTGCCTTGGAACTCAGGATCCAAACCTTGCCGTGCATCTTGCCACGGATGTCTCCTGAGAGCCACGGAGCTGAGGGGTGATCCAAGAGGATTCTCCATGGGTGATTTTGGCAGGATTCTCTTTGGAAGGGCTGGGAGCCAGAGTGGCTCAACTGTCAGTCATGTCCACAGAATCCCAGAGAGTGTTGGTTGGAAGGGACCTTAAATCTCATTCCATTCCAACCCCACAGGCAGGGACAGCTTCCACAGGCCAGGCTGAAGGAAAAGAGGAAGAATTCCTTTGCCTTTAAAATAGTTCCCTGATTTTTCCCTCGAATTTCCCTCGAAAATCCAAGCTAAACCTCAGATGCCCATTGAAGATGGATTTTCCAGGCACAGGGCAGAGCTCTGGCTGCAGGGCTGTTGGTGGGGCCATGATGGGAACTCTGTGGGAATTTAGGATTTGGGAAGTGCCCTGTGATTCCTCCCTGTGATAAAGGAGTTGGATGGTAAGGGACAGGAGATCCTGCTCCACTGTTTAGATCCCGAGCTAAAACTGCAGGCTGAAATCCGTGTTTCCTCTTTCCATTTGGATTTTCCTTTCCCTCACTCCCATGGAATATTTGATAAAGAATTTTGATTGACAAAGACCACAGATGTCTTTTTTCAGGGCAGAATAATCTATGTCCTGAAAATCCCAGGTTTTTGTGGGAAAGGAAGTGTATTCCCATGGTTCCCACTTTATTCTGGGGTGCAGGAGGTGCTAAGAAAAGCAGGATTTCTCTTCCTAGTGCTGATTGTGGGAGTAGTTTTATCTTCTTTTACATTTACAAAATAAAGCACTGAAAAGGAAATGGGATTTTACGCCAGGCCATGAATAAGAAGAACAAATTGAGATATGAATTTTCTACTCTTGGTTTTTATTTTATTTTACATTTTGGACTGAAAATGGATGTGAAAATGTTGTATCAGCAATCAAAGATAGTTGGAACTGGCAGTTCCCTGGAATTTGAAACTGCTCTGATTCAGTTCTGGGGTATCCAACCTTGAAATGTCCCTGATGGATTTTTAAACTGGACATCAAATCTGAATTGTGCAGCAGCTGAAGACCTGGGAGGTTGGGTTTGATGGGATGGCTGCAGGAATTGTCTGGGTGTTCCCAGAGCAGAGGAGGGTGGAGCACAGGATACATTTTCCAGGTTTTTGCAGTTCTCTCTCAGGCTGATCTGGGAGGATGAGGATGGCACTGGAGAACTTCCCTTTTACTGTCACAAAGCGCAGTGAATGTGAAATCCTGGAATCGTAGAATTACAGAGTAGTTTGGATGAAAGGTGCTTTAAATCCCATCCAGTGACCCCCGGGATCCTGGATGGGACACAAGGAGGGATAAAAACATGGGTTAGGAGGGAGTAAACCCATTCCAATGCCACCATGGATGCACAATTAGGATTTGAAGGCCAGAATTGCCTGGGAATGTAAAATTTCCTTTTAATTTGGGACAGGGCCTGCTGGTTCCCCCAAAAGTGATGGAGCTGCATCCTCCAGCCCCCAAACATCTGCAAGTCCCAACCTCCAGTGATCCCAGAGCTTTCCTTGACATCCAGCACTGGAATTCCCGCTGCATCCACCATGGAGATGGAACAATCATTTTGGGGGTGATTTGGAATCCTAAACTTTAAAACAAAGTCAATCATCAGCTTCTTGGTTGTTTTCTCTTTTCCTGCCTAGTCAGGGCAGTAATTCTCTTTGTAGGGAGCAGTTCAGGCAGAAGGATCCCATTTTTTTCCATGCTGAGGAGAAAAGGATTTCTTGGTTTTATTTTGGGAGAGCTTGCCTGCTGGGAATGTTTTTTTCATATATTGAAGGGTAATTGAAACTCTCTTCCTCCCCCAGAAGTGTGTGATCCACCAGGAAAATGGCTTTTTGGAGCATTTCCATAAAAACCCTTCCAGTTTGGAATTACAAGCACTCCCTGCCTCTCCATGCTAATAAAGAGATTGGGAGCTGTCTGGAATAATTCTTGGATTTTCCCATAAAACTATCAAAAGCTATAAAAAAGGTTATTTTTACATTTCAAATTATTTTTTACATATCTTGTGGAAAATAAGCAGCACTGCAGGAATGTTCTCCCCCTTTTAGGTGCTCCACCACAATTCCAGTGTCAGCATGGAAGGAATGAAACCATTGGATTATCCCTCGTGCAAAGGAATGTAGGGACCTGCAGCTCCTGCGATCCCACATTTATGGGATTTACAGTGTTCTGAAGTTTTCTGTCATCTGTCCCTGAACCCCTGATTGTGTCACCCCCAGATCCCATGGGAATGTTGGTGTAGGCAGGGAGTTGTGCTCTGGATGATACGAGAGTGATCATTAATCCAAACACAGGGAATTTGGGATTGTACATCCTGCTGTTCCTCATTAAAATATTATTTTGTTTTCCTTTGGATCTGTCAGACTGGGGAGCTTGTATTCAACTCATCCCAGAATCCCAGAATGGTTTGGGTTGGAAGGGACCTTAAATCCCATCCAGTGCCACCCCCCCTGCCATGGGCAGGGACCCTCCCACTCTTCCAGTTTCTCCAAGCCCATCCAACCTGGCCTTGGATGTTTTGTGTGACATCAAAACTCAAGTGAGAACAGACTGAGGGAGTCACCAGAGAACACGATGGGCTCTGTAGGTGTGAGGAGAAATTCCCTCTTCCCTGAGTGCCCCTCCTCAAATTCCCTAAAACATCCCAGTTCAGCCATGATCCACCAGTCATTTCCCACTGGGAGCACCATCATGGAATCATGGAACCACTTAGGTCAGGAATTAGCTCCAAGAACATCGAATCCAACCATGCCCCAGCACAGCCAGGGCCACCACTGATCCATGTCCCCAACTGCCACATCCACAGGGCTCTGAAATCCCTGCAGGAATGGGAATTCCCCGCTGCCCTGGGCAGTTGCTCCAACACCTGACAGTGATAAAATCCATCTCAGGTTCCTGATAAGAAACTGAAACCTAAACAGGACCATTTGTGTTCCCTCCGGGTGGGTCTGGGTGGATGGGATGGATGGATCCTGACGGGACCTCTCCTGCCTTGCTCCTTGTGTGACACATCCAGGTTGGATGTCACCTTACAGGACCTACGACAGGTGATTTACAACCAATTTCCTTCCTTTTCCAGTCTCTGTGAGGTTTTTTTTTCCCATTGAGAAAGAGACTGGAATGTTGAGTGCTTGGACAAGTGAATGTTGAGCTTTGCTCACTGCCAAGGTCATGGCTACAGCTGGAGAAATATTCCCACTGATCCCTCGGGATCCAGGATTTTTGCAGGCAACTTTCACCTTCCACAGACGGGAGGGAAAAACAGGATCACTGCAACAACCATTCCTGCAGAATTTTTGGGTGGATAAAACCACAAAGGAGATTGAAGAAACAACAAATTCTTGAGAGTGAAGAGCCTCAGCAGCTTCTCAGGAACGCTCAGATCTGCTGCACACTCCAGCTGCCAAGGGGACAAACGTGGTGTTTGTGTCTGTAAATACCCTATAAATACCTGTAATTGGATGTATTTAATGTAAATAGGATAACGAGGACATTTTAACGATCTCTGCTGTTGTACAGAACCCAAACTTGCTCTCTTATTTTCCTACACCCCCACTGTAGATTGATTTTGGGTCATTGTTGGGTCTGTATCTGGTTGAGTTCCAAACTGCTCTCACTTTTACCTCAAGGGTTTCATGTTCTTTATGTACATTTTATAAAGAAAAAAGAAACCACTCTGGATTTTTGGGTACCTTTTCCATTGCCAGCAGTATTTTCTGTCTTTTCCAGCTTTTTCTGCTCCTGGATCCATTGGGGTGAAGGGGAGGGATGGGGTTTGCTGGGGATATTCCTCATTCCATGTGTCCTTGCCTTCCTGGGAGGTGTAAAAATGTGGGAATGTGTTTCCCTATCCCTCCACTTCTTGTTAAGTATGGAAAAGTCTTAATTAGAGCAGGAAAAGGCTGGGCCACCCTCTTTCCTTCCCTTGACTGGTCCCAGCAGAGTTTTTCCAGCTTCATGGACAGCTGAGGTTCAAAATCCATTTCTTTGGCTTTCCATAATTCCCATTTAATCCCTGGGAAGCGACCCAAAATGAAGATGTGTGTGCTCTGCCAGAGCAGGATGTTCCTGAGAACTCCTCCTGTGCCATGTGGGAATAGAGGGATGGGCACATGGAGCTCTCACAGCACCCCAGATCCAGCCTGGATCGCTGCATGAGGGTCCCGAATTTCTGGTGGTTGTTGGATGCGAGGTCCAGGGTGGAGAGTGCCTTGGGCACCCCCAGGGATGGGCACTGCAAACCTCCCTGGGCACTGCCAATCCCTGAGCTCCCTTTCCATGGGGAAATTCCTG
>JAOTIY010000212.1:60782900-60794878 GCA_027123655.1 Muscicapa comitata
GTCCCCGCGGTCCCCCCGCCCCCGGTGCCGGTGCCTAGATAAGGCGGGCGGGCAGCGCTGGCTCGGAGCGGCGGCGCGGGGATGGAGACGGGCGGGTGCCGCATGGGCGGCGCGGGGCCCGGCGGGCCGGCCGCGATCACGCTGGAGGAGCTGGACGCGCTGCCCGAGGAGAGCCCCGACTCGGCGTACCACAGCCACGGCAGCAGCCTGGAGGAGGAGGCGGCCGAGCGCATGGACGACGAGGAGCAGGAGCGGCTGCTGAGCTACTGGCAGAGCGTGGGCCGGGGGCACCAGGTGGATGTGCCCCGCGGTAAGGCCGGGGGATGCGGGACGGGGATGCGGGGGTAGGGACGGGCAGGGGGATGGACCCGGGGACGGGCTGGGGCTGCGGGACACGGCACTGAACGCACGCAGTGATGAACACCCGGCAATGAACACCCAGCTAAGTCCTGAGTGAGTCCCAGCCACCAAAACCTGGCTCTGGCGCAGCTAAAGCTTCACCCGCGGCGATGCAAAGCTTTCCTTAAGGCAGGGAAGCGGCTGCAGCAGCACTGGGGTGATCTGTTCACACTAAAAACAGTCAGTGTGAGTTTACAGCCCTAATTAAATATTAAACTGACTACCTGCGAAAGCATTCTTGCTAAGAATATCCCCTATACCCACATATAGTTCTTTAAGGAAAGAGGGCTGTGTTTAAAAACAGCACAGAGTAAACAAGTAAAGCATTGATTTGTTTTTGACAGCGAGGCTCCCAGGCCTGTCTTAGTGACAACTGGTTGGTTTTAATTTTAAGACTGGGGAATCTGAAAGCCTGGTGAGTCAGAGAACTCCCAGCAAGCAGCAGGGAATCACTAGGAGCTCAGCTGGGTCACAGACTTTAACTCTGCCCTGTCCTGCCCAGAGGAGCAGAGAGCTGCAGCACCTCTGCCTGCAGGTCCCTCACTCACCTTCCCCGGGCTGGGGAGAGCCCAGCCTGGCCCAGGCTGCACTGGACAGCACCAGGATGAAATTACTGCTCCTTAAAAACTCTTTCTATGTTCCCATACAGCAAATTGAGTCCATCCTCCTTTTCCAAGCACACCTTGAAGTGTTAACTCTTAACTATCTTAACTCAGTAAAGCTTTAAAAATGACAATTAATATGCTAAAAGAAGGATAAAGTCAGTGTGAGCAGAGCTCCCTGCCCTGCTCTCAGTGCCCCGGGAGGGATTTCTGGATGCCCAGAGTGTCAGTACTGACTCCAGAGACAGGGTTTGTGTGTGGGATGCTGCAGTCTGACAGCTCCAGGATCCCCAGGGCACAGAGGGTTTTATTTTACACTCCTGAGTGCAGCCAGTCCTTAAGAGAGCTCCGTGCAGGAGAAAACCAGAGCCCTTCCCACAGAATTATCTGATGTTCTGGTGCCTGGCTTTGTAATTCCTAAGTTCCATGAGGAGGGATACAAAGTCTAAGGAATATGTCAAAAGCAGGGTGACCTTGTTTCACTTACATTGTTATACAGTATTACAGGTTTGCTCAGGGCACTCACACATGTCACAAAAATCAAAATAGAATAATACAAGATTTTTCTTCAGCCCTGTCCAGGGCTGAAGGAGGGGACTTCCCAAATAGAGGAATCCCCCTGTGAGAGGAGCAGACCATGTCCCTGCCTCTCTGCTGGGACAGGGACAGGACCCTGGAGCTGGGACAGGGGGGTCAGGCTGGAGATCAGGGAAAAGTTCTTCCCCAGAGGGTGGGATAAGCACTGGAACAGCTCCCCAGGGAATGGTGACATTCCCGAGGCTGCCAGAGCTCCAGGGATGCCCAGGGTGGGATTTGGGGGGGGGCTGGCCTGGATGATCCCTGTGGATCAATGAAATAATGATTTGAGATAATACAAATGTCCTTGTCCCTGTGCTGCCTGCCTGGCCCTGTGCAGGTGGAGCTCTCCAGACCAGGACAACACAAAGCACAGATTCATAAACTGAAGGATAAAATTCCCCAAAGGACTTTAATCAGTTGTAATCCCTGTCCTCTGCATTAATATGGAATGAAAAAAAGCATATCCCTCCGCCCCTAATTGATAAAGTAATCTACAAATAGAGTTAACTTTTCTAGAGTCCTGAAAGCTTTCCTATTTCTTGGACAATTCAGTGCTGAACTCTAATCTACTTTTATTTCACCCTCAGCCTCCAAAGAGATCTATTTACATGCCAGTTATTAGGTACATTTTAAACATTTCCCTGTGACACAAAAAATGTTTACACTTTACTACAATGTAGCTTTCTCCCCTTCATTTTTCCCCTCCCCTTTGTTTAAGGATCTTTACTATTCCAAATAGTCTTAAGGCTAAAGCCCTGGACTGGATGGCAGGAGGTGGAGGTTTGATTCCCAGCTCAGCTACAGATTTACTCACTGACCTCGGCCAAGTTAATTCTCCTGCATCTTAATTCTCCTCTCAAACATGGAGAATAGTCCCTTTCCTCCCCCATCATCCTGCCTCTTCCACTCCAACCCTGAGGCACCTCAAACCCCCCAAAAAGGGCTCTGGGAGCTGAAACTCCTCCTTTTCCTGCAGGTCCAGTATATACCATGGGGCAGCAGGGCAGGAATTGACACCCAGACTGTCAAACCCTGCACATAAAATGGAGTTTCTAATCCTCTGAGTACACAAATGCCTTCCTCACTCCAGCTTAGGGAGCCAAGGGACCAGTTCTTGTGGAAGAGATGTTCCATTCCTAAGACTGACCTTGTATCCACAGGGATCAGCTCCTAAGCAGAATTTATCCATGACCTTCAGCTAGAATTGATGTCAGGGCAACCACAGCTATAAATACACCTTTAGATATTAAACATCCTTTGGAAATTAATTCTTACAGCAGCATTTCCTTGAGCCTGCAAACAAGAGCAGCCAACCTCATTTACTTCACACATTTATCCAACAGCAGGAGAGCTGCTGGAATTGGGAATGTTCCCTGCACAGGGCCAGGAAATGGGGCACAGCCAAAAGCTTCCCATGGACACCTGGGTAGCTGGAAATTCAGGGAAGGGAGAGGGAAACAAACCCGTTGCTGCCAGCACAGGGGCAGAGCCCAGGCAAGCTCTCCTAGGCAAAGCCTTTCCCTCCCTGGAGGGGAGCAAAGAGCAGTGACAGAGAGCCCAGGGGAGGGAAGCCCATCTCCCATCCCTGCAGCCTGGGGCCTCACGGGGGGCTGTGGGTTCTGTTACAGACATGGCAGAGCCCATCCAGCAGCTGACCAGGAACAACAACCCGCACGAGAGGCAGAGCATCCCCTTCACGCTGATCCAGCGCAAGGAGAAGGTACTGCTGTCACCCTGCTGTCACCCTGCTGTCACCCTGCTGTCACCCTGCAGTCACCTCTGAGCTGTCACCCTGCTGTCACCCTGCTGCCACCCCTGAGCTGCCACCCTGCTGTCACCCTGCTGCCACCCCTGAGCTGCCACCCCTGAGCTGTCACCCTGCAGTCACCCCTGAGCTGTCACCCTGCTGTCACCCTGCTGCCACCCCTGAGCTGCCACCCTGCTGCCACCCCTGAGCTGCCACCCCTGAGCTGCCACCCCTGAGCTGTCACCCTGCTGTCACCCCTGAGCTGCCACCCTGCTGCCACCCCTGAGCTGTCACCCCTGAGCTGCCACCCCTGCTGCTCCCAGGAATGGGGCTCCTCAGAAAGTTCCTGGAACCCTCTCGGAGTACAAAACATTGTAACTGTGCCACTCCCTCTCATTTGGAACATCTCATCCCTTGTACACGTGTAATTTTCTTTTTTGCAAGGTAGAAACTATGAGGAAAGGCAGAAGATGGCCAGGAATTACAGCCCTTGAAACATAACTGATTTAACAAAGACACCTCTTTGCCATTTGTATTAAAATGCCCATTTTCTTCACTTAAATTGGTGCATTTGCTCCTTTACATTCATGTTGATAAAACCTTAGCAAAGAGTACTTAAAAGAGATGAATATCTGAATTTCAAACCAAAAATACCATGGATCATCATCTAACAAAGCAGCAATTAATAAATCCATCTTATCCTCTAATAAAAAATTGAAATTAAAAGTACAGCAAATTGCTTCCAGCTCAGGAAATGTGCAAACAAATGTTTAACTTTAAATCAAAAACCACAAAAACCTTTACTGACCATCTATGAGGAATTTTTGGCCATATTTCTTTTAAATAGATTTAAATAATTCACATTTATAAATACCAACATTTGAGTGTGTTTCATCTAGTCTGAGACTCCCGACTGTTTATGCTGAAAGTATTTTCTAAAATTTTTAAATTTTTTAAAATTTTATTAATTTAAATTTTTTAAAATATCACTGTAACAACTGCAGGTAAAAGATAAGGTTATTCAGTGTTAATTGCAACTAAATGTTTAATAGTGCCAGTCCAAAAGATTACAGATCCTTATTTTAAAGGAGAACTACACCTAGAATTTTGCTGAAGTCAGTTTTGATCCAAAATCAGCAGTGTATTCCTTGGTTTACAGGAGGAAGGATTAAAATCCATGTTTCTTTCAAGGTCACGTCACTGAGAGCTGAAAAGAAGATGCAGCTCTTGTGCTCAACTTGTATTAGTTTGGTTGATGTTTTTAGATGATTAAATTCAAAGCCCAAGTTCTTGTGTGTGTGTTTGCAGCTGGGAGACCTGCTCTATGAGAAAAGGCAGTATGGCAAAGCCAAGTGGGCCTGTATCAAGATGAAAGAGAAACAATATGAGCAGAGCATCTGCCTCGGGTTCATGAAGCTCATGAGGTACATCTGTGAGCAGAACTCCTCAGGTAATGGACACCTCAATCCTACAGTCTTAGAAAAATGTATTTCTGCCCTCACTCCTAATTAGAGAGGTGCTTTGAACAGCTTTTCCCAAATATACACCCTAGAGGGATGTTCTTCCATGATACAGCCTTTCCAGAAAAATCACAGAAACCATGGAATGGTTTGGGTTGGAAGGAGCTTAAGCCCCACCCAGTGGCACCCTGCCATGGCAGGGACACCCCCCACTGTCCCAGGCTGCTCCAAGCCCTCTCTGTGCTGGAGATCTGGCATCTGCTGCAGCATTTTCAGGGTTGCATTTTCACAGCAGCACTGAAATCACCTGGCAGAGTGTGATACCAAAAGGGACCAGATTTCTGCCCCCTTCTGACCCTGTACTTCTGCCTCCTTCCCTTTAGTTCAAGATATTAAATTGTCCCTGTCCCAATGGACACGGCAAATTTGTGGTTGAAGCACGTTTTCCAGAAAGATAATCCAGTTTTAACTCAAATAATGGCAAATCCACCATGTCCTTGAGACCTTGTGCCTGCCTGCAAAATGTGCACCTGGTGTCCAATCCAATTTAATCTGGTTTTCACTTCCAGACATCAGCTCTCATATTTTTCATCCTCCAGTTACTATCAAGTTTTGCCATGCTCAGTGCTCTGTGCTGTAACTGACTCAGCCCTTAAGTGTCTTTCCAAGAAACTACAAACATTGATCACAAAACCTTTTCCTTCCTCAGGTACCTTCCCCACCCTCCCATTCCTTTAACACTTTAACGTGGTTTAAAAGTAATTCAAGCTCCAGAACTGCAGGTTTTTTATCAAACTGTACAGAAGCAAAGGAGCCACCTCTGCCTCCTGCAGTTCAAACACACAACAGTGAAAAAAAATACTGCAACATTTTTAACAACAGCAAATCCTCAGTAAGTTCACAGAGCAGCCCCTTCTCTTGCCTGCAGCTTTTTCCCAAATATTGAGACCATGACACAAGGTCAGTTTGAAGATAAACACAGCTCTTTTAAGAAGGGGAGAAGACTTCAGGCAAACTCCCTGCCCTCCATGAAGAGGGGAGAACTCACCAAATGTTGTTTTGGACACAAATGCACAAACATTTGCACACAAAGCACAGTGAAATCATGGAATCACAGATGGTTTGAGTGGGAAGGGACCTTAAAGATCTTCCTGTTCCTGTCCATGGGCAGGGACACCTTTCACTGTCCCAGGCTGCTCCAAGCCTCAGTGCCCAGCCTGGCCTGGGACACTTGCAGGGATCCAGGGGCTCCAGAGCTGCTCTGGGCACTCACTGCTACTTCCAGCCTGAACCATCCCACTGAAATCCCTTCCTCAACCCCGTGGTGCTGATGTAAACAAACCCCGTGCTGTGCCTCCTGAGCTGTGCATGCTCTCACTCCTGCCGTGTGCCCCAGGGCTGTACCTGGGGATCACCGTGCCCATCGTGACCATCGTGCACACCAACGAGGCGCAGTCTGCCATGACACAGGCGGTGACAGTGGCCTATTACCTGCCCGAGGTGCTGCAGGACCAGCCTCCACACCCCTTCGACTCGGACATCATCATCGAGGAGTGGCCTGCCACCATTGTCTACAGCAGGTGAGAAATGCTCTAACTGCTCTGCTAAACACAGGGAAACGTGCAGCTCTCCATCTGGGCACTTTACAACTTTTAAACCTTGTAAAGTCTAAGAATCAAATGGTAGAGTTGCCAAATGAGTTAACAAGTTTAATTTTCAGGAGTTGCAAAAGCTGCCCGTTTTATGAATGGGATGGTGAGGAAATAATGGTTACCAAGTTATAACAGGGAAGGGTGCTGGGCACTGCCCAGGGACTGCCAGAGCTCCAGGAGGGTTTGACACCAGGGATGCCCAGGACGGGATTGCTGGGTGGACATGATTGGACTCCATGACTCCTGTGGATCCCTTCCAGTAGGTTATGCTACACTTACACCAATTACTTGGTAAAATCATGCATCTGTAATTGTGTGATAAAACACCCTCAGGCTATTCTGTGTAGTCGGGAACAAAGTGTCTGACATGGCACAGAAAACTTAAAGAAAAAAGTTGTTTGGGATTAATCACAGTCAGTACCATTGGTGTAACACAAACAAGTAATTCAAAAGGCATTTCTGAGCTCTGGTAAAACAATGGGTTTAAAATGAATCACAGAATGAACTAGGTTAGAAAAGACCTTTGAGATTATTGAGTCTGACCTCCGACCTAACAGCACCCAGCCCAATTCACCGAGTGCCACATCCAGGCTTTTCTTACCCCTCCCAGGGCAGTGACTCACGCAGCTCCCTGGGCAGCCCTTTGCAATGTCCAGCCACTCTTTCTGTGAGGAGCTTTTTCCTCGTGTCCAGCCTAAACCTCCCCTGGTGCAGTGTAGGGCTGTGCCCTGGGTACAGAGGCACAGAGCCACCCCCAGCTGGCTGCACCCTCCTGTCGGGGAGCCTGATCTGAGTGACCTCTGCAGGAGCTTCCGAGGCATCACCAACGAGGACTCCATCATGAGGGAGATCAACCTGCTGGCAGCCATCCTGGAGAGCCCCGAGCTGTGCCTGCGGGACACCTTCATCATCGCCGGCTACACCAACCCCGCGGCCGCCAACCGCCACAACGAGATCTGGTTCCTGCAGCGGCCCTGAGCCCTGCTGCTGCTGCTGCTGCTGCTGCTGCTGCCCCAGAGCCTCCTCTGGCACAGGTGACCCCGGGCTGTGTCCTCTCCTCCCCTCACAGGGCAGCACGGGGCTCTCAGCTGGGCTAGGAACAGCCAGCCCAGCTCAGCCCCTCACCCACACATCCCTACAGCAACCCTGACACAAATTTAATGGAGGGTTTAGCACTTTCAGTGTTAGCTCACCTTGTCTATTTTTTGGGCCAGGTAAGGGAGGCAGAGACCTCTTTCCTCATGCACTTGTTGGCATCCCCAGCCTGCCTGTGGCGCAGGATGGTCCCTGGGGACATCCTGGAGCCCTGGCCTGCTCTGGTGCTTGCAGTGTGACACCAAACCCACCTCACACAGGCACAGAAAGAATGTCCAGGTCTCAGCTCCTGAGGAGAACGACCAGATTCAGCCCCCTGTGTCAGAGCACAGAGGAACAGGCCAATGCTGAGAGCTGTGGCACACAGATCCCCAGTGCTTACCTCAGAAAGCTCCCAACCAAAGCACCTGAGTCTGCAGAGAGACCAAAAAGGCACCACAGTCCTACTGCTCAGCCCAGTGCTGACACACAATGACAGGTTCCCCTCACCACACTCCCCCAGGAATCCCACGACTGGCTCTGGCATTCCTAAGGACACACTGGTTACTTTGAACTGCAGAGTTCTGAACAGTTTATTCTGCCAGCTTTGCTGGGTGTCAGAACACTGCAGCTGGAGTGAATTGTTCAGTACTCCTGGCACTGCTGGGGCAGTCCCAGGCTGTTAGTGGCAGGGATTACACCAATATCCACAGAGAACAGCCCAGCTGGGAGTCACCTTGGGCAGAGTGCTCTGCTGAGAGCAGGGCCAGGCAGAGCTGCTGCTCCAGCAGCATCCCAGGGATGGGGAGCCACAGCCCCCCCAGCCCTGCCCCAGCACCTGACCACCCTCACTGTGACAGGTTTTTCTTCCTAGTATCAATTTGCTGTTTGTTTTGCCCTTCACCCCTGTGCTAAGCCCTGAGCTGCCAGCCTGGCTCGCTGCAGAGCCTGAGCTCCACATCCCAGAGCCCCCAGAGGGTCTGGGAGCAGCATTCCCCCTGTTCCACAGCCCAAGAGCACCTACTGCACTTTAGAGTCAGGGCAGCAAACCATTTTGCTCTCCAAAATCCCTCCCTAATGTGTCCCCTTACTGACATGCTGGTAGAGTTTATTCTTAATAGAAGTAAATGTCTTTTTATATAAAATTCACTGAGTACATCACCAGCATTATTTATTGGTTACAGGATTTAGGGTTCCAACAGAGCTTCTGTGCTCTTTAATTCCAACACACAGACCAGCAAGCAGAGCTAGTGGCTGCTAACTCACAGCAGGGTGAAAAAACAGCTCCAAAAATAGATTTTTGGAGGACTTCTGAAAGAACCTGAAGTCTCCTGGTCCCACAGGGAGGGCCCTGTGCTCAACCCAAAACCTCTCCCTGAGCAGCAGGATCAGAGTGGGCCTGGCTGAAGAAGGACCAAGGTGCCCCCTGGTGCCTGCTGGGCATTGGAGATTCCTTGGGAAGCAGCAAGGACAGGGGGAAAAGGAAACAGAAAACAAAAAAGAGACACAAAAGCCTTAGTTTTAACAAAAACAAAGAGTCTATATGGAGAGGGGAAAAATACCCAAACCAACTAAAATGCACAGCCTGAGGGAAGGAAAATTAAAAATGCCAGCCAGTATTAAACTAAAAGCTCTCAAATAAAAGAAAAATGGTAAAAATATTTTTAAATTTGAGTTGAATAGAAGGCCCGTGGAGGCATTAAACAAAAGGTTTTGTTCTCATATCCTCCCCCAGATTTTTATAAGAGCCAACAAAACTAATTTTCACCTTTGACAAGATTTGATGGCAAATTAAAGAAGCTTCTGCCATCTGATTGCTTTTGCCAGTTAGAGGAGTTCTCGTGATGCTCTGGCACAACAGATGTTGGCTTGCTCCTGGAAGCAGTGAAATCCTCTCACCACACAGCACCAGTTTGTAAATAATTTACATTTTAAACTTCTCCTGCAAAAGCATCTGCTGTGTCTGATGTCCCTGTCCATAGGCACCCCCTGCTGTGGCTCAGCTGCCTGTGGGTGAACCACAAGCAGATCTGAGTGTGCTGATATCCCACCTGCAGCCCAGCTCTCCCTGCTGCTTTTGGCAAACTGTGAATTCCAAGATAGTATTTATTTATTTTGACTTCTGTTAGATGGCTTCTGCTGCTGAGGAAAAAAAAAAAACCAAAAAAAAAAACTAAACCTATTTCAGCTCCAGTTTGGAGATACACTTTATGGCTTGGTACCAACAGCTGGCACTGGCCCTCATGAGCACAGGGACCAACAGCTCCAGTGTTTAGCTGACACAAAACACAGTTTGTTTGGTTGTTACACCAGTGAAGCCAAGCAAACATCACTGTTACTCAGATCTGACAGCATCATGTCAGGCATGATTGCCCAGAACAGGAATTTTGTTATCCATTCATGACTCTACTTTGGGGGCCACTCATGAAATTTCAGTTTTAATGTGAAGTTATCTGCTTTCCACTCATGAAAGGAGATAATAAATCAGCATTCAGCTCAATTTTTGGAAGATTAAATGATGTAGCCTTAACAGATAAGTGGTATCCTGCATACTGTGTATTTTCCAAACCAGAGTTAGTGCCTAAAAAGTTGATTCCAGCTATTGTGATACTCAGGGCCTTGCTTATTGTATGTAAAGATCTCCACTTTAAAGAGTTGCTCTGGCATTGTTGTGCTGTGCTGTCTGACACTGTCCTTCACATTGAAATGTTGTCTTGTTTACTGTTTGTCACAATTAAAGAGAATGGTTTTATTGTGCACAGGACACCTGGCTCTCACTCTTACAGCACACACAGGTGCTTTTGCTCTCCTGCTCTTGGGATGCTGCTGGCATTTTACAAAAGCCATTTAAGCCCAAATTTGAAATGGTCACCTCAAGACCCAGGAGCTGAGGTGCAGGAGCCACTTCCCCAAGTGCTGAGGCCTCCAGAAATGAGGTTTGGCCTCACCCCTGCAGCCCTGGGTGCCACTGGAGTTGTGCTCTCCAGTAAAGCAGCAGCAATTGAAATGCAAATCCAGACCAGAGGAAGGAAACAGAAAGCACTGCAGCCACAGGGCAAGGCTGCTGCAGCCAAACCAACTGCTCATTGCACCTTAAACCCCAGCTGAAACAGCCCAAAATAAACCCCTGCACTCAACAGAGCCTTCAGAGCACCTGCAGTGATGCAAAACTACTTCAAAGTTTCTCTTTATCAGTGGAAGTTCCTCCTTTAAACACTCTCAGGTCACTGGGCTGAAAACAGCTGCTGCACTCACAAGTCTGCCTTCCAGTACTCTTCACAAGCTACACCAAAATCAACCAGCTTTAACCAAAACTATGCTCTGAGGCCAACAGTCTGATATATAACTTAATCCTAACTTTTTATGCCTCTAAACAAAAAAAGAGCAGATATTCTAAACTTTTCAGAGTGGTATTTTATGGAACATCATTTTCCTACAAGTATCTTACTGGGAAGGCACAGATCACTGAGTTACACTGACTGACAAACAGCTCTGGCCCCCAAAAATCTCTTTTACATTTGGGCATTAAAGATTGGTAAAAAGAAAAAGATATCACCATCATCATCATAGAAACAGGTCAATAAATAAATTAATAGGGTCAATAAGCCAATTTAAAAAACCTCCAGGAGAACTAGTTACACTCTCAGATGACTTAAAGCTCTAAAAATATTCTTAACCAGAGAAAATATTTCAGTCCACACACAGATTCCTTCAGGCTTTCTCAACATCTTAATACTGCTGAGTTCAGCCAAATGCAGAAACCTCAGTTTAGGTCTGGTGTCAATTTTGCAAAGACTCTTGAAAGAGAGTGAGGAAAATTCAATTGTAAGTTTTCCACCTGAGCTTTCCAAGTCACTGCAAGGTAAAAGATGTCATTGGTGCAAAGTGAAACTGCAGCTGCTGGAGTTGAAACCATGTTGCTTAATGTACCCTATAATCAAAGTTAATTACATAGGAAAGTGTTGCTTTTATAAACACTACAAGTCTAGACAGAGATGATAAACCATTTACTGTCACTGCCATGGACCAAAAAGGAAATGCAGCCACTCACCTTGATGTAAGTGTTCTGAATTTCCACCAGTTCTTCCCCAAGTGGAACTACAATTTTTTCCACTTGTCTCTCATGAGAATAAGGCTGGATTTCTGGAGAATCTTCAGCACACATCTCTATCTGAGCAATCAGCAAGTTGGAGATAACTTGTTGCACAGCCTGGTAGAGAAGCCACAAAAACAAAGTAACTGTTTCCATATTTTAGCAGGGGTTACATAAAATTGGAAGAAAAAGGCATCTACTACCACCTATGATGAAAAATGAAAGGAAGATCAGGAAATAGAATCCTAGACTGGCTGGGGTTGGAAATGAACCTTAAATCCCATTTCATTCCCAGCCCTGCCATGGCAGGGACACCTCCCACTGTCCCAGGCTGCTCCAACCCCAGTGTCCAGCCTGGCCTTGGGCACTGCC
>JAOTIY010000212.1:60808322-60821496 GCA_027123655.1 Muscicapa comitata
GGGACACAGCATGGGACAGAGTGCTGGGGGACACAGCATGGGACAGAGTGCTGGGGACACAGCCTGGGACAGAGTGCTGGGGACACAGGGATGGGACAGAGTGCTGGGGGACACAGGGATGGGACAGAGTGCTGGGGACACAGGGATGGGACAGAGTGCTGGGGGACACAGCATGGGACAGAGTGCTGGGGGACACAGCATGGGACAGAGTGCTGGGGACACAGGGATGGGACAGAGTGCTGGGGGACACAGCATGGGACAGAGTGCTGGGGACACAGGGATGGGACAGAGTGCAGGGGACACAGGGATGGGACAGAGTGCTGGGGGACACAGCCTGGTACAGGCACCTGGGGAGTGCTGGGTATGTCCTCGTGTGGGCAGTGCTGCATCCCCTCCAGCTGTGTTCAGCTGGGTGCCCTGGCCCAGCGGGCTGAGGGAACTGGGCTTAGGGAAGGACAGTTTGTGCTGTGCTTCAGAACAGGCTGGGTTTAAAGCTGCTGCCCAAACTGAGGCAGCAAAAGCACGTTCCTGCTTAGAGACTGAGTTATTTTACCAGCACTGTTTGGCTCTACTCAACAACTCAACAACTCATTTTCCAAAAACGTTTCCATCCCTGGAAGTGTCCAAGGCTGAGACAGATGGAGCTCTGTGCAGCCTATGGAAGGTGTCCCTGTCCATGGCAGGTTTCTGGGCTTTAAGGCCCCTTCCAAGGCAAACAATTCTGTGAACATTTAAGGCAGCATAGCTCTATTTAGTACACACTTCAAAGGATTAAAATAAAGTGATTCTGTTCTCACAAACAGCTCCAGTGACAGACTAAAGAACCCCCAGAGTGAGCTGCTCCTGCCCTCCCCAGAGCTGCCCCAGCTCCATCCGTACCCGTTCTCTGCCCGCCGCTTCAGCGTCTCCTGCTCCTTCAGCAGCGCCTGGTGCTCGTCGTAGGCATCCAGGAGCCTGGCAGGGAGAGCACAGCACAGCACAGCACAGCACAGCCAGTCAGGCCTTGCCAGGAACTGAAACACCTGAGCAATGCCTGCTGCAAACTGGAACAGCACAGCAAACTGCAGTGTAATGGATTTTAATGAGTGACCCACCATGAACAGGGAAAGCCAACTCAGTTCTATTCACAACAGCTCCAGTTCCCAACCTGCTGAACTTCGCTCACTTGATGCAGTTTTTATCAGGCTCCTTTATAAAGCACTTTTCTAGAAGTGATTTGTTTCAGCTGCTCCTTCAGAGCCTGCTGGTGATGCCACCCACAGCAGCAGAGAGATGTGGGAATCAATATTTAAACACTGGAAATTACTCCAGTCCCAAAGCAGCACCTACAGCCTTTGCCCATCCAGCAGGGAAGAACAAGTGTGGTCAGTGCAGCACAGAAAAGTCCTGGCTAGAATTGCCACAAATACTGAAATAGCCCCTCATCTGCAGCATCTCACAAAACCTGCAGCTTCTGCCAGTGTGCTCTGGGTGAAAAGAGTTCCTCGTACTCATTCTGTGCTCTGGGATTATTTGGGAACTGCAAAATTCCTTGTGTTTGATCTGCCTCAAATCCCAAACTTGTATTGACTGGCTGCCATGCAGAGGCAGCAGAATTTAAGGACAGCTATCATTAAAAACATACAAAGCAGAAAAACTGACTTGTTATTAATCCTTCCAGGTTATTTAGCTGCAAAATGTAAATAAAAACAATAGACAATTAAGAGGAAAAACATATTGTAGCATTGAATTTAAAACTTGCATTTCTGATGCATCCTCCCACCTAAGTGCACAGTTGTTACAGTGCTGAACACTGGAAAATCCAAGCAGTGCAGTTTTGGAAACAAGCAGCAGCTCCCAGGGAACAGAGCCTCAAAGGACACCTGTGTCCCACGCCCCTGGGGAGCACCTGCCTCCACAGGGCTTAGCAAGGGGAAACCACAGGAAAACCTGGCAGGCAGCAAAGCTCTGCTCAGTCAGCTGCTGGGCACTCAGATAAAAAGGGGCAATTATCTGCAAAGAGATTCCTGTTTACAAATCTGTTCCTGTTTAACAGCAGCATGTTGGTTTAGAAAATCAGCTCCTCCTCACAAAGAGCTGATGGCACAAAGGGAACAATTCTGCAGAAGCCACTGACCCCACCCTTTTCCCAGCACTCTCTCAGTGACCCCAGTTTGGCCACTGCCCATAGCACATCTTACTTGTTCACATCAGACCCAAAATCTTCCAGGAACTCCACTTTTCTCTGTGAGAAGGTGATCCTCATTTTGATGGACAAGGCCCCATGGACAGCCTTGTCAAAGCAGCTCAGGATGTTCTCCTCATTCTGCTTGAGGTCACCACTGTATTCCATCTCCAGCAGGTTCAGGTACAGTTTGGTGTTTTCCTGTGCAAAACAGGCATTAGGAGGTGCCCACCTGCCCCTCACAGCAGCTGTTTTAACACACCACAATTCACCCCACAAACACACACAATGACAGGCAGTAAAGGGATTTTCCTTCCCCCTGGGCTGGTTTGTTGCACAAACAGATCAGAAGTGACCAACACCACAAACCCAGGTGCTGCACTTTGCTGGCAGCACCTGAGTGCCAGATATTCCTGTGCTGACACCAAACCCCCAAGCACTGCCCACACCAACAACACTGAACACACCTAGAACATCTGGGATTCTAAAATTAAAATAAAGGTGCAAAGCACATTGTGCTTTCTGATGGGAAAAGGTGCAAACTTCCAGATTCCCAAGCTGGGACCTTGGCAACGTCAGTTTAGAGGGACTGTTGTCTCCATGCAGTAATGGGACATTACATCCAGTTACAACTCCTGTCATCACTGTTGCCATGTTTTACAAAATGCTTCAGAAAGAGAGAAAGACACCAGGGTGGTTTGAGTTTTGAGTAAGACAGCTGAGAGGGAACACATACTTTGTCCAGTTCTATGGCTTCTGACAGCACTTTTCTTGCCTTTGGCAGGTTTTTCTGCACTTTGAAGAGGTGCCTGGCGAGTTTGATGGCATAGAAGGAGGCTTCACTGATGGACTTGGCATTCCTGACAGCATCTTCCAGCAGCTGCTCTGCCTCCTCCATGTTGCCGTGCCGGCGCTCCAGGCTCACCCTGCGCAGGCGGATCATGGCCAGCCCCAGGATGCACTCCTCAAACGTCTTCAGGATCCTTCTGGCTTCATCAATGTTGCCTGCAACAGCAGGGAGATGCTTTAGGACTTGGCAGATGGCAGAGCTGCCCCTGCAGAGCCCCCCTGAGGGGCAAGGCTGCCCTTACCCTGCTGCTCCTCGAAGGCTGCCCACAGCATGTGCACCATGGGCTTCTTGGGCAGGTGGATGGTGCAGGCCCTGCTGTACACGTGCCTCACGCCCTCGATGCTGTGGTTCTCCATGTATTTGGCATACTAGGGTTGGAAACAGAGCAGAGACCAGCCAGGTTAAAGCTTGTCTTTGTCTCTAAGAACATGCCAGAACGATAAAATTCTTTTGTTTAAACCCATTCAGCACCTTTATGGAACCACTAGACTAGTTTCTGTAAGGAAGGACGTAGAGAGGCAACGCAGTTGGCAAATGCAGCAGTCAAATCTGGTTGCAAGCAGACCATCTCCTAATGCAACAGATATAGTTATAGATGAACAACGTTCCACAGGGTACAAGGGTTAGTCACCAGGTCAAGGTGTGCACCAGCAGAGCCTGAGCTGCCTCCCTTACCTTGATCCAGAAGTCCTCATAGAGGGCACATGAAATGACACATCTCTCAAAGAGGACCACGACTCGCTCGTGAGTGCCATTCTCTATCTCAAACTCTAAGTACTCTTTCCAGTTTTTCAGCTGAATTTTCTCCAGAGGTTTTACATGAAAGTAAGGCCTCTTGATCTGCAAGAGTCACAGGATGCAACTGGTGATTACAAACACACCACCAAGGGGGTCAAACAATCAACAGCCACACAAGCAGAACTCAGTTCCTGCCATTCAGGAACTCCTCATCTACTCCATCCAGGCTTATCCAGGTATGGATCAAGGGATTTACTGCAGTGACATCCCAGGCTAGAAACCTCTTTTCCTAGAGAGCTTTTGGGGTGCAGGTGTTCAGAGGAGCTGGGGGAGGACCCACAGCAGCCCAGTGTCAGTGACATTATGGACAACTGGACATTGCCCACATCCATCCACACAAGTGAAGTGCTCACTGTGGGACACCCAGCCCACAAAGTCAACTCAGAATTTGGCTGAGAATCATGACAAGGAAAGACAGAGAACTGAACTGGACTTCCTATCAAATATTTACATCAGTCTGGTTATAGCAAGACCACGAATTTAGCACCATCATGTTGTTAATGATGGTACAAGAGGGGTGGGACAGAGCTCAGCACAGAAAATTAAACATTACTCTGTTTAAATTGAAATTGCTTTGTCTGACATCCTGCCAGAGATCCTTTGCTTTTGCTCACCATCTTTAATTGCATTTGATTATGTCTCTCCTGTGCTGCAATTGCCTCTCAGATCCAAACCCATACAAATGGATGAAGAACTTACAGTAATTAAGGAGAATCCAATTCTTCAAAGTCACCTGAAATTTAAAGCCAATCTCTCCCTTCATGCTCCTCACTGATCCCTGGTGTGAAATCCAACATTTTGTGGCCCTTTTTCCCAGCTCACAGTCCCACTGCTGCTGAACCCAGCTGTCAGCAATGCCCAGCCCCTGGGTGGGATGTGTGTCCCCATCTCCCTGCTGTCCTTTACAGACATGCTGAACTCTGCATGTCCAGCTCCTCCCAGCCCCTTGTGCTGCAGAGCAGACACTGCTGGGAACAAAAGCACACTGTGGCCAGCACCAAGGGGACACTCAGCTTCCCACACCTTTCCTGCCCAATGCCCACAGTCCCAGTGCTCTCCCAAGTCCCACAGATCTGCAGTTTAAGGCTACCCAAGGCAGGAGTGTGGGACACTGTGGCTGCTCTGCTCCCTCCTGCCCTGGGCCACTGGCACAGAGCTCACTGACAGTGCCTCCCCACCCTGCTGGGAGCTCCTGGGCTGTGCAGGCACCTGGCCCAGCCCCATCCAGAGCAGTGAATCACCCACCACCTCTGACATCACCCAATCCATCAGAGTGCCTCTGAAAATCTGTCCCAGCTGGCTAACACAATGGACTCTTTAGCATAAGAAGTAAATTTAAAACAAGGACCATGTTTGCCAGAAGAAAAATATAAAGACTGAGAATGAAAACCTTCTGTTTTTTTTTTAAAACAGAATCCAACTTAACTCTACATCAAAAGCTGTATATTTGCAGTGATCAAATTATGAATTTAATTATTTACTTTTAATACATTATACATAGGAGGTCCAAAACAGAAGTTATCTGATGAAGTGTGTAACACTACAATACAAAAGCACACGAATTCTGTTCTCCTGAGCACAGGCTTACCTTTCCAAGGGAATCCCCTCCATTCCCTCATGCCTTTGCACCACCCCAGGCCAGGAGCAGCACTAACTGTCAGGACTCCCTGGCTTAGCAAACTTTACAGCCCCTTGCCTCTCTCCAAACACTGCTCTGAGATCTTTACATCAGCAGGTGCCTCTTCACAAGAGAAATGGCAGAGAAGTGAAACTGTTCCAACTTTGAGTCTCTGCTCAAACCCCCCAAGAGGTGAAGTTAAGGCTGTTCCACACTTCCCACCCCCAGTCCTGCCCCCCAAGCAGCTGCTCGTGCTGCCTCCCACAACCCCCACTCACCGCTTCCTCAAACGTCCACCTCTTACTGACTTCATGCTCGTTGTGGTTAAATATCTCCTGGTGGATCTCAATGATTCTGTGCCTCATGTTCTCTATCTCAGTGATTAGCTGCAACAGAAGGTTAGAAAATGTAACACAGGCAGACATGGTGTGTTTGTAACTGCTTCCTGTGCCAGTGAGGGGTATGGACTCTACCTGAGCAGCCAGGGAAGGGCTGGGACACTGCCTGATAGAGCCCTGGCCCTCAGGCACACACAGCTCAACTGGTTCTTATCCCGTGCTAAAGCTGATTGGAGATTAAGGATGGATTTGGCTCCAAGTCAGCCCCAGTTTCAGTGTGTCTGTTTTCACCATCAGCAATTCCTTTGGACAGCTCCAGGCTTTGCTAGGCCTGTAACAGCCTGAACCTGCCCAGGCCACTGCTGATGAGGAGCTTTCTTAGAATACAGATCCCAATCTGTTGACTTGGAATAACTACTGTTTGTTCCTAAGGTTTTGTACACTGCTCTTTCATTTTCTAACTCATTTCTTTAACACCTCTGCCAGCACTGGAAAGGCCTGTCCTGTTACTACATGAGCCACAGGGCACTGATGTGCAGGAGCTCTCTGGGCACAGAGAGCAGTGGCTCAGCAGTGACACCCCTGCCTCAGTCCCAGAGAAGGACAGAGTGCCAGTGCCCACCCATGCAGGAGCTTGGTGGGGTCAGTGATCCCTCAGTGCTGCAGGGCACTGATGTGCTGGAGCTCTCTGGGCACAGCTCAGGTGGCTGCAGTGGAACCTCTGCCCCAGCCCCAGGGATGGGCAGAAGTGCCCGTGACCACCCTGTGCAGGTGCCTTGGTGAGGTCAGTGATGTCCCCAGAGCTCTCTGGGCACAGCCCCGCCCCAGGGTGTCACTCCCCGCCCCCTGCAGTACCTTGGCGGGGTCGGTGATGTCCCCAGAGCTCTCTGGGCACAGCCCAGCCCCACCCCAGCCCCAGGGTGGCACTCCCCGCCCCCTGCAGTACCTTGGCGGGGTCGGTGATGTCCTCGGTGCCGCAGGGCAGCTCCTCCCCGTCCTCGCCGCTGTGGCCGCTGGCGGCCGCCAGCTCCCGGCGCAGCTGCACAAACTGCTCCGTGGTCAGGAAATCTCGGGGCAGGTTGTTCTGGATGTGCTCTTTAAACCTACAACAGCCACAGAGAGCCACTGCAGAGGGGCTGTTTAATGCTGCACTGCTGCCCAAGGGGGCACAAGTGTAAATCCCAGGGGTTCTGCTTTGCTTCATCACTCCTGAGTGCTGCCAGCTCACACCCAGAACTGCCAGCACCCAGCACCTCACACATGCCACGTGGCAAAGGGCAGCGTGGCAGGCTGGCAGAACCCCTGCCGTGGAGAAGAGATGGCAAAGGACAAACTCAGGTATAAAGGAAATACTTTATTTCCCACACCAAGAGATCTGTGGAAGTTATAGGGAAGCCTGTGTGCAATTTAACTGAGGCTGCTGCTCAAGTCTCCCTACCATGCAGAATTCCACTATCTAAAACTTAAGCAGGATTCTTCAGCCAGTTAAATTGGTGCTTCACCATACATGGGCATTGTATTAAAGTCCAAAACTGCTCATCCTGATTTCTCAAAGACATCCTTTCTTCTTCCCCACTCATCAAAGATCTGTCCTGATTCCACAACAAAATCTCTGAATTTACCTAAACCCAAATTCCTCAAATGTGCATCAGTACTTTAAAACAATCTGTCCAACTGCCTGAGTATGTAAACAAGTAACTACATAAAACAGTTCCAAGTTCTTGTGCTGAGTACTTCCCTCTCCCATGCATTAACTCCCTGTTTTCCCTTTACCTCTGGAAGTGGTGGCTGTAGAGCTGTGTTGGGATTCCCAGGATGCGGTCATAGATGGATGTAACTTCCCTTAGGTTTCCCTGGTCATTTTCCCAGTTTATATACATTTCCCAGAGTCTGTCAGAACGGAAATCTGTCCCAGCAGCCAGCACTGCATGTTCATAGGCCCTGGAACAGGAAATTGTTTTACACTGGTTTCTGGATGCCAGGACAGAACAAGGAAGGAAAGTCCTGGCTCCTATTAAAGGTTATGAGCACCCTCATTTATTCAAAGCTAGACTCATATTAATTATTTACATTCTTCAAAGTGTTTTCCAGATATCTGCAGCAAGGTGTCCAAAAACTGTAAAAGCTCACACTCAGTTCTTTCCTCCAGCACTTCCACAATAGAACAAACAAAAGCAACAGCAAAAGCCACTGGCAAGAACACAAGATATTAGCAAAATACACAACCTTTACCACTTTTGTCTTGTACAGACTCCAAACCCACCAGTGCAGCAGTGTAACACCCAAAAGCTGGGCAGCAATTCTGCAGCTTGATTCACATTCAAGTCTAGTTCAATGAAGCCTTCTGATCAAACTCTAGTCCAACTCTTTAACCAGGTCTACTGCCAGCCACAGTGAGCAGACACATTCAAGGAATTAAATGCCAAGATCCCAAATGCTGCACCAAGTATTTCTTAACATCCAGTCTGAAGCTCTCAAGTCACAACTTTTGCCCCTTGTGCCACACTGTGCTGTCTCCCCCTTTTTACAGAACTTGGCTCCATCACCTCTTAGTTTAAAAGTCCTTCAAGTGACACCAGGTTGTTACAAATTTGCCCCTTGTCTGAAAACCACAATAACCTGATCGCAGTGGTGTGTATGGATACCAGGCTGCTCCCAACTCACCCCCGGATGGTACTGTTAGTTTCAGGATCAGCAGGGTCCAAGGTCTCCTTTAGGAAGTTTATATAATGTATCCAAAGATCAACACTAAGAGGAATTGCCTGAAGCCCTCGGCGATAGACCTATGAAGAGAACATGAACTGTACTTCAAATCCTTAATGGGGTCCTAAGAGAGAGGCAACACTGTGTTATCCGGTGAACCTTAGAAATACTAATTACTGGAATTTTGTTTAAATAATCTACCATTACCATTCGGGTGGAGGTTGGATAGAACATGGCAATGTTCTGATCTCCACGTGCAGAGTCTTGATCTTCAAAGCGCAGCGGTCCCTGCATTCTGACCAGGTTGTGTGGGCAGGCTTTGGGGTACAGACCATAGGGCACAGACCCATTAGAGCATCATTGACAGCGTCTGACCAAAAATGCAATAAGATGGAGCAATTGTGACCAGCAAACCAACTATATTGTTTTGAAAATGAGTAATAAATGGAAGTGACAGAAAAGCCCTGCCCTACTTGTTAAGCTGCAGTGTAATACAGAGGCTTGCACTGCAAAGCTTGACAAACTGTAGAGGTTTAACGCACCTGCCAACAAAGAGAGAGAACATTAGCTCCAAATGCCACAGCTGTGACACGTGCAAACACGTCCCTCGAGCCCTGGCCGTGCAGGGCAGGCACTGGCAGCCCAATGACTCGCAGTGGGACAGTCATTGTGGCTTTGGGACTGGTGGCAGTGCTGGCCCCGGGCCCTACGTACCTCGTCTGACTGCTTGATGTTGTCGTGGCGCTTCTCCAGGTCTGCGTACTTCTTCCAGTACCCATAGCAGTAGGGGTAGTGTGAGAAAAACCTGTCAAAGGCTTTCCTGGCTGCTGGCAAGTGGTTCTGTGGGAAACAGAGCCAGCACAGTCAGTGCTTCCCCTAGGAACAACTTCAGGTTATTCTAAATACAACCATTAACACTGTGTTAGAAATGCCTGGTGTTATTTTGGCACTGACAACCCGGGCTACTGGAAGGTGTCCCTGCATGTGGCACGGGGTGGAAATGGATGAGCTTTTTAAGGTCACTTCCAACCCAAACCTTCCTGGTATTTTATGATTAAATGACAACAGTGGCAAGGACAGCTGCCTTAAATCAGTGTCTGTGACAGCCTGGTGTCCATTCTACATTTGCCACTGGAATTCCATGACTTTGGTGTTCTTTGTTAACTGATTTCAGGGAGGCTGAGGAGAAAGGGGCAGGCACTGACCTCCTGCTCCACGTACTGCAGCAGATAAACCCATCCCGTGAAATCCTGCGGATTGTCCTCTACTACTTTCCAAAACTTGTCAAAGTCTGGAGGGAAGTCAGCCTCGATATCTGTGGTCTGCAAGCTCTCAATGTTTGGGATTTCGCTCTCCTGCGTGCTGTCCTCGTGCAGGTCGGGGGAGCTGTCCGGGGACTGCTCCATCTCGGTGACACTCATGATCTCGGTGCTGAAGTCCATGTGCTGCTCCTCGGGCGCGCTCTCGGCGCCGGGCTCGGCGCTCTCGCTGCCCACAGTGGGCTGCTCCTCCTCCGTGCTCTCCGCGTTCTCCATGGCACCGCTGTGCGCCTGGATCCTGCGGGAACACAGCTCTCAGTGCTCTGGGCACAGCCTGCCTCTGAATCAGTGTGTCCCAGGCATCCCTGCATGTCCCCACAGCCCTGGTTACCTCTGCCTCACCATCAGCCTTGTTCAACGACAGGAAATATTAACAGCAGCTGCAGAGTTTCACATCTGCACATACATTGTGGGTTTCTAAAAAACCAGCACTGGGAGCTACCGAGATATAAAAGTGAATCATTACAGTGGTCCTGTAGGAGTCCAGTGGAGGATTATTCTAAATAGAGAATTATGTTCAAATGCCATAGAACATATCAGGTCCAAGTTACTCCAGCAGTGCCAAGGCCACCATCGACCCATGTCCATACATTCATTCAATTTTCCTACCTCATACAAGTCATTAAATTATTTGTGAAATAAACAGGTGTTAAAAGGTGCCCTCAACATCAGGCTAAAGCAAAGACAAGAATTACTGCCAGAACCAACTCAGTCCCCATTAGTGATGTCCAAAAACACCCAGCAGCACCAGGCGGCCACAGAAATGCTCTGGCTGCCCCTGACCTGCAGCCCCTCACTCCCACCAACGCCAGGTGCTTCCTTCTGGCCCTTGGGACAGACTCCTGCTTCCTCCCACTCTTCCTTTGATGTCCCTGCCAAGAGGCACAGCCTGGCCCTGCCCTGCTGTGCCAGTGCCAGGCCAGCCTGACCTGGCTGGGTGCCACCCAGCCTCGGCTGATCCCGGCCTTCCCTCCCGGAGCTGGGCCACTGAGCTGAGCCTTCTCCATGCCCCTGACAGCTCAGGGACCCCAGGGAACACCTCCTGCAGGACACAACAGCTGCCAGCTGTGAGTCCAGCTGGGATGAAGGACAGTGCGGGACTGTCATCCTCACACCTGCACTGCCACTCCTGGTTCCTCCTGTTCTCCTTGGAGCAGGTGGAAAATGGTTTTGGGATTTAAAAAACAAAGCAGAAGTCCCCACCCCAGAACCCTCCAGAGTTCTTTCACACTGAAAGCCTGAAGAGACAGCACCCAGATCACTGCTTGCAGTCCAACAAGGACATGGTTAAGACACCACCACATACTGGGTGAAGTTCTTGCTAGAAAGGAAAAATCCCTCTCCCTTATCTTCAGCAGCTTCAACTCCTGAGATAACAGTTCATGTTTTCCCAGGAGCTCACCAAGCCAAGGAACTTTGACACAATGTTCAAAAGTCCATGTGGCCTGCCCTGCAAGTTCTCTAATAGCCGCTTTTTAAAGTCTTTCTGTTCTCCACCATTAGGCAGCCACGGGCTGGGAGCAACCTGGGGCAGTGAAAGGTGTCCCTGATCACGGCAGGGGGGGAATTGGATGGGCTTTGAAGTGTCTTCCAACCCAAACCATTCCGTGACTGTGATTTTGAGAAAAAACATCATTTGTAACATTAAGTTGCACATTAAGTATCAAAGAGTATCACTGTGCCTTTGCCAGTGCAACAGGCAGAGATCTGAATCACTCCAAGGCTGCTGCACTGCACAGGGTACCTTGTGGAGGTCCCAAAATTGAGGGGTAAAGGAGAGAGTGACACAAACTGCAGCCCCAGCACTAGAAAAAAAAATAGTTTAAAGGCTATTTACAGCTTTAAAGTTTGACATAACAGTGACAGAGGTAATTAGTGATGGGACGAGAGGAAACAGCTCCAAGTTGCACCACGAGAGGTTCATGTTGGATACTGGAAATTCCTCCATGGAAAGGGCTGTCCAGCCCTGGCACAGCTGCCCAGGGCAGTGCTGCAGTCCCCATCCCTGCAGGGATTTAAATCCCTGTGGATGTGGCACCTGGGGACATGGGCAGTGTGGCCTTGGCTGCGAGGGAGAATGGTTGGAGTTAACGATCAGCCTTGAGGATTCCATGGATTCTATCACCGTCACAAATGCAGTAATTCACGGCCTAAACTTATCCTGATGTTTAACAGATGTTTTCTCCCTCTAGCTGATTCAGAATATATACTCCATCTTAAAAAAAACAGCCCTCCAAATCCAGCCGTCTTCAGATTAGGAGGAAAAAAAGAATGAGGGAGAAACTGTACAGATTGGCACACAAGGTCTGAGCTGCACGAGGCTTCAAACTGAAACAAAGTCTGTCTGACAGCTCCTCCAGCCAAACACCCTCCAGTCTGATCCCTGGCACATCCCAAAATCTGACAGCAATCCATGGTTTAAACCAGCCAATGCAACAGGCCATGTCCAAGCCACAAAAGTCCAGGGGTGGGCATGGGGCTAGGGCACACCAGAGAAACTTAATTCTGGGGTTTTCACCTTAATTTCGAGAGTTTTCATTTTAATTCCAAAGGGTTTGACATACGCAGGCTAAACAGATGAATCAGAGTATCAGTCAGCTACACACACGCTAGTATTAAATCATTGATGCCAACATGTATTATTCAGCCTGTTACCAGCAAAAGACTGCTGTACACAAAACTGCCGCTTATAAACGTGAATGAACTAATGGAAAACAAACAGGGAAACTGCGGAGGGGCAGGAATGCGGAGCCTTATCTGCGCTCTGCCCAGAACGATCCATTCACAGCCCTGATAAGGAAGGGAAGGCGCTATGGCACCACCCGGGGCAGGGCCGGCGCTGCCCGGGCCCAGCGCGGCTGTGCCGGGATTAGCTTTGAATCACGGAATCAGCTGCTGGAAAAGCCATTCAAGGCCGATCGAGTCCCAGCTGTGCCCGATCCCCAGCTCGCCGCCAGCCCAGAGCTCTGAGTGCCACGTCCAGGCCTTCCCTGGACACCTCCAGGGATGGGCGCTCCAAACCTCCCTGGGCAGCCTCTGGCAAGGCCTGACCGCCCTTTCCATGGGGGAATTCCTGCTGATGCCCACGCTGAGCGTGGCCTGGCGCGGGCTGAGGCCGTTCCCTCTCGCCCAGGCCTCCCTGGGGCCCAGCCTGAGCGATAACGTCACAAACCGCGAGGCGCGGAGCGGCTCCGCGCGGGCCCGTTACTCGCCCCGCGGCCGTTCAACGCAGAAAATCGGGATACAAGGATACACCGGGGATACCGGGATACACCTCCACGGCAGAGCTCACCTCTCGGGCACACTCGAGGCCGGGCAGCGGCCGCGGGAGGCGACGGGGCCGACACGGCGCTCGGCGCGCCCGGCGCGCGGCCCGGCCCGGCC
>JAOTIY010000212.1:60836037-60847228 GCA_027123655.1 Muscicapa comitata
GGGCAGCAGGCGCTCGGCCGCGGGGCGCGCCCCGGCCAGCAGGCGCGCGGGGCCCAGGCGCTGCAGCAGCTCCGCCAGGTGCTGCGCCGTGCATCTCCTCACGGCAGAGTGCAGGTGGCTGCGGAGGAGACAGCGCTCAGGGCCAGCCCCTGCAGGGCTGCTCCCAGCACTCGCCCTCCCCACCACACCCAGCCTTCAGCCTGAGTGCTCGGCACCTCCGAGCCCACCCCGTTCCTGTCCCACCACAGTTATTCTTGTTGGATACAGGCAGCGAGCTTTTACAATTTCAGTTCTATTTTCCAAAGTATATGGCTGTTCTTTCAATCAACTGGGCTTGCTGCCTTGAACCTGAGTGCTCCGGCCACAAGGGACCTCCGAGCCCACCCCGTTCCTGCCCCACCACAATTACTCCTCTTGGATACAGGCAGGGAGCTTTTAGAATTTCAGTTCAAGTTTTCCTTCAAATAGTTTTGTTTTCCAAAGCATCTGGCTGTTCTTTCAATGAGCTCTAGGAAAAAGCAGTCCCTGTGCTCAGAGACACATCCTGGGCACGTGGTACCACTGTAAAATCGACTAAAGCAGCGTTCAGTCGACTTCTAAAGATCCTGCAGGAGTCTCGTGATCCCTGCTTTGTACAAAAGAAACACCTGTGCTGATGCAAAGGAGAGAACAGCCAGAATCAGCTTTCAAACTCATGCAGCAGATGACCTTTTCATCTAAATCCTGCTGCCCCTGCTGATCCCACTTGTGGTCAAGATCAAAATCCTGCAAACTTTAACTTCTCCAGTTTTGTACTTGGATTAAAAATGCTACTTCGAGGACAATCTGTAACTCCTGCTGCACTTTCAAGGGGGAAACAAGAATAGTGAGGCTGAGAGACATCACTCCATGAAGCAAACAAGCCTCTGCTCATGGAAACAGCTGGAAAACATTTGTGAGCACACAACACCTTGGAGTTAAACACAGTGCATATGGGTAAGAAACAGGATTTTAAAATTCCTGAAGTGAAATCACTCTCATCTCTATCCCTGAATCATGCTCTTGGATCATGAATCTGCTCACAGAATCCCAGACTGGTTTGGGTTGGGAAGGGACCTTAAAACTCATCTTGTTCCAGCCCTGCCATGGGCAGGGACACCTCCCACTGGAATTATTCTTGTTGGTAAGGTCAAACCCAACTTTGGAGCTGATGAAGAATCTACTCAGGGTTGCCAGCATTAAAGTCATGATCATGGCAGGCTTGATAGGAGCTGAGCAGAAACCAGGTGCATTTTAAGAGGTCTCATGAATTAGAAGTGACACCATAATTGAAGGATTATGTTGTGGTGAATTTAAGCAACTCAGCCCAATTTAGAGAGACCATCCCTTGTGGAATTGCAGTTGTGTCAAACAACCCTTCTCACTTCCTACTGAGACACAAATTTCCCCTTTGAAGGGTAATTCCACATTCCTGGTCAGAGCCTGTGGAACTGGAGCTGCCCTGTACTGACACAGGCAGAGCTTCCTGCAGCCAGGCTTAGAAAAGCTGCACCTTTATGCCATGCCCTGATGTGTTATCCATTAAAAACATCCTGTACTCCATGAGTTAGGAAAGTTGAGCTGTGAACAGATTAATCTGTGCCCAAATGCTGGGCTCAGCCTCCCAGCTCAATTCTGATGCCTTGAGAGAGCAGAAAACCCATACAAACTCACAAACTGGAGGGGGAAATCCCTAAAGAAAACCCTTCAGAGGTGAGTTTGAATCTGCCAGGGAAGGTGAGGAGGTCTGACAGAGCCAGTTCTGCCCAGGAGGGCCAAGGGTCTCTGAGGCCAAAAAGGAAGAACCCAAACAGGGCACCTGCCCTTGCTGCTGAATGAAAGCCAGGGCAGTCACTGCCTGCTGCTCCTAAATGCACTAAATCACAGACTGCTTTGGGTTGGGAGGGACCATAAATCCATGGGCAGAGACACTTCCACCATCCCAGATTGCTCCAAGCCCTGTCCAGCCTGGCCCTGGACATTTCCAGGGATGGGGCATCCATCCCAAGTCAGTTTGAATCCCAGTAAATCATAAAGAATGGAAACCCCAAGGCTGATTTTTGCCTTTCAGTTTAAAGAGCAGCAAACTGCAGTAGAGCTGCCAGGAGAGAGAATCCATGTACCCCACAACAACCAGCTTCCCAGGAAACAAAAGAGAACATTCTGAATCAAGGCTAACTCTGAGGATTGGAGCTGTGCAGGAAACCTGTGGAGAGATTTGGAATGGAGCACCTGAAATGTGCCATGAAGGGAAATGTGGCCTGGGAAATGGCACCAAGGGGTGGCAGGGAACAGAGGAAGGTGCACCCAGCTCAGATGTGGTGAGCAGTGGATGAGGATGGAAAAGGAAAACAGACTGAACAGGGCCAGGGAAAGAAGGGAATTCACTCCAGAAAAGAATGGCCACCAGCACTGAGAAGGAAATTAAAAGGCAGACACAAAGGCTCAGCCTGGAGAGGAGGAGTCAAGCAAGACAGATGCAGCTAGAGAATTGTGTTCTAAATGAGTTCTCTAAAGAGGGGTGCTGAAAACTGGCCAAGGCAGGAACTGACTGCAGAGCAAAGGAGGAAAAGAAAGAACATTATGTCAGCTTTACCAAGCAAAGAATACACAGTAACAGCAAAAAAAAAAATCACTGAAGTGGTGCACAACAGCCAGAAAATACACCAAGCTCCAAAACCAACAGCCAACCTCTCACATGGTGCACAGAAAGGAACTGGGGGCTTTAATTCAATTTATGCCAATAAACATTGCCCTGGGGAGAGGTTTAGCACAGCTGATTTACTGGATTTTCAAATTTCTGTCTACTGTACTAGGATTTGATGTTAAAAAAAACCTACATTTGATAAATTGACTCTATTCACAATATTCTTTATAAAGTCTTTATAGGAATTACCTTTGCCCTCCATTTATAAGAGAACAAAGTGCACGTGCTGGAGTCACATTATTAACCATGGCCTTCAGTGCCTTGTCTACCTCTTCCCTTATAAAAGTGTTGGATTCCCCAGCTTTGTGCAAAAGGACTTTTACTGCATTATCTAGTTCTTGATCCATGCTCTTTTTCAGGTGGGTGAACAAATCCCCTAAACAGACCACAGCAGCTCGAGAAACACCTGAGCGTAAATTCTTGACCTGCACACAGGAAAAACCCAAAAAACAATGAATAATGTTTATCAGAGAGACTTTAAAATAAATATTCATGTTTGCCCTTTGTCATTTTTAAGTAACATTACAAGCAAAACTGAGAAACACATTTCTAACTTGATTCACAATGGGTGAGAATTAAAAAAATAGAGTTATAAAGTTAAAATCTACATTTTCTCAGCCTCTGAGTCTCAAATCCTCCTTGAGACTGCCCAGCTGAGGAAAACTCACCAGAGCTGAGCATAAATCACTTCAGAGAGCTATAAAATATAAATATACACACACAGAGAGCCAGTGGAATATTCTGATAGGAAAATTTAACCTCTTGAGCCACAGCCAGAGTTGTTTCATGCAGCTTTGCAGTCAGAACGGGGCCATGGTAGGCAGACAAGCACCTGACAAAGTTCAGACCTTCAATTTTCTTCTCCCTGTGTGAAAAAAATAATAGTTAAATTCCACCCATTTGAAAAGTATCATTAAAATATTCAAGTGTGGAATTAACAAATCTCATTTCATCTCAAACTTGACTGAAATCCCCCCATTTTTCTCCTCTCTCACTCACAGTCCCCATCACTGTTTTTGACTTTATGTCACAATACAGACAGGGCTCTTGATTCTTCATGCAGAAAATCCCAGTTAATGTTACAGCTCATATTTACATATTTACATATTTACATATTTACATATTTAGTTCTCTAAGATTTTATCTTGAATTGGTTCATAACTTTCTTGCCATTCAATTCATTGGTTAGTAAATGGCATTCTACTGTCTATCAAATTTTTCTATTTTTGGACAGTTATACAGGTTTTTCCTGAATTCTCATGTGAAATGGCATTTTACCTCTCTATCAAATTGTCTATTACTCGTTTATCAAATTCTTGTATTTTTTGGATAATTTACGTTTTTTTTTCCTTGGATTCTCATGGGAAATGGCATTTTACCTATCATTCAAATTGTCTATTACCTGTTTCTCAAAATTTTCTATTTTTGGACAGTTTATGTATTTTTTCCATAGATTCTCATGTGAAATGATGTTTTACCTGTCTATTAAATTGTCTATTTCTTGTCTATCAAATTTTTCTATTTTTGGACAGTTTACATATTTTTTTTCTTGGATTTATATGGGAAATGGCATTTTACCTGTCTGTCAGATTTTTCTGGTTTTGGATAGTTTACACAGGTTTTTCATGGATTCTCATGGGAAACAGCATTTTACCTGTCTATCCAATTGTCTATTACTTGTCTACAAAATTTTTGTCTTTTTGCACAGTTTACATATTTTTTCCACAGATTCTCATGGGAAATGGCATTTTACCTGACTACCAATTTTTTTTTATTTTTGGATAGTTTACATATTTTTTTCTTGATTCTCATGGAAAATGGCATTTTACCTATCTAATAAATTGTCTATTACTTGTCTATAAAATTTTTCTATTTTTGGACAGTTTACATTTTTTTTCATGGATTCTCATGTGAAATGGCATTTACATGTCTATCAAATTGTCTATTACTTGTTTATCAAATTCTTGTATTTTTTGGATAATTCACATATTTTTGTCTTGGATTCTCATGGGAAATGGCATTTTACCTATCATTCAAATTGTCTATTACTTGTCTATAAAGTTTTTGGATTTTTGTATAGTTTACATATTTTTTCCACAGATTCTCATGGGAAATGGCATTTTACCTGTCTAACAAATTGTCTATTACCTATCTATCAATTTTTTCTATTTTTGGACAGTTCACATATTTTTTCCATGGATTCTCATGTGAAATGGGATTTTACCTATCTAACAAATTCTCTACTACCTGTCTATCAAATTTTTCTATTTTTGGACAGTCTACATATTTTTTTCTTGGAGTCTCACGGGACAGATTTTTTGTTATTATTACAGGTGCAACCTACCTTCTCTACAGGAACAGAGAGAGTTTGTTAAGCAAACTCTCATTCCTCTGATTTTTCCACATGAGAACTTACAACCTAAAGTAAAAAGTAAAAGCTAAAGTAGCAGGGCCTAAACCATCTTTTATAATAAAAATATAATAATATAAGATTTTTAAAGGAACATTTTGGAAGCCTTTCTAGTATCCGTGCAGGGCCAGAGCCCCGTTTCTGTTTCTGGTGTTTGCAGAGACGCACCAGTCGTGGTCAGCCAGCAGCGCCAGCGCCTCTGCCAGCGCCGCCTCGGGCCGGGGGAAGGGCTGCAGCTCGCCAGGGTCCAGCACCTCGGGGCTCTGCGTCACCTCTGGGGACAGGGACACGTGTCACAGCTCTGCCAGCAGCGCCCGGCCCCGCCAGGGACACGGCAACGGCACCAAGCGCTGCTGCGGGAAAAGGCGCTCGCCAAAAACACACAGTGAAACACTCGGCTTAGAAAACTGGGATTTAGTTACCTCGCTGCAAAGAATGGAAAGGTGGGAGTTAGAAGGGAGTGGTTATCTGAAAGGTCAATAATTGATTGTCTGTCATTTCATGTTTGCTCTGCTGCACTTACAATGGGAAAAGACAAAACCAGTGAGCAGATCCCAAGGAACACAGACAATGCAACCAGAAACCCATTCTTTGGAAAACTGGACTGTCCCCAGAAATCATTTGTATTGTCATTGATAGAAAAGGTCAAGAGTTTAGGGTGAGGAAGACTCACCTTACTTCGTCCTTTTAAGACCCCTCCTCATGAAAATGCCCCCAGACTTAATTTAAGAAGTCAATCACGCATGTTAATATGTACAACCTTATAAACATACACATAACCAGGGTAATGAAAAAAGGTATGGAAGAAAATGGTTTGAAGCTCAAGGTGTGTTTCTGGCAGTTTGCCAGGCACCCCAGTGCTGGATATTGTCCCTTTTATCCCTTATTAAACTTTTAAAAATTTTAAACAGTAAGCCTTGTTTCTCACAAGAGTTACATTCATGTAAAGTCAATTTTGCACAGAGCCTTCACTGTTAAGAGTCACAAACACAAAGGTAGTGGTTGTTGAATGGAAAAACAGATGCCAGTGTGCTAACAACATCATAAACCTTGAAGAGACACTTGAGAAATTCTGGCCACCTTGGAGCACCATCACTAGGAACTCCTACTCTTAACATTTTTCTACTACTTATTTTAAAGGCAATTCAGTGCCAAAATGTA
Organism: Muscicapa comitata; assembly: GCA_027123655.1. Classification (NCBI taxonomy): domain Eukaryota; kingdom Metazoa; phylum Chordata; class Aves; order Passeriformes; family Muscicapidae; genus Muscicapa; species Muscicapa comitata. The sequence continues at coordinate 60,842,334 of JAOTIY010000212.1, forward strand.
AGAAAAGGGGTTTGGGGGACAGGAGGGAGTCAGTTTGCTGTTCATGCATTGTATCATTTCAAACTAAAACCCTCTGATGTTTCATGAATCTCCCTAACAGATTCTAGATGAAAAATGATCAACTGAATCCCCAAAGAGGAATTAAATCCCCCCAGCCCCACAGTACTGATCTTCCAGAGCACCTCAGGACTGTCCACTGCACAAATAAATTGTATTTTGGGAGTGTCCCACTCCACAACCCAAACATTTTAAGAGTTTACTGTCCCAGCTTACCAGACTCTAGGAAGGATGGACACTTTGACCTCTTCAAACTGGATGTTCTTTTCAGGGAAGGGTTCAAGGCCACATTTTCTAAGGACAAAGATCCATTTCTTGGTGATGTCAATAAATCCCCACAGAGATTAAACCCTAGGAAAGAAGGAGATGTCCAAACTAAAATAAAACCAATCAGAACCAAGTTAAAACTCAGTATTCCCAGCCCCAATTTCCACTGAGCAGCACTGAACGGGGAAAATTCATTTAAGACAAGCCCTCATTCTCACTTTCTGCTGTGAGTTTCTCTGGTTCACTCATACTCAGTCTAATCCTTTCCCAAGGGAATTCCTCCTTCCCTTCCAAGGCTTTGCCTTCCTGCTGCTCTTTATGGTTGTGTTCTTTGTCTTCTTTCCTCTTCCTCCTCACCTTCTCCTGAGCAGATTTTGACAAGGTCACTTTTACCTGCAAAAAAAGATCATGCATAAGTTACCCCAGAACTGATTCCCCAGTTCCTGATGCTGGCCAAAGTCAGAATGGAAAATCAGGATTTTCTCTGATCTGATCCTTCTCCCTCATGTGTTTATGACACCCTTTGTGCCTCAGGAAAACTCAGCAAATAAATTTAATCCAGTTACATTTAAATTCAGTTTAATAAATTGAATCCATTTACTCCTTTGAACTTGATCCTGCCAAGGGTTCACATCCTCAGTGGAAATGAGAAAATTAAGACATGGTTAATCATTAACTTCAAGTTTTACTAGTCTTCAAATGTTATTTTAAAGGCTTGCAGAAAGAGTTTCATTTCAATGTTTTTTCCTTTGTGTCCCACTTCACTCAGATAAATCTTGCTCCATTTACATTTGTAAATAGTATTTAACAAACAGCACCACTCCTCAGAAACCAGATGATGGGCAAATATTCAGGAAGGCTTTTAAGAAAAACTTCTGATTGGAGCTGGATTAATTAATCCCTGGGGAAAACAAGACCTGATCCAAGCCAGCCAATCCCTCCTTCCACATCTGCAGGGGCTGTGGGAGGCAGGGAGGGCATTTCCCAGCTCCACTCCTCCCTTCTGCAGGGGTTTGAGCACTTTGGGAAGCTCCTGGCACATCCATTTGCCATCCAGGTGGCACCAAAAGGAAAACCAGGAGCAGCAGCTCGATGGCTTTGGCTGCTCCAATCAAAGCCCTGTGCCTGAGCAGGGCTGGGCTCAGCCCCACAGCAGGATGAGAAGGCTCCAGGCTGGGCAGTCCTTACCTCTGCTCCACTCCCTGCAGGGCAGGGGCAATGGGAAGTGCTGCTCTGCTGGAAGCTTCTCCCTGGGGCTGCCTCTGCTCCCTCCCTGGCAGCCTGGCCAGCCCCATTGGGCACACAGGGCATGGACTGGCTGGGAGCTGGGGCAGGAGGGCTCCCAAAAACACCTGCAGGGCAGAACATGGGGTCACAGACAGGTTTGGGATGGAAGGGACCAAAGCATCTCATTCCAGGGATGCCATGACTGGAATTGTCTATCCAGGAACTGCAACACTGTCAAGCATAATTCTTTGTTTTCCCATTAAACTGGGGATTGTGAACAATCTAAAACACTGGACAGCTCTATTTGCTCTTTTCCCACTCTACAAAGACACATTTTCCCTCATTTCATAACTCAAAGGGAACAGGGGATGCTTTTGGGTCTGCAGTACCTTTGCCAACAACAACAACATCTTCAGATGTGAAACCCAGATCATTCTTCAGAGCAAAAGCAGGCACTGACTCTGCAGGGCCTGAAAGCACAAAGAGCACTCACTGTAAATCATGTTGGCCATACTTTGGGATGTGTTTCACCTCCCTAAAAGGTCACCCCTGAACACATCTGAACTGATCCCTTTCCTGAACCAGGGGGCTGCAGCTTACTGAAGCCAACAGGATCTGTAGAATACCCGTGTGAAGGATGAGCACATCCCACTGACACCAGCCTGGAGCCAGGCTGGGAGAGCTGGGAATGTTTCCCTGGAGAGGGGAAGGCTCCAGGGAGAGCTCAGAGCCCTGCCAGGGCCTGAAGGGATCCAGGAGAGCTGGAGAGGGACTGGGGACAAGGGATGGAGGGACAGCCTGTGGACACAGCTCCCTCAGCTCCTCTCCTCCTTCCAGCAGAACCAAAACTGATTAAACACAAATCATCCCACACAGCTGGTCCCTGCCCATTTCAGGGACCTGTACTGTCCTGGGAGGGTAAAACACACCAGCAGCACCCAACCTCAATTCCCACAGGAAATGAGCTGCTGGCAAGCCTGAACTCCTCACCTGAGCACCCTCCAGTCCCAGCAGAAGAAGAAATTCCCTTTGTTCCCTCTGAGGGAATGTGGGCTCAGTGCCCAAGTGAGAACAGCCACCCCAAGGGGCACTGTGGTCCCTCAGGTGAGAGCTGACAGGAACAGAACATACCTGTGCTGGGGTGATGCTCTGCCCCCTCTGTGTCTCTGGGCCTTGCTGGAGATTCTTTTGCAGGGTGGGATTTGCTGCCAAGCACTGGGAAAGTGTCTGACCTGTTCAGATAAACACATTTTATAGGTGCAATTCTCCACAAAGCCCAGCCAAAAACAACAAGAGATTTCAGTTTCTCCATGGTAAAACTCTTTCCAGTATTCCCACAAATGTTCACAGTGAGCAGAAACAGAATTCAGGGGGAATTATTTGATGAGCAGGTCCATTTTGAACAACACCCTAAAGAAAACCCTGATGAGGAAACCTTACACTAGGACTAAATTCAGGAGACACACACCAAGTAAGGAATTGTTTGGCCTGGGGATTGATGATGCTGCTTCCAGCCTGGCAAGGAGAGTGACCAAATCCTCCTGCCACTTCCAGGGATGAGCTGTTCCCAGCCCAGTGTCCAGCAGAGACATTGACCTGGAAAATGCTCTTATCTACAAGAATAACTTTTAAATTATTTTAAATTTGACATGACTCTCTGGATATGAAAGATGATGGAACCCAGTGCAATACCCACAACTAAAAGTTCTTTTAAGCTCCAGGAATGTCCCTAATTCCTGTATCCAGCTGCCACCACCCATGGCAGGTCAGCAGTAGATAAACCAAACCCTTCCCAAAGCAAACACACCAAAACCCTCATTCCTGGTGCCACAGATTTTGTGACCAGGCATTGCCAGTTTGTGCCAGTGCTCACAAACCCCCTGAGCTAAACTCCCTGGCATTTTTCTGACATCCCAAGGCTTTCAGTGTCACCTGGGATGGATTCTGTCACTGCTCCCAGCTCAGGGTGACTGCCACATGTCCCCTCTCTTCCTGGCTGGTTCAGAACTCCTCTGGCTGAGGATCCAGTAAAATACCATTATCACTGGATAATGGAGCATGGCTTAGCCCAAACCAGCACACCCAGGGCTCCACAGCCTTGACTTCTGAAGGATTCCAGCATTTGAATGTGGGATCCTAAAGATTATTTTTAAAATGTGATTCAGCAGCAATGCACACAGGGAAGGGATGTGCATATAAATTAGTTCTGGGCTGCACAACTGAAAACCTCCTGTTTGTGAATCATTCCAGGCTCCTTCTGCCTCAAACCCCTTTCCTTTTCAAGTTCCCCCTTTTGCCTTCTGGTGTTCATGCAGCTCTGGGTCAGTTGTATGGAAGGTTTCCTGTTCATGGCAGGGTTGGAATTAGGTGATTTTTCAGTCTCTTCCAACCAAATTCTGGGATTCCGTGAGTCTAGAAAAGATGCTTTCAGTTGTACTAAAATATCTGCACAAAAATATCTTCAGAGCAGAGCTACAAAGAGCTTCATCATGAGCTCTGAGAGCAGAGGAGATTTTGGGCTGGAAAATTTGCAGAATTCCTCAACGCTCTTTATTTCATTAAACAATAGTTCATACTGCTCATAACCAGGCTTGTTGCCCTTTACAATCAGAGCAGCATTTGTCACCACCCAATTTCTATTTAGAAGAGCTCTGGGAAGGCATTTTAAATTCACAATTATCTCTCAGGCATAAATGGAACCACAATAAGAAATATCTGCATTGTCCTCCTCTTCTCAACAGACTCAATTCCATTTCCAGCCTGTAATCCTGTAATCCAACCTTATCCTTCCTCTTCACTCTTGTCCTTCTCCCTCCCCAGGTCAGCTCTGGTCATGTTCCTACTGTGCCAAGGAAAATCTTTGTCAAATATTTACTGCTCCTGGCACTGCCTCCCTGCCCTGGCTATGGCAGCTTCATGTTAGAAGCTAGAAAAAAAACCAGAATAATTCATTAAGCAGCTATTGTATTTTTAGAGAGGAACATAGCTCACCTAGGAAAAAAAAGGCTGTTAAGCAAGGCAATCCCATATCAAATAAATACCAGTGAATATGGGGGTTGAACTAAAGCTGTGTGGGATCTGCAGGCTGAGGTGCCAGCAATGACACTGAGAGGAATGAGGGATTTGTCTTTATAGACAAGCTGTGGGTCTGCTGGTAGACAAGGTGAGCACTAAGAGAGAAAAGAAACAATGAGATGGATTCCATGGATGAATGGGAACAGAGATTTGCCTTTACAAACAAACTGCAGGTTTGCTGAGAAATGAAACTGGATATTGGAAGATGAAAGAAGCAATGGGGAAAACCATGAATTCTGTAAGAATTAAAAATTCCAAGGGAGGGTTGT
>JAOTIY010000212.1:60859707-60871332 GCA_027123655.1 Muscicapa comitata
CAACGCCGCCGTCGCCAGGGGGCGCCGCGTTCCGCGCCGGCGCGGCGCTGACCACGCCGCGGCCAGCGGGGGGGGACACGCGGGCCTTCCCGCCTTCTCCTCAGGCCGCTGCTGGCGGGACGGGGCGCGGAAGCTGTGGCAAAGAAGCGGAGAGAGGCAGGACGAGAGCAGCTGGGACAGAGCTGAAGCCAAACCGGCGGGGAAGCGAACTCGGGGTTTCCCCCTGCGCGGTGCGCGGTGTGGTACCGCGCAGGTACTGGCGGCTGTGGGTGTGTGCGGCGGCACGGCCGTTGATTGGTGGCGAGCGCGGGGCGGGGCGGCCGGAAGTGACGTACGGGCGGTGGCGGAGCGGCGGAACGAGGCGGCGGCGCGGCCGGGCCGGGCCTGGGGCACCCCGGCACAGGTGAGAGCGGGGCGGCGGGGACCGGCGGGAACTACCGGGACACAGCTGCAGCGCCGCCTCCCCCCGGCACTGCCGTGTCCCGGGCCGGGTACCAATGCAGCGGGAGCGGGTGCGCGGGGGGCCCGCCCGGCGCGGGGAGATCCCGGTGTGAGCGGAGAGTGGCGGAGCCGCAGGTACCGCAGTGGTCTGGGCTGGAAGGGACCCTCGGTGGGGACACGGTTCAGAGCCCAGGGTGCTCCGGGCCCCGTCCCCCGGCCGGGACCGGAATTCCCGGTTCTGCTGCGTTTTTCGTTCTTCCCCGGGTGCTGGAGCCGCTCGGGGCTGGCGCTTGCCAGAACCAGCCCAGCCGCTCCTGCCCGTCGCTGCTCGGGGCAGAGCAGAGCCCGCAGCTGCTCCTGTGCACCCACTCAGGTGTTTGCTGTGCTCCTTAACCTCTGCATTTCCAGTCGCTGCTGCTCCTGGAGATGAGTTTGAAGCCCAGGCTGAAGGATCCGATAGCCCGGGGGTGACACAGATCGCTGGGCTGGGCTGCAGTTCGGGGCTGCTTCGTGTTCCAGCTGCTGATCTCTTGCTAAACAATAAAATAAATAACAGTAAATCCACGGTATGGGCGAGCCTGGCCGTGCAGGGGGTGGTGAGAAGTTCTGCCAGGGTGGTACACGGAGCTTTATTGCTGCAGAATACCTTAAATATAATTATTTATAGGTGTTTTGGCAGGCTTTGCAGCTGGACTGTGACCATTCCTTTTTCCATGTGGTGATGCCTTGTGTTTCCTGATTTTTGTGTGTTTGTATGATGAAATTGGGAACTGAACACAAGCACAAAAGGGAACTGCATTCCTTTAGCTGCTGGACAGCTTTTTAAATCTTTTTAAATTTTCTAAATTCTTCTGTGTGTAGTTTGTGCTGCAAAATTGTGATGGGGGAAAATATTGCTGGCTTGATCTTGCCTTTTGCAGATGCGCTTAAATTAGGTTTTTTCAGTTATTTTTTTCCAGTATAGAGTGATAATAGGAGAGGTTATTTATTCTTTTGTGGGTGAGAGGTTTTTCAGCCCCTTCCCTGTCACTGCTATTGTATTCTGTGTTTGATTATTTCAAATTAAGCACTCCTAAGTGGGCTGCCCTGCAAGCGAGGTGTCATTTAAGGAGCTGTGCTAATGATGAACTTATTGTTAAGATAAAAGAAGTGAGATCTTGCAGATCATTTAGCAAATCAGAAGCTGCTGGGCTCAGGAGTGGGGTGGTTGCAGTGTTCCCTGGAGAACAATGGGATGCTTTCCCCGTGGCCCAGGATCCTGACACATTCCTACCCTCCACCTCTCAGCAGTGCAGCTCTGGGGGCTGAACAAAGAGCTGCTGCACCCTGGGCGTGCTCGGGGAGCTGAAATTAGAGCAGGTACTGGGTGCCCCAGTGTCACGATGCACGTGGGGACTTGGGGAACAGCAGCTGTGGAGGAGTGAGGATCCTCCCCTCGGCACTCTTGGAGTTCCTGGGGAGCGTGGGCAGCTGCCAGTGCTGGAGTGTGGAAGAATTCTGGGGTGCTCAGCCTGTCCCCCTGCTCACCTGGGCAGCTCTGAGCTCTCCAGGGGCTGAGACAGTCCCAGCAGGGATTTCCTGGCACGGTGGGAGCCCTGGGGTGAGGTGAGGTGAGCATCTCCTGTTCCTCTTGTGCTCCTCTATGCATCCACGGCACAGGAATCTGCTCCAGCCCCCCTGCTCTGTGGGGGTGGTTGGCAGAGGGAATGGGATTGGGAATGGGATTGGGAAGCTGCTCCCTGCCAGAGCCTGGAGAGAAAAAGGCACAGCAGGACTGGGCTGCTCCCCGTGACCACTAAGCAGGCAGGAATTGAACTGCACCGAAGGACTTAAAGAACTTTTAAAACTTTGTCTCAAATCAGCCAGTTGTATTCTTTAGTTATCTGTGTTTGTTTCTATTTCAGCCACTGTTCAGTTGTCTCAAACTCTTGATGTAGCATCACAGCATATCCCGAGTGGGAAGGGATCCACAGGAATCATCAGTCCAGCTCCTGGCCCTGCTTAGACACCCCAACAATCAGATCATAAATATTTTACTCCAGAACAACAAAAAAAAAAAAAAAAAAAAAAAGGTGATGGTTTTAGGGTTGAGTTGAATCTAGCATAGTCTATTAATGAACATTTGGAGGTCCTGGATTTAACTTGCATGAAAAAGTGCAGCAGGTAAGGGTTGAAAGGGGAATGGGGATAGAAATTCATCACTTTGAAAGCCAGAATGGAGATGTAACTGTTGGGTGTGGCGTGTGTGAGTCCCAGAAGGTGAAGTGACCCCTCCCACCCTGTGTCTGTGCAGATGGACCCGTCGTCCCCGCCCTTCCTGCTGGCCAAGCTGACCCCGCTGCACTCGGAGCAGCTGCTGCAGGGGCTGAACCTGCTGCGGCAGCACCAGGAGCTGTGCGACGTGGTGCTGCGCGCGGGCGAGGCCAAGGTGCACGCGCACAAGGCCGTGCTGGCCAGCATCAGCCCCTACTTCAAGGCCATGTTCACGGGCAACCTGTCGGAGAAGGAGAACGCCGAGGTGGAGTTCCAGTGCGTGGACGAGGCGGCGCTGCAGGCCATCGTGGAGTACGCCTACACCGGCACCGTCTTCATCTCGCAGGACACGGTGGAGGCGCTGCTGCCCGCCGCCAACCTGCTGCAGGTCAAGCTGGTGGTGCAGGAGTGCTGCGCCTTCCTGGAGAGCCAGCTGGACCCCGGCAACTGCATCGGCATCTGGCGCTTCGCCGAGACCTACGGCTGCCACGAGCTCTACCTGGCCGCCAGCAAGTTCATCTGCCAGAACTTCGAGGACGTGTGCCAGACCGAGGAGTTCCTGGAGCTGACGCACTCGGAGCTGGACGAGATCGTGTCCAACGACTGCCTGAACGTGGTGACGGAGGAGACGGTGTTCTACGCCCTGGAGGCCTGGGTCAAGTACGACGTGCAGGAGCGCCAGAAGTACCTGGCGCAGCTGCTGCACTGCGTGCGCCTGCCCCTGCTCAGCGTCAAGTTCCTCACCCGCCTCTACGAGGCCAACCACCTCATCAGGGACGACCACACCTGCAAGCACCTGCTCAACGAGGCCCTCAAGTACCACTTCATGCCCGAGCACAGACTGTCCCAGCAGAGCATGCTGCTGACGCGGCCCCGCTGCGCGCCCAAGGTGCTCTGCGCCGTGGGGGGCAAGGCCGGCCTCTTCGCCTGCCTGGAGAGGTGAGCAGGGGCTGGGCCACCTGGGATCCCCTGCCACAGCCACAGGTGGCTCTTTAGATGCTCTTTATTGTGTCCAGATGAGACAGCAATTCAGGGGTCGTGGGTGACAAGAGCCCAGCCCACAGCCTGTCAGCCTCAGCTGTTGCCAGCCCTAGTTCTGGTTGCAATGCATTACATACTTTTCTTTCAATACATAACAACCCCTTTACTATTACCTATAACCTATCATAACTACTAACATTACCAAATTCACGTTGCTAGTTTCCAATCACAAAAGGTTAGTGTGTTACAGTTGAAGCTAGAAGTTGTTTTTCAGTTTTCTTGCAGTGGAAAATGTTGAGGTCTTTTTTCTACTTGCAACATTGGCTTTCTTGTATCCCTGTGAAATCTTTTTTGCTTGGTAAAAACATCTTTTGTTTGAGGTGGATTTATCCTTTGCTCTGAGCCATAAAAACCTCTTCCAACTCACCTACCCTTTGCTTTCTAGTAATCCAGCAAGACTGGCTCAGCAATTCTTTTCTTCTATATCAAAACTTGCTTTCATTTCTATTCCTTCTTCAGATTGTACATTCAAAGATCTTCCTGTTATACACACATATCTGTGAGACCTTCCTGTCAAATCCTGATCCTTCCCAGCACTCCCCACTCACTGAGCCTGGAAGAGACCTGGGAGTCCCTCCAGAGTTTGCAGGCTGTGGTTGTTCCTTTCCTCCACAAAAACTCTTCAGCAGATTTTTTTTAACAAAGATGACCCCCCATATGCTTTTTACTTCATGCAGTGTTAGAGGGTTTTGTTTGTGCCTGACATTTGTGCAAACAAAAAAGCCCTGAAAGCGTTTTCCTTCTGTTGATTGAGTTAATAATGTGGTTAATTACGTTGGTACAGTTCTTATTTTTTCTTCCAGGTATTTTCATTTTACTTAATTTCCCCCCGATTTGTTATTATTTCAAACAAATCATAAAAATTAACTTGCTATCTGAGAAATGTGCTTCCTGATAATTCAGAAATCCTTAGAATTAAAACAGACTTAATCAGAGCAGAGTGGAGGAGAGTAAAGGAGGCTGAGAAGGACTTTTCCCTGCAGGAGGGGACAGCCCCAGGCCAGGCTCTGCTCCAGGGAACAGGGACAGGAGGAGAGGGAACGGCCTCAGGCTGGGCAGGGCAGGCTCAGGGTGGGCAGCAGCAGGAATTTCCCATGGAAAGGGAGCTCAGGGATTGGCAGTGCCCATCCCTGGGGGTGGCACTCAGAGCTCTGGGCTGGTGGGGATCAGGCACAGCCTGGACTCTGATCCTGGAGGGATTTCCCACCTCAGTGATCCTGGGGTTTCATGATGGAGTTCTGGATGGTGATGTGATGGTGGCTGTGATCCCAGCTGCTGTGTCTGTGCTGGAACTGGTGAGTTCCCCTCCCTCCTTCACCTGCATTCCAGAATGAACCTCCTCTGTTCCAGGAGAGAGTCCCTGAGGCTCAGCCTGGAGCAGAAGGAACAAAAAAGAGAGAAAGACAAGAGCCACACCCAAGCTGGTGTGGCTGGCTTTGCTTAGAACATGGGATTAACATTCCCAGAGTGGGTGATTAAAGTGTGTGGGCTGTTTAACACAAATCCACGTTGATCCATTTCTATTCCCACAGCAGCTCTGATGTTCAGTGTGCCCTCAGCAGCCCTGCTCTGCTCCCTGGGCCCAGGCACTCACCTGAACTGGTCCCACAGCTCCATTCTGCATTCTGCACTTTTTATACCTGAGCCTGAGTCAGGGGAGCTTTAGGTTGGATATTAGGAAAAGCTTCTTCTTTCTTTTAGGAAAAGGATCCTTGGACTCCTTGATCCTTCCAACTCATGCTGTTCCACATTCTGGGAATGATTTTGGTTTTATTTATGATTGGAGGGGTGAGTTCTGATACTCTGGGAGATCCTTTTCTCTGGTAGTTCTGTGCTTGCAGAGGGACACACATCTCAAACCCTGGGCAGAGTGGTGTGTTCTTTTCCCTGTGTTCAGAGATATCAGAGTCATTTAAAGTTAATTTTCCCAGTGATAGTCACTGATGTTAAACCAGATGTCAGGGCTGGGAGTTCTTGGGTTTATAGACTTAAAAAATAAAGGGGGTTTATTTCATAAAAAAATGTTTGAGTGAATAAAGTAATTCTCTGATATTCTTCAGCTCTGCTTCTTTCCCACCCTCTTCAATGATTGGAAGAATCCTACCAATATAATTTGGATTATTTTCAATTTTTTGGTGCTTCATAATAGCAAAATTACTTAGAATGTATTTAATCTCTATTCTATTCCTGTTTCTGAGCTCTTAGTGCCTGTCAGCTCTCCAGGGGCCTCATGCTCCTGTATGGTTTTTGAACAGATCATGTTTCCTCTGTGCCAGATAGCCTCTTAATTATTTAGGCAATTTATTAATTAAATATTCAGGTAGATTGGCTAGACTTTATATGGGGCAAGCTAGACCCACTGTGTTCTCACTGAGTATAATTACAAGAAAATGCTATTTTGGGATTTAAATTTTTTGGATTTAAATTTTTGGATTTAAATATAAGATTTTAAATGCTGTTTAAAAGAAATAAGCTGTTTCAAAGACATATTATTCAGGTTAGTTTGTGCTACGTTGACATTTTCTTTAAATTACAGAGTGCACATAAAATAGATATTTATAAACTGCAAGCTCTACTTTCTAAATGTATATTTGTAAATACAAACGTGCTCTTCCCTCTCTCTAATTTGCTTTTCTCTCTTCCATTTCCGTGGCCAGTTTGTTTTTTGGTTTTTTGTTGGTTTTTTTTTTTTGATGTTCTCTCCTCACTTTGGGTTGTATTTCCAGCAGTTTCCATTGCAGCTGATATTTTTGTCCCTGCCCTTTCAGCATGGAGATGTATTTCCCCCAGAAGGGCTCATGAATCAGGCTGGCCCCTCTCAGCATCCCCTGCCATGAGTTTGAGGTTTTTTGGGTGTTTTCTCCTCTCTTTAGGTCACACTTCATCAGGTTCCATTGCAGCTGATGTTTGGGTTTTTTGTGTGTGTTTTCTCCTCCCTTTGGGTTGTATTTCCAGCAGTTTCCATTGCAGCTGATGCTTCTCTCCCTGCCCTTCCAGCATGGAGATGATTTCCCCCAGAAGGACTCGTGGATTGGGCTGGCCCCTCTGAGCATCCCCTGCTATGAGTTTGGGGTTGTTTAGGTGTTTTCTCCTCCCTTTGGGTTGTGTTTCCATTGCAGCTGATGTTTCTCTCCCTGCCCTTCCAGCATGGAGATGTATTTCCCCCAGAACGACTCGTGGATCGGGCTGGCCCCTCTGTCCATCCCGCGCTGCGAGTTCGGTATCTGCGTGCTGGAGCAGAAGCTCTACGTGGTGGGAGGCATCGCCACGCACGTGTGCCAGGGCATCAGCTACAGGAAACACGAGAGCTCCGTGGAGTGCTGGGACCCCGACACCAACACCTGGAGCTCCCTGCACAGGATGTTTGAGAGCCGCAGCACGCTGGGCGTGGCCGTGCTGGCGGGCGAGCTCTACGCCCTGGGCGGCTACGACGGCCAGTCCTACCTGAGGAGCGTGGAGAAGTACATCCCCAAGGGCAAGGAGTGGCAGCTGGTGGCCCCCATGAGCAGGACACGGAGCTGCTTCGCTGCTGCAGTGCTGGATGGGATGATCTACGCCATTGGGGGGTATGGGCCTGCCCACATGAACAGGTATGTGTTCACCTGGGCACCAACAAACCCCCTGGGCACCAACAAACCCCCTGGACAGGCTTTGTAATCCTTGTAATGCCCATATGGACAGGTATGTGTTCACCTGGGCACCAACAAACCCCCTGGGCACCAACAAACCCCCTGGACAGGCTTTATAATCCTTGTCCTGCCCACATGAACAGGTTTGTGTTCACCTGGGCACCAGCAACCCCCTGGGCACCAACAAACCCCCTGGGCAGGCATTTTAGTCCTTGTCCTGCCCACATGAGCAGCTGTGTGCTGGAGTGACCTACCTGGGCAGGCTTTTTAATCCTTGTCCTGCCCACAGGAACAGGTACATGTTCACCTGGGCACCAACAAACCCCTCCTGGGCAGGCTGTTTAATCCTTGTAAATGCCCACCTGGACAGGTTTGTGTTCACCTGGGCACCAACAAACCCCCTGGGCAGGCTTTGTAATCCTTGTAATGCCCATATGGACAGGTATGTGCTGGGGGTAACCCCCTGAGCAGGCTTTTTAATCCTTGTCCTGCCCACCTGGACAGGTACATGTTCACCTGGGCCCCAGCAAACCTCCCCTGGGCAGCCAATTAAATAATTTCCAGTAGATCCTGGGCCTCATTAATCCCTGTTCTGTCACATCAATCCCATCATTCAAACAGGAAATCTTTATTTTTGCTGCACTTTGTGTGTTCCACCTTGTTTGGGCTCTTTTTAAGATTGCCTAAAAGGTGATTTTACCAAAAAGGTAAAAACCAAGACATACCTGCATATTACTGAGCCTGCAACATTTTTAGGGAGTTTGACCATGAAAGCCTTGATTTGAGTGGAATAGGAGTTTCCCATGCTTACTACACACAAAATAAATACTGAGTTATTTTACTTCAATAAAATTTAAGATCCGCTGATGAGATTTTAAATTAATGTTATTGCTGAGAGCAGAATTCAGGATGGGGATTACTGGTCTGACTCCAGGCCTTGTTTCAGACCTTGCATTCCCAAGTTTTCCTGGTATCACCAAGCTCTTCAACTCCCCTGTTCCCTGTGGATGTCCAGGAACATCCAGTTATCCAGAGGAATCATTTTCCATCATTAAAATGGGAACAAATCATCTGAATGTCCCTCCAGGAAGCAAAATAATAGACTACAAGTGGAAGAGCTGAATAAAGAATGAAACTCCTGCTCCTAGGAAGGGACACAGTGATTGTTGAGCAGGGTGCTAGCAGACATTGTAATGATGAATTGCATTTTTTTATACTGGAGGCTGAGTCAGGGGAGGTTTAGGTTGGATATTAGGAAAAGCTGCTTCTTTTAGGTTCTTCTTTCAGGAAAAGGTTCTTTTTTCTGTTAGGAAAAGGATCCTTGGGCTCCTTGATCCTTTCAGCTCAGGGTGTTCCACATTTTGGGAATGATTTTGGTTTCATTTGTGGTTGGAGGGGTGGGTCCTGAGCCATGCCATGCAGCACCAGGCTCCTCTGGGCTCTGGCAGTCAGTCAAGCTCACACTGGGCCATGAGGCCCCTTTCCCTTTTCCCTTTCTGTGCTGCTGATCTCCTCTTGCCCTTCCTGCAGCTGCACTTGGGCAGGAACAGCTCTGAGCCAGCAGTGTGATCATGACTGACCATCTGCACAGTGATCAAAAATATTAATAATGAGTAGAATTCATTTCCCTTTGATGCTGAAGCCTCTCCTGCCCTCAGTGGTTTGATCAGCAGCCCCTCTGCTGCTTTTCCTGAGGAACAGAAATACACTCTGCACATGCTCCTTCTCTCTGAATGTTATTGTCAGGCCAACCTCAAGGCAGTTTTGGATTTGCTGTGTTACCCAAAGAAATACACTTCAGCTCTGTGGTGTGTTCAGTTTCCCAGAGAATTTTTATTTTAATAGATTATTATATTATTTTAGTAGACTATATTATTTTAGTAGACTATATTATTTTAATATATTATTTAAATGAGTTATTATAATAATTTATTATATTATTTCAATAGATTATTATATTAATTTATTCTATTATTTTAATGGAATATTATTTCTATGGTATATATATTAAATTCTTATTTTAAAAAATTGCACCAGGCATCCTGAAAGAGCTTTCAGCTCTGAGGAGCCTCTTGGTTTCAGGGTGTGACCTGAAGATCCAGGACAGTGGGACAGGGAGGACATGGCAGAGGCTGAACCAGTTGCTGTGTCAGGGGAAATATCACAGAGCCATTTGGGATGGAAAAGTCTTTTGAAATCATTGAGTCCAACTTTGACTGAATATATTATAAAAAGAGGTTAAAACTGATTTTTGGCAGCACTGTTGGGCTGCTTTGGTTGTGGAAGTGCCCTGGGATGTGGCTGATGCTGCCCAGGTGATAACACAATTTCTGGGTGCTGCTGTTGGGTTGTACCAACAGAATTTTCCATCAGCTCCAGCCCTTTCCTCTATATTCCATTATTCCTGTGTGGTAATTCCTGCCTGGCAGAGCCAGCTGTGCCTGTGACACCCCAGGAGTGTCCAGGATCCCCATTCCCAGATCCCAGCTCACAGCTGTGCCTGTGACACCCCAGGAGTTTTCAGGGATCCCCATTCCCAGATCCCAGCTCACAGCTGTGTTTCTTTGCAGCATGGAGCGCTACGATCCGAGCAAGAACTCGTGGGAGACCGTGGCCTCCATGGCTGACAAACGGATAAACTTTGGGGTGGGGGTCATGCTGGGCTTCATCTTCGTGGTGGGGGGACACAATGGGGTGTCCCACCTGTCGAGCATCGAGAGGTACGACCCCCACCAGAACCAGTGGACGGTGTGCCGGCCCATGAAGGAGCCCAGGACAGGTGGGACACACAGAAAGGAGCTCTGGGCTGGAAAAGTGCAGGGACAGTGGCAGGGACTGCAGCTGGGGGTGAGGGTCACTTCAGCTCTGGGAAAGGATCTTGATTTCTCCAATTTCAGTTTATTAATGCCGAGCTGTAACAGAAATTTTAGGGAGTAGTAATTCTGCTTTAGCTCCTGTTTTTTCAGTGGTTTGAGCAGTGGTGAATTTCAGCAGGTCTGTGCTCACTGTTCTGCTGGATTTTGTTGGGTGTGCAGACTCAGGGATGCAGGGTTGTGGTGCAGGACAGGGACAGCACCCAGGGAAGGGCTGGAGCTGGGCCAGGGAGGGTCAGGCTGGATTTTGGGAAAGCTTCTTCCCCAGGGAATGGTGGGGATGCCCGGGGTGGGATTGTTGGGGGGTCTGGGCAGGGACGGGGGCTGGGATGATCCCTGAGGGTCCCTCCCGGCCCAGGACATTCCATGATTCCATCCCAGTCTCCCTGACAGGGGCACTGGGACAGAGGGAGGGCGTTTCCTCGTAGGAAAGCAGGTGAGAACAGCACAGAAGGGGTGTCAGACCTGCACAGAGAGGGCTCCCCATTGCCACCCCGTTTCTTTAGCCACTTTTTAGCTACTTTTTAGCCTCAGGGTCAGCCTGGGGGTGCCGGGGGTGTCTCCGGTTGGGAACAAAGCCCGCAGGGTTTGATGCGAGTCCTCTCTCCGCAGGCGTGGGGGCGGCGGTGATCGACAACCACCTGTACGTGGTGGGCGGGCACTCGGGCTCCTCCTACCTGAACACGGTGCAGCGCTACGAGCCCATCTCGGACTCATGGCTGGATTCGGCGGGGATGCTCTACTGCCGCTGCAACTTCGGCCTCACGGCGCTCTGAGGGTGCTGAGCCCGGAGCTGAGCCCAGAGCTGAGACTGCTGCACCTGAGCTGAGCCCAGAGCTGAGCCCAGAGCTGAGCTGAGCTGGGCTGGGCAGAGCTGAGACTGCTGCACCGGAGCTGAGCCCAGAGCTGAGCTGGGCTGGGCAAAGCTGAGACTGCTGCACCTGAGCTGAGCCCAGAGCTGAGCTGGGCTGGGCAGAGCTGAGACTGCTGCACCTGAGCTGAGCTGGGCAGAGCCGAGACTGCTGCACCTGAGCTGAGCCCAGAGCTGAGCCCAGAGCTGAGACTGCTACACCGGAGCTGAGCCCAGAACTGAAACTGCTGCACCTGAGCTGAACCGGAGCTGAGGCTGTTGAGCCCGGAGCTGAGCCCAGAGTTGAGCCCGGAGCTGAGGCTGCTGCACCCGAGCTAAGCCCAGCCCCGAGCTGGCAGCGCTGAGCCCGGAGCCGAGCCCAGCCCGGAGCCCAGCCCCGAGCCGGCAGCACTGAGCCCGGAGCCGAGCCCAGCCCGGAGCCCAGCCCCGAGCCGGCAGCACTGAGCCCGGAGCCGAGCCCAGCCCGGAGCCCAGCCCCGAGCCGGCAGCACTGAGCCCGGAGCCGAGCCCAGCCCGG
>JAOTIY010000212.1:61456649-61475192 GCA_027123655.1 Muscicapa comitata
CCATCACACATCTCCATCACACATCTCCACCACACATCTCCATCACACATCTCCATCACACAGCTCCAGCACACATCTCCATCACACAGCTCCAGCACACATCTCCATCACACATCTCCAGCACACATCTCCATCACACAGCTCCAGCACACAGCTCCAGCACACAGCTCCATCACACATCTCCAGCACACATCTCCAGCACACATCTCCAGCACAGTCCTGGAAAAGCCCGGGGTGCTCCCTCCAAGGTCCTGTTGGAAGGGGATGAGCTGCAGCCACCCCTGCTGGTGAGCCCAGACCTTGGGGCACAGTGGTGCATTCCCAGCCAGGGTATCCCAGCCCTCTCCCACACTCTCCTCAGTCCCACAGCTGCTGCTGCTCCTCCAGCTGACTTGCAGAAGGATTAACATGTCCATGTGGTCAGAATTCTGTGCCAGAATTACACAGGGCAGAAAAATCATTCTATGGCACAAAACTGTTTATGACAATTCTTACCAACAGTTATGCATGAGAATCACACACATATGGGGATGAGAGAATTTCAAAACTTCACCTCCACCAAACCCATGCCTTATTTATGCCAGTCTTTCATGTTGGGTTCTGCCTACCATTTCTGAGAAAAGCTGATTTAAAAATACATCATATCCACGTACCTCAAAAGAACTTACAAATCAGGGCAGGAAGCAGGTTCTAAAGTGTTAATACATAGGGAGGTCTTTGTGACATATAATTATCAATTTGTGCAGTGACTGCATAATTAATATGTGGTCTCATCTCATTCTCTTTTAAATGTATTCCCACACTGCCTAGAAGTTGTTGGCTAATGAATTAAACAGTTTGATGTTGATGAATCACAATTTTGCCTATCAATATTAAAATATTGCCAGAGGTATGTTTTCAGTTTGGGTCATGAAAGTTTAAATTGTAACACTGTCAGAAATGCAGCATCCTGTGTTCTCAAGCTTGCTGCAAAATCAGTAGAGTCCAAGTTTGTTTTCAGATTTGGGTGTTTTGAACTATCTTTATTTGCTTTCTTCCATTGAAGGAATGACAGGAACATAAGGTATCTTGCAAAACTTCAGACTTATCAATAATAGCATCTAAAACAGAGAAATCCAGTTACTCGGGAAACCTCAGCTCCAAACTAGTTTGTTCCTTGGACTGTGATTAATGTGGTAAGTGAGACCAGATGGTGAGCACTTGGAGAAGCCTCTGTGCTCCAAAGAAGTGTTAATTACCTGCAGAGCTGCAGCAAAGGGATAATGGGCAAGAACAGACCCCTGCTCCAGAGGGACAAGGAGCAAAGGGTGCCTTGGCAGGGCACACAGAGGGCAGGGAAGGAGGGATTTGGGGCAGGAACTGTTCCCTGGCAGGGGGGGCAGCCCTGGCACAGCTGTGGCTGTCCCTGGATCCCTGGCAGTGCCCCAGGTTGGACACTGAGGCTGGAGCAGCCTGGGACAGTGAGGGGTGGGACAGGGGGGGTGTAAGGTCACCTTCAAACCAAACCAGGACTGTGACAAGCAGCCCCACTCCAGGGTGGGGGAGCAGAGCCCTGCACATCTGCTCAGTGCCAGCTGTGGCCACTGCAGGGACAGGACCCACAGCACCCACCCATCCCTGCCCTCCACATCCCAGCACAGCACCAGCTCCCCCTTCACTTTATTGCCTGATAAAGACATTTCTGCACACTCACACAGCTGCTGAGGCTGTGGGAATGGTGAAACGCCCAGGTAGAACCCACAGGAGGCACAGGCTGTGCTCTGAGCCCCTGCAGGGAGGGACAGCAGGAGCTGGGGAGAGCAGGGCTGCACTCAGGGCTCTGGGGTAACAAACCCAGGGCTGCACTGAGAGCTCTGGGGTAACAAACCCAGGGATGCACCCAGAGCTCTGGGGTAACAAACCCAGGGATGCACCCAGAGCTCTGGGGTAACAAACCCAGGGATGCAGCTGGCTGGACTCAGACCAAGAGCCACATTCAGAGTAGGGGAAAGGCAGAAAGTCCACGGGGGCCAGGGCACCTTGCTCCCAGAGATGTCAGCAGGGCCCAGGCTGCAGGGGAACACGGAGGAGTGGGAGCAGCCAGTGGTACCTGGGGTGAGAAAAAGATGCTGTAGGTGAGCTGAGATCCCCTCCTGATTCTGTGGCCACTGAGGGCACAGACCTGGCTGAGGTCGATATTCCACCAGGTCAGGTCTTCCAAAAGTCTTGTGGATCAGGGCTTCATTTCATGGAATGAACTAAAAAAAACAAACAAAAAACCAACCCCAACCAAAAATTACAAAAGACAAGATAAAGGACATTGAGAGCCTCCTCCCTGCCCCTCTGAGCAGCGCTGATGTTGTGTCAGATGGAAACTTCTCAGAGGTACAAAATGAACAGCCCAAAAGCAAGCCCAAGGTAAAACAGATTTCAATTCCACAGCAGCGAGATTCTGCTGTTTCACTATGGATTTCCTGTAGGGAAAAAAAACAACATTAAAACATGAGTGCCTTGTGAATAATAACAAATAAACCACGGGCTGTAAACATGAGCTCTGAGCTGCCCTTGGCCCCCCCAGCCCTGGTGCCACCGAGGCTGTGACACCCCAGGGCCCAGGGCAGCCCGGGCTGGGCAGGGCAGCTCAGACAGGGATTGCACCTGCAGATCCCTCAGGATGACAGCTCACAGCCCCCAGGGGACCAGGGAGATCCTCCAGCGATTTAAGACAGAAAGCCAAGAGTTACTTGGGTTATTTTACAAGAAAAAAATCAGTCTTAGAGGCAAGTGTGATGAGAGCTCTGCTGCTTCAGTAATTTCGCAGCTGAAAAGGTCACATTGCAGAAAAGCCAGTTCTTTTAAAAACTCCTTCAGAGGTGAGTCTGGAGAGAGTGCCCAAGGAAAGTGGTTGTTAATGTGCACTTAACCTCTGCACAGCTGAGAAGGTAATGTTTGAGAGCAGCTGCACCAGCAGCAGCCTTGAAAAACGTGAATTCAGCCACAAAATGTCACTTAAAACTGGAACAGTCCCATCAGCACCGCTGGGGCTGCAGGAGTGGCCCAGAAGCTGGAAAAGGAAAACCTCTCCAGAATGTCTGGGGAGGGATGCTTTGCAAGGGCAAGCAAGGGATAGGACAAGGGGAAATAGCTCTGAGCTGAAAGGAAGGGGATTTAGACGGGATATTGGGAAGAAATTCTGCCCTGGGAGGGTGGAGAGGCCCCAGCACAGGGTGCCCAGGGAAGCTGTGGCTGCTCCATCTCTGGGGGTGTCCAGGGCCAGGCTGGGCACGGGATTTGGAGCAGCCTGGGACAGGGAGCTGGGAGGTGTCCGTGCCCAGGGCAGGGGTGGAACAGGATGAGCACCATCCCATCCTGTGTGTGCCATCCTGCCTGAGTTTGTCAGGTTTTAGCTCTCACTGACTGGCTTTTCCAGACTTTATTTCTGCTGAATTAAAAGAGATGTTAGAAGCTGTTTGTATTTCTGGCTGCCAGCTCTGCAAACCTCTCCAAGGCTCTGACAACTGAGCCAAGTCTCTTCCTGGGAATAGGGGAAGCACGAGCTCCAAATAATAGACTTCATATGCTAAACTTAATCTTCAGTGACACCTGTGCAAACAAAATGCCTTTGAAGGCATTGCTAAAATCTAATTGACCAGCCAGAGGAGCAGAAACCCCTGGAGAGGCAGGAGAGAGCTCAGCTTGCTGCTCCCTCCGTGCTGGGGCTGCAGCAGGACAAAGAAGCTCAGACAGGTTTTGTGTCACTCAGGCATCAGGACACTCCTCACAGGAAATAAATATCTCTAAAAAAATGTCCTTTTAGTGTGCAGTTCCCTGATCAAGTGGTGATCCACAGCCACCAAGGATGAGGGACCAGCACGGAGCAGGAGGGCTGCACGAGGATGGAGCAGCAGCATCCCCCCTCTGCTGGAGCAAGGGGACAGGATCCCATGGAAGGCCCTGCCAGGGAACCCCCCACACTTCTCACACCAGTTTGGCCCTGTCAGCTCGCAGACAAACCCCACCAGTGCCAGCGTGCCCCACCTTGGCTGGCAGCTCACAACCAGCACCACTCCAGCACACCAGGCATTTCCCACACTGCTTCCCAGGTATTGCCCAGGAAAGTGCAGCAGACACAATTATTTTGTGGCTGTGGCTGTGTGAAACACTGTTTAATTGACAAACTGACCAGCAAAACAAGCAAGGAAATTGCCCCCTCCCCACATGTCCAAGCAGCAGCTTGAGCTCTCCTTCAGCAGGAAGAGGAGCAGGGAGTGAAGTGTCACCTGGACCTAAAAGAAATCTTAATTGGATATAAGAAAAGATTTTGTATGTTCAGTGTAAAGGAGACTAAGCCACTTAGAAAAGGATCAAACAAATGCTCTGAAGTGGGTTGGTATCATTTGATCAGCAGTATCATTTGAAGCTGAGCAGATTTTTCCCTTGAGCTGGGGAAGGAGGTGATCCAGTCAGCAGCAGCTGTGGAGCCCATTGTGCTGTGTGAGCAGAACATTATTCCCACAGGAATTACCAGCCTCCCGTGCAAAGCCATGCACCAAAGGACTCCTGTGGTGGTTTGGGATCCAGAGCTGCTGGGCTGGTGTCACCTGGTGTCACCTGGTGTTCCTAAATTCCCTAGTCCCTATCTCCCCTTGCCTCCCACCCCTCCATCCCCACTCCCATCCCTCCATTCCTCCATCACCTGGTGTCACCTGGTGTCACCTTGTGTCCCTATATTCCCCAGCCCCCTGCAGGGACAGCTCAGCCTGTGCCTCCATTTCCTCTCACACACACGGGGTTTGCAGCTGGCAGCTCAGCACAGTGCTTGTTTCAGGAATGCCCTGAGATTTCCCACCCCACCTGAGCACTCCCCTGTGCCAAGGTCCCAGTAAATCCATGAATTTTCCAGAAATGCTCCAGTTTGTGTGTCTGTGCAGGGCAGCTGCTCCCCTGTGCCATTTTGGCAATGGATTCATCTGGAGGTTTTTCCAAGAGACAGAGGAAAATGCTTTTTCCTCATACCAACAGCAGTGAGACACACAGGAGGTACCAAAGCAATGCCAGACATCCAAATCAAGCGGAGCCCAGTTAGTTATTACACTTTAAAACAAACTGCAGAATTTCTTATTCATTGAGGTAGAACTTCACCTTCCATTTCTGCAAAGCAGGTGTCCTGCACACCAGAGCAAGGGCCACTTCCAGAGATGAGCAGGGCTGCTCTAGGAGGATGGAGACCAGGGCTCACCCGCGCCTGAGCACAGAGTAAATCTGCTGACAAGTGTCAGATCTGCAGTCTGTGATGTTTCAAAAAAACAAAACAGGATTTTGCCCACCCAGAGCTGTCAATCTGCCCAGGCTGGGCCAGTGCCCTACTCTGTCAGTGAGCCAAGGTGGACAAAGGGACCTGAGGCTCAACTAAAGGCCTTTTTGGCTCAGAGGTGGGACCTGCAAGGCACCAGCAGCACCAGAAACATCCCCACAGTGAGGCTTGGCAGGGCCTTGGCAGAGCCAGGGAGCTGCATTTTCTGCCCCTTTTGTTTTTTCCATTCCCCTGATTCCCATTCCTGCAAACAGCCCCAGGGGCATTCCCAGAGCAGGGCAGGGGGAGCAGGGGTTCCCACAGGCCACCCCACACATTTATTCATCCTCCCTTTCCTTGGGACCAGGACTCTGCTGTGTCCCTGTGCTGTCTCTGTGCTCTCAGCACACATGGGGAGTGCTGATCCATGTCAGCTTGGTGCAATACATCAATAGCAGTGGAAAGTTTTAAAGGATTTGCAAAACATTAGTTCAGTGCTGTGTCTGCTTCTTACAGATTCTCTGCTTTGCATTTGTTTTCCAATCAAAAAAACCTTCCACAAAAACAGGGTAAAACACCCTCAAATGACAAATGACTTCTAAGCTCCTAGTCTTCACTTAAGTCAATGTAAATCAGATAGTGAATATGATTATTCATACCCTTAAAATGTGCTGTATTTAAATCCTTTCTTCACTAAATGCCAACAAGGCAGAGAAGTGTCATTTCAGAGAGCTGTGCCCCCGGTACAGCTGCCTCACCCGCCTCTGAAACCAACTTCAGTTTTTGTTTGTTTATTCCATGAGTATAAGCTCACTGTCACATGTTTGCAAAATACTTCCAGTGAACGGTGTGTGGATTACAAAGCAAAGCTGCTGTGGACTGGAGAGAGCTGAAATTCTCCTTCCAAAGAGTGCTGGGGCCAGGCAGCTGCACAGACCCCACGGAGCCCTCCCGTCCCTGCAGGGCCATGGGGAGGCACCCACCCACCCGCCAAGGGCTGGAGCACAGCAGGTGACAGCAGCACAGCTCCCACCCCAGCAGCAGGAGCCTGGAGCAATGCCACACAGCCACCCTGGATCTACAGGAGGATGTCTGGCAGCTATCACCCCTGAACTGTCACTTTCCCTGGCTAAAAATCCTCATCATTTCAAATAACAGCAGAGCTCCCTCAATAATGAACTCAAGGGTAATTAGCTGGAGCCATCCAGTGAAACCCCAGACACCCCAGAGGAAGTGTTATGCTGCCATAAAAGCACCTCCATTTAATTTGTGACACTTTGTGGTGTCATGGCAGAGGCAGTGCAAGGGGCTTGCTGCTCCCATTAGCGTTTCACTGAAACAGCAGCAGCACTTACTGTTAGTCCAGTCACAGCAGCACCAACATTTACCCTCCAAACCAGCTCACCATTATTGAAAAGCCGTTAAAAACACGTGGAAATCTCCCCAGGTGAATTTGCCAGAGTTTGTGGAAGGAGGAGCTCCCGGAGCTGGGCCCAGGGGGACTGGGGGTGCTGGCACCTCCTGCACTGCACCTCTGCTCTGGTGTGAGCTGGGGGTCACACAGGGTGACAGCACCGAGCAGGGCTCCTCATCAGCATGAGCAGGTCTGTCATTACAGGAGGTTAACCTGCAGCCACAACAAGCCCTGGCAGTGGGAGTTTGCTGTGCCAGGCACTGCCAGGGCTGCCCCAGCACAGAGTGACACGGGGTGAGGGCTCCTGACCAGCACGGAGCCCACAGGGCTCTCTTGGCAACAGCAAAATGAAAACTGATGGGATATTGGATAGTTCGAGTGGTGAGGACAAGCGTCAGAAACAGGCGAGAGAGGATAAACCCTGGGAAGGGGCTCAGGGAGCAGGAGGCACAAAGGAGCAGCGGCCAAAGGCACAGCTGGGCCTGAGCCGTGCCCAGAGCCATGACCACTGTGCCCAGAGCTGTGCCCAGAGCCCTGACCACTGTGCCCAGAGCCATGCCCACCATGCCCAGAGCCATGACCACCGTGCCCATTGCTGTGCCCAGAGCCGTGCCCAGAGCTGTGCCCAGAGCCGTGCCCAGAGCCGTGCCCAGAGCCGTGCCCACCATGCCCAGAGCTGTGCCAACCGTGCCCAGAGCCGTGCCCAGAGCTGTGCCAACCGTGCCCAGAGCTGTGCCCAGAGCTGTGCCAACCGTGCCCAGAGCCGTGCCCAGAGCCGTGCCCAGAGCTGTGCCAACCGTGCCCAGAGCTGTGCCCAGCCTGGCTCTGCTGCAGCCAGAGGTGACTGCCGTGGCAGAGCTCCCAGGGACACTGGGACACTGCTGGTGTGAGGGCAGAGCCTGCAGCAGTGAGAGCGGGGAGGGGTGAGCAGGGCTGTGCCCAGGCTGCTGCTGCTCACCCCGGCACACCCTGGCACACCCCGGCACACCCGGGCACACCCTGGCACACCCTGGCACACCCCGGCTCACCCCGGCACACCCCGGCTCACCCTGGCACACCCCGGCACACCCCGGCTCACCCTGGCACACCCCGGCTCACCCTGGCAAACCTTGGCACACCTTGGCACACCTTGGCACACCCTGGCACACCCCGGCACACCCCGGCACACCCCGGCACACCTCGGCACACCTCGGCACACCTCGGCACACCTCGGCACACCCTGGCACACGGGGGCGATGCTGTTGCACAGCACGGGGACAAGGACAGTCCCGGGCTGGCAGCAGTGCCCTGCCCTCGGAGATTCACCCACCCCTGGCGGTGCAGGGCACTGAGCACCCAGCACAGCTCGGCCCAGCTCGGCCCGGCCCGGCCCAGCCCGGCCCGGCACTCACAGCACCCGGTGCCGCACTGCCTCTCACACCTGCGCTCATTGCTGCCATAATTAACAGTTCCCTTCGGTTCAGAGCCCTCAAAATGCAGCGCATTCTCAGTTTTGGCCCAGCTGCGTTGGCAGCAGCTTTCCGAAGGACACAAAACAACTTGTCACATCCCAGCAGAGCCTGCAGAGCCGCCCAGGGGATCCTGCTCCAGCCCCGGTTCCAGCTGCCGGCAGGGCTCTGGGCTGCCGCAAACACGGGGCTACATTCAAATTCTGTCTTTTAAGAAATTCATACTGTCTTGTACCATTGATATCAAAGCAACTGGATGCAAATTTGATACTCAGTACATATTTTCGTGTAGAAAACAGCTCCAAAGGGATGACTAAATTACTTCTCATTCCAGCTTGGATTTATGACTTTCTCAAACATCACATGGATGCATTTGCCTGCCTCTTCTTTCACCCTGCCAAGGTCAGGAAACTTCTTTAGCCCAAATTTATGGGCAAGCAGCCACGAATGCATCATTTCCCGTGTTTTACAGGAAAATATCCATAACAAGCTGCAGGACTGCCCAGAGTGTCCGAGCAGAGCTAGAAGTAAAATACTGGAGCGATTCCTCACAATGTATTTGCAGCTCAGAACGCTCGATCCGAGCCCTGCAGAGGCTGCAGAGCAGCCGATAACCCGAACCCTGCCCAGCCCAGCCCAGCCGGGCGCTGCTTCCCCCAGCCCCGACCCAAGGCTGAGCCTAGGGCTCCTCCTGCCCCGGCTCCGGGACCGGGGGGAACCTGAGATCCATTCCTTGGGCTCAGATGAGCAGGGAAGGCTGAAGATGTGCAGAATAACAGCTCCAGCAGTCGTAGCCTCGTTCCGTCCAGGTACTAAACATTTAAATAAACCGGTGACTTCCCCAGAAAGGCTGAGGAGCCGCTGGCAGCTCAGCTCTCCCCGCCCAGGTCAGGAGTGTCCAGGGACCCGCAGAGCCCGCGATGACACCCGCAGGTGACAAACGCAGCACCCGCAGGGCTCGCTCTCTCCCATCCATCACCTTTTCTGCCAGGTTTGAGTCTCCTCTCACCAGGAAAGGTGCTGGGGAACAACTCGCACCGCTTAATGGAACACACTAAAAAAGCATTTCAGAGGTGATTTGTTTTCTTAGCACATTTAGATGGGAAAATAGATTTGAAATTACTCTGGTGTTGGCAAGAACAGCAGTGGGAAATGCATGAGAATTCAAGAAGTTCCAGCCAGAAAAGGGACAGGAGAAAAGGCAAGTTCTTAAAAAGAAAAGCAAAACCAAAACAAAAATAAACAAAAAACCGACACAACAACAACAAAAACCAAAAGCAAAGTAAAGAGGGGAAAAGAAGGAAAGAAGGAAAAGAAAGAAAGAAAAAGAAAGAAAAAAAGAAAGAAAGAAAAAAAGAAAGAAAGGAAGGAAGAAAGGAAGAAAGGAAGAAAGGAAGAAAAAGAAAGAAAGAAAGAAAGAAAGAAAGAAAGAAAGAAAGAAAGAAAGAAAGAAAGAAAGAAAGAAAGAACTAAAAAACTAATGAGAAAAAGGAAAATAAATAGAAAGATAAAAAGGAAAGAAAAATAAACAGAAAGAGGAAAATAAAAAGGGAAAAAAAGATAAAAAGAGAAAGAAATTAAAAGAGAACAAAAAAAGAGAAAATAAATTTAAAAGCAAAACCAAAAAGAGGAAAGCAAGAGAGAAAGGGAAAGCAAGGGAGAAAAAGGAAGCAAATTGACTGAAATGGGGAGGGAAGGAAAGAGCAAAGGGCCGTGGATGCTTCCAGCTGTTCAGCCCCAGCAGTGCTGCCCCTGCACAGCTGTGCTTTCCATCTCTGTCCTGCTGGGCTGCAGCCGTCCCAGCACATGGAGGGCCCCAGGTGCATGGGGACCATCTGCCACGAGCACCCCTCTGCCCAAGGGACATTTCTGGGGTCACCAGCATCCTCCTGCCCCCGAAGGAGGAAGCTCAGGTGAGATCAGGCACCTGCAAAAGGCCTGGCCTGGCCCCAGGAGCTGCTGCACCCAGACAAACTGCAGGACAAGGATAGCAAAACTTGCTTTAAGCAGCAAAACCCACAAGTGTGTGGTGGCAGATGTGGCCAGAGCTGACTTGGAGCTCCTGCTCCCAGCTGCTGAAGAGGCTCTCCATAGCTGCAGCTGCTCACACACCCGGCAGCAAAAACCTCCAAATGCTTCTTTTCTTTGTGCTGGGTAAGACAAAAGTCGGGAGATTTTCCACGAATCAAGAATTTTAAAAATGCTGTTCGGAGACAAAAGAAGAGCTCTTGATTTTTAGCACTGCTTGGAGAAAATCCCATTGAGAAAGCAGGAAGCAAAATATATTGTGAAGTATAAAGCTGAGCCACGCTGAAGAGTTAAAAATGTTTCTTTGAAATCAGCAAAGTTCAGGGTGGTTAGAGTTTCTGGGATGCTTCTTACAAGGGAAAGAAAGGAATTCCATAGATGTTTGACTACTTTACTTTAGTAAGTAATAAAAAATAAATTTTAAAAAGGAAAGAGAAAGAAAAGGAAAAAGAAAAGTAGAAAATCAAAATAAAAGAAGTTGGGCAAACTATGCACAGAATCCAGAATGGTTAAGAAAAATCATTTTTGACTCACATCTCTTTGTTTTCCTGCTGAAGGCTGAAAGAAGAGCCTGTACAAACCCATTGTGATACAGAATTTACATAACTTTGTAAAAAAAACTTAATAAAAAATTTTGTAGAAATTGTGGAAGCCCCACCTTTGTAAATCTTCAAGGCCAAGGTTGGATGTGTCCCTGAGTGACCTGGTCTAGTGGAAGGTGTTCCTTCCTATGGTAGGAGGTTAAAACTGGATGATCTTTAATGTCCCTTCCAACCCAAACCATTTGGTGATTCTGTGATTCTATGATTTGTGTCCCAGCCACCCAAACTGGGATGACACTGGAGTGACCTTGCCCCTCACCAGGAGGGATGTGTGGGCTCCAGTCCCTCCAGTTCCCCCATGGTAGAGCTATTCAGAAAAATGTTTGAGCCCATCTGACCCCCATCTGTCCTAAGAATAAAAACCTGGATAAAGGTGACAATATTGAGCTCATCTCTTACTAGCAGGTACAGAATCCAACACCACCCACCAGGAGAAGCTGCTTTTGGGGTTTACACTCCACTGGACACAAGCAAACTCACCCTACAAGACCAACAGAGGCAGAAAAGCAGTTTTCAGTGTCAGTTTTTCTCAGGGCACTGCGAATTTCGAAAAAAATGGAAAGTGATGAGGACTGGGGTTCTGGGACCACTGAGAAGGGATGTGGTTGAATTTTCAAGGTATACCCATGTGCTCTGATAGTAACTGATATCCATGTGCTAATTTCAGTGGTTATTAGCTTGTTTTGTAATTAAACAGTGGTTTTACTGGTAGAAATACATAACAGTATTCAAAAGATTTCAACATGAGGGATGAAAAAATGAACTGTGTGTGGAAGCCATGCTGAAACCATGCCATCCTCTTCAGCTGAGGTCAGCTGGAAGGTCAGCTTGGTGCCACCCATGAGTTTCACAGCTGGTTGTATCACACCTCTGTGGGCACAGCTGTACCCACACCCCAGACTGGGGCAGCAGGAGGATGTAGCTTCTAAACCTGACAGCTTCTTCTTTTGTCCTTTGTTCCTAGTTCTTCTGTTATGCAAGACAATGAGCCATCAGTCATCCCTCAGGAATTCTCTGGACTGTTCTTGTATCTCTGTTTGACCATTTATTTTCCAAGCTAGAGCATCTCTCCTCCCAGGCCTTCACTCACTCATGTTACTTTGCATGAATCTTTTCCAAACATCTTATTTCCTCTGAGTGCTGTGGGACTAAAATGTCACAAACTATGGACAACAACATCCTAAGCTGCCTTAGAACCTGAATCATCCACTGAGTCAATGTGGATGAGCCAGAGACATTTGTAGCAGCACAATGACATTTTCTGCTCTGTTCTCCACTTTTTCACAATTCCCAGAGTCTGATTTGATTCACACTGACAGAGATTGTGGCTTGATGCAAACATCCTGAAAGGTGCCTCATAGTGTGGCCTGAGAAGGCTCAGGGCATGGATCTGTGCCCTTTTCTAGCACCAGCTGGGCTGGCTGAGATGACTTTACCCAGTCCCCTGTCACTGGCTGCTTTCACCCCTCTGGTAGCTCTGCTGCTCACGCAATAGACCCCTAGTTCATCTTCTGGTTTAAATTCTTTTAAAGCATCAGGTCTTAGCTAACCCATATTTTTAAGCAGGAACAGCAAGAGGGTGGAAGTTGCCAGCAGCAGCAGAGGGTGATCCACACTTTGTGTCATTGCTACCCGAGCTGGGAGCTGAGCAGACAGAGCAGCGAGGAAGCAAAATCTGGTGTCTGTAAGGAGCTTGTGAACCAGGACAAGCAGCAGGGCCATGGCAGTGTCCCCAAGACCTGCTGCCTTCCCAAAGTGTCACCTTCATCACTGGGGTCAGGGTGAGTCCCATTCCCAGTTTGATCAAGATGCAGAAGTCCCCAGCTACAGATGGACCAGGAGCACAAGCTGAACTTCCCCAAAACAATAATCAATCCCAGACTTGAAAGGAAGGCCCACCTGTCCTCCCCTCCCTGGCTCTGTCTGAGACCAGGCACTGGTGCTCTCTTGAAGAAGCTGCACTTGTGGTGTTTTTGACCCAGCTGGAAAAAGGAAGAACCATAAATCTCACTTGACAGCTTAATCTCATTATATTTCCCAGCTCTATTTCCAGGCCAAAGGGGTTTGGCTTAGCTTCAGAGAAGCATCTGAACCTTCAGAAGCTGCTCCAAACCCAAGTCCTAAGTCTTTCAATGGTCACCCATTGATGGGACTGATGTCCCCTCGTCACTAGCTGTGCACTGCTGTGGTGGACCAAGACACAGTACATGACTGCACAGAGATGTTCATCAATACCAGCCCTCCATAAAGGTATTTCAAGACACCACTTGAAGAGGAGGTACCAAGGGTCATAAAAAAAGCATTAATTCACTGTTGCTAAAAGGCCAAGAAGAAAATCATCTCTTTTTGAGACTCTGAGACTGGGGGTGAGCAGAGTAAATTGACCACCAGCAACCATCAGAGACACCCATTAAATGCCAGCTGGAAAGGACATGTCCTCGATGGATATCTGCTGGGGTTCCAGGCAAATCACAGAAGGCCTGTGAAGTGAAAGCAAGTGGCAGCAGGAAATTGTGATTGCTTATAAATTCCTAAGTCTGTGCTGAAGGGAGATGGAGACCACTGCTGCAGAGCCAGGGCAGGGCTGGCTGTGCATGTGGCTCTGTCCTGGTGGTCTGAAGAACAAAGGAGAAGCCAGGAGGGCGAGCAGACCTTGGGAACAGAGAGGCTGCAGCTGTAAAGATGAGCCAAGCTGTCTCTGTCAGCCTGGGAACCAGGGAAAAGAGCTGGGTGGGGAGTGCTGGTTTCACTTCCCAGCGCTTTGTGCAGACTCTGCCTTGGTGTTACGGTTCACGTAGGATTGCAGCAACCCCCTCTCAGCAAGGAGCAGGCTCCAAAACTTCCTGCAAAAGCTCGGGCCATGTTCTGCCATAGTTTTTGCCAGAGATCTGCCTTTCATCTCCTTGGGATGCAGCAGCAGGAGCAGGGCAGGAAGCTCCCACTACCTCTGGAGAAATTGACCCTTGATCCCAAACAACGTGCAGGTCAGGAAGGGATTCATCCTCTTTGGTTCGCATTTCTCTGCCTTTGGGAGCTGTGCTTCAGCCCACAGTGATGATCCCAGAGCCAGCTGGCTGCTTTCTGTGTATCCACACTGCACAGAGCAGCAGAGCCTGGCCATGGACCAGGCTTCAGCCACGCACCACTCGCCTGACAGAAGGGCCAGCTGGCTCATCCCAGCCCAGCCAGGCAGCCCTGCAGAGCCCACACCATGGACCAGCTAATACAGCACTGCTGCCACCAGCTCTGTCCCCTCAGCAGCATCATCCTGGATGGGGCATCCTCCCTGAGTCCAACCTGACCCCCAACAGCTACAGCTCTGGAGATGTTCACCATGTTCACCCAACAGAGGATTCCGGGGTGAATGAAGGTTTTGGTAGTTTTTCCTGAGCAAAGAGAGCAGCTCTGAGCTCAACAAACTGGTTTGTTGAGTCGTGCAAGAGAGCTGAGCTGTCTTAAGGACATAGCTGGTCTTTTATAGAATAGAGAATGGTTTGGGTTGGTTTGGGTAAAGCTCATCCAGCTCCATCCCCCTGCCATGGGCAAGGACACCTTCCACTAGATCAGGATGCTCAGTGGCCCATCCAGCCTGGCCTTGAACACTGGCAGAGATAGGGGAAAACTCCTGTGCATGCATTCATCTTCTCCTGTCCCACCAGCATCTGGATGGCTCCTCTGTCCTCCAAGAGGAGAAATCTCAGCTCTCAAATATACAAACCAAATGTAAGCATTATCGCCAAACACTTCCTGTAAATCATCCTCTGGGATTTTGTGGCAGAGTTTCCTTATTTCCTCTTTATATTCCAGCTTTTTTGGGCACTTGAGCTCCTGTTCAGGGCTTTTCTCCTCTGGGCTGATTCCTGTAACACTTTGGCTTCCCAGAGCAGCTGCTTTGTAACAGGGATCTTTGGGGGCTGTGGGGAATGTGATGAGATTCTTATATTTGCACCAGTGTACCTCCCCTGGGTACACTTTGTACCACATCAGACCAGCTCTCAGATTATGAACTCTGCAAAGCAAAGCTCATTGAAGTATCCAGAAATGAGTGGTGAGCTTTACCCACCAAAGACATTAAACATGCTACGTTTAGTCATTTCACTCACTGGAAATATCTCATCAGCCTGTAATGCAGATCCACTTAAACCAACCCTTGAACTGAAGTTCAGGAGAGCAACATCGAGGAAAACAAAGGGAAGAAATTCCCACTTGTAACATGAGCAGCTGCTACGGGCTTCCAAGATGAATGAGCACTCCATAATACAAGAGGCATGATGGGTCTCTGATGTCAAAATGTTGTCAGGGGACAGCAACCTATGAAAGGATTTTTTTTTTCTTTTGTTAAAAAAGCCATCAAGTAGCTTTATTAGTATAAAAAATCAAGGTCACCACAGCACGAGGTTTTGCCCTTTACCTATTTTGTCTGATTCCTAGAGGCCACGGCTGGGGTTTTCACGCTGCAATAGTGCACAGGTGTGTTTTGTGAGCCGTGGGCAGCAGAGATTTGCGTTTCATTTCCATGTCTGCCAGTGCATGGACATTTTCCTGAATGAAGACAAAACGGGGCAGGAGGTCCCATGGTTTGTGGCATGAATCCAAGCAGATGTGGGGGTGTTCATCCTACTGAGACCCTGCTGCACCCAGGGCAGTGTTGCACAGGGACGGTGGCAGAAGATACAATTCTCCTTTTCTTTATGTTTAATGTCTCCCTCAGCCAGTGTGCCTCAGCCCTGGGGTGAGCCAAGGGCTTCTCCTGAAACCCCCTTGGGGTCTTGGGAGCTGCAGCTCAGGAGCAGTGGGAGCAATGGGAGCAGTGGGAGCACTGGGAGCAGCTCAGGAGCACTGGGAGCACTGACAGCATCTCGGGAGCACTGGGAGCAGTGGGAACACTGGGATAAGTGGGAGAAATGGGAGCACTGGCAGCACACTGGAAGCAGTGGGAACAGAGGGAGCAGTGGGAGCACTGGGTGCACTGGGAGCATCTCAGGAGCAATGGGAGCACTGGGAACAGGGGGAGCAGCAGGAGCACTGGAAACACTAGGAGCATCAGGAGCACTGGGAGCAGCTCAGGAGCACTGGGAACAGGGGGAGCAATGGGAGCACTGGGAACAATGAAGCACTGGGTGCACTGGGAGCATCTCAGGAGCATTGGGAGCACTGGGAACACTGGGAGCAGCAGGAGCACTGGGAGAAGCTCAGGAGCATCAGGATCACTGGGGTCAGCTCAGGAGCACTGGGAGAAGCTCAGGAGCATTGGGAGCAGCAGGAGCACTGGGAGGGAGCACTGGGAGCTGTGCTGGCTGCTCTGCTGGGTCAGAGGACATGTCAGAGCTGCAGCTTCACAAAGGCAGAGCTGGCAGGTGTGACACGCCAGCCGTGGGGTGCCGGGCACAGCGGGGTCCCCAGTGCCCAGCTGTGCCTCTCCCAGGCTCTGTGCCTGCCAGGACTGGCTGCTGCCCTGGGAATGTGCCCCCAGCCCGGCTCCCACCACAGACACTGCCCTCACCTGCTGTGGGACACAGCACAAACACCGGGATGGGACCAGGGCAGTGGCCCTGGGGTGGGACTCACCTGACACTTTGGGGATGTGTGTCTGCTCCTCCAGCGATGAGCCCATCAATCTCATTAAATAAGCAAGCAATAATAAACACAAGCAAACCCATTAAATTTCTGTTTCCCTGCTTTTCTCCCATCAGCAGACACTGTTCCCAGCCATGAAAGGCTCTGCTGCAGCTCTGCCCTAATCCAGCCAGCCAGGGAGGAATTGCTGCTGGCACTGCTGGGCTGTAATTGGCCTTTAGGGCCGACCCCTTTAATTAGATTAACAGGGGCTGGTTCATTCGCTCTGGGGGCAGAGTTGGGCAGGGACCCCTCCAGGGCCCACTCCCACTGTGTCAGGGCTTTTCCCTGCAAACCCACTCCTCCTGCTGCCACCATTCCCAGGCTCCTTTCCTATACCCCCAGAGATGCATGGGGCAGTGTGGGGAATGGTGTGAGATCCGGGCTTGTGTTTCTCCTCCCCCTTTGCCATTTCCAGGCTAAAGTAAGCTGAGGAGGTTAAAAGCAGTTCAGAAAGAAGAGAATAGGGATGGTGAAGAAGGGGAAGGAGGAGGAGAAGCCCTCCCTGCTCTCCCTCTGCCAGAGGAGATAATTTAGTGTTAAGTGTCACCTCAAAGAGTTAAATCAGCCAGAGTACATTGCAAAAAGGCATTTTAGCCATTTCCATAGCTAATGGTTAGGTCATGTCAAGATGCTGGCTTTCACGATGCTATCAAGCCATCCATAATTTAATGTTTAAAATGCAACCTTAGCAATACAATTAATACTGTTTTATTAGCCCACAGAGGCTTCATGTAACTACTTAGAGCCATATAACACCAGCCCATCTCACAGCCCCATATAAATTCCTCTGGTAAGATAAACTTTTAGGTCTGCAGTTGCAGGCTCTGAAAATCTGCAGAGCCAGCAGAAAGTAAATGGCTTTCCTGTTTGATAGAGTATCACTTTGGAGGAACACACCTCTGGCTTCTCTGCAGAGAAACGAGCTGGTGCCAAGACCTTGGGGAGGAGGCAAGTACAGGACATACCTTGGGAACGGTCCTAAATCATCTCTTTGTGCTTCTCCCTGTCCCTCTCCCTCTCCCTGGGTGTCTCTGTCTCCTTCACCCACATGGACGTGCACAAACACACCCCCACTCTCACAGGTTTTCTCTCTTCCATGGAACAGAACTATTTGTGCATCTTGCACTCTTTTCAAACAAACCCCCTCCTGCCTGCCTGCTGATGGGTTCCTAACACTGAGGTATCCCAAACCAGGTGTTCTGCACCCCCAACTTGGCCATCCTGGACCCCAGCAGGTTTCCTGCCATGTGAGGCAGCTTAAATTTAGACTCCTGCAGCTTGGATGTCCCCACCTGAGCCAGCCATTCCTGCTTCCCTGAGAGGCAGTGCAAGGTGGGAAGCACTTACAGTGTTTTATCCATTTGCCTCACTGGAGACACCTCCTTTGGGATGAGTTGAACCCTGGACACCACTGTATGTCTACTGAGGAGCAAGGACAGCAGCCTGAGATGCAAATATTTTCCTAAATGCTGAATCTCACTCTCAAAATCCATTGCTGTTATTTGAGGTACCTGTGGAGCACATGCATGCAGGGATATTGGATGTCCTCAGCAAGGGCCCTCCAGCCAGAGGGCTGGCACAAAATGCACTGGGTCACACGTGGTATGAAACTTGCCCTTTGTGACTTGTGTCACACCACCTTTCTCTGGTACCTGCATGTGACCCTTCCCTGCTGTGAGATCATTCTCTCTGTGCCCATCTGGGACCTGCTGCAAGATCCTGCACAGGGAGGGAACCAGCACTGCAAAACCCCTCCAGAGACCACGGCAGATGGAGGCTGTAGGAGCAGCTGAGGTCCTGGCAGCACAGTCCTTTTTATGGATGCTCTTCAGTCAGTTGTGACCCTAAACAGTCTCTGGGATTGCCCTGGCTTGGTGTCTCAGTGTATCTCAGCCCAAGGCAGCCCATTAAAGTGCAAAGGCTTGAAGTGGACCTGGTTCTCCTGCTGAGCACGTGCCCACAGAGCTCTCACCCATGGACACCAGCACTGAGCCAATTAGGCACATTAGCATGGAGCCAGGCCAGGCTAATTGTGCTCTGCTTTCCCTGGGCCCTGTGAGCCTCCCTTTGGCTAGTGCAAGCTTGTCTTGGGTTGCAATACAGGATGTGGCCAGAAATGTGTATTCTGTCACCATCTGCTGAAGCCGGGTGGGGCAGTGA
>JAOTIY010000212.1:61546502-61557122 GCA_027123655.1 Muscicapa comitata
TGTTTTTCTGCATATTTTGCTGTTTCTTCACACACTTAGCTGTTTTTCTGTATATTTCTTAGTTTAGACCAATGTTTTTAACAAGTGCACAGGATGAGCCATTTTTAAGTGTTTTTCTGCAACTTGTTGAGACCCTTCAAAGCCACTGAAACATAAATTGTGCTAAACCAAAAAAAAAAAATAAATAAAAAACAAATTACCGAAAATTAAAAACCCAAAATAAAAGTGAGCAACAAAATTTCTAGACAGCGACTAATCATCATACCTAAAAAGCTCATGCAAGGCATGTGAATAGCATAGAAACACCAATTAAAAATGTGTAATCGCAAAGACAGTAGTCTTAAAATGTATAATTAAAGCTAAAAAGTAAACAATAAATCAGCCTCTGCGTAATTATATTAATTTGCTGTCCAAAAGTCCTGTTTCTCCTAGAGTGAACCTGTGTCTGTGTCCTGTGTGTGGCACACTGCTGGTCTCCCAGCACAGCCCTCCCACACAGCGATAGCCCATGCGACAGAAGGCTGAATCAATACAGAAGTAGGTAAAATAAGTCAATAAATAAAGCTATGTCATTAGAAAGGTATAAAGGGGCTCCAGTGCCTTGCTGCCCCCAAACTGGGACAGCTGTGTTTACTCCCATCTTCATTGCCATCTTCAAGAAACTCTGACCATGCGCTTAAGAAATCACCTGATTGCCCCAGTATGGAAGTCTGGCTCAGGTGGGAACCAGACCACTCCTGCAGGTGGTGTAGGAGGAAGTCATGAACACAGGTAATGCAGAAAAATGTATGAACAGCTCTTCCAAAGGGAGCCTGAGTCCTGTGCTCGTTGTCCTTGTGATGCTGCTGCCCCACAGCCCAGGGCAGTGAGCTGGGCAGGGGCTGCCCCTGCAGAAGCTCCATCACCAGTGGAGCACCCAGCCCTCACCCCCATCCCACCTGCCCAGGTGAGCACTCAAGTGAAGCTGCTCTGCCTCTTGCTCACTTCTCTTCCACAGCTTCTCCTCTGGTGGCTGTAGTGCAGATAGCACCAGGCTCATCTTTTTTTTGAGTTTATCTTGTCCTTATGGACCAGAATCCCTTCTGCTTGAGCCTCCAAAACTCAGTGATGTCTGGGCTTACCTGAGCAAACGAACACAAACAGTGTGGCTGGCAGGAGCTCAGCCCTCCTCCCTCAGCTCCACTCCTGCGCATGGAGTGGTGTCAGACACAGTAATGTCTGCAGAAGGCACCGAACAAGGAATGGATGGCTGTAACCCGGAGAAAAGGGATTTTCGTGTGCCCAAATGGCTTTATTGCCAAGTGACAGTGGCATGTTTGCTCCTGGACACACTGCCTAAGTCTAAAGTCTGCTGCTTAATGGGGAAAAATAACAGGACATTAATTAATAATGGGGATGAGGAAGGTTTTCCATTAACTGATCACATATGGCAAGTAATTCAGCTTAAAATTTGTCATTGTCACTTTTCCAGCATAAATTCAGAAAGAATGGTGCTTCATTAAATCTGTAAGGGTCTTCCAGAGTAAGCAGCTGCTGACCATTCACAATAAGTTAATTAAAACTCTTTCACAACAGAAAGAGCAAATGTTGGTGGGAATAAATTGATTTCCTGTTAGCATGTGCTCAGTACTGATTGATGTACTGGAGATGCTCTGTCTACATCCACTTCATCTCAGTCAAGTGCAACCTTTAGCATGCAACTGTTTTCACTTTTTCATTAGTAACTGCTGTTAAATGCCATAACAGGAGTAGAAATGTTCAAGAAACTCCTTTTCCTCCCTTTTACCTTTAAGCCAGATTGGCAGATAAGGAATGTTTCAGCCAGCTGATGCAAAAGAGGTTTTAGATGTCAGACAGGAACATCTCTAATAAACACCACTGACCCTATCTGAGCCTTACCAGGGGTCCAAGAGGAGCTCATCACCCTGCAGTGACAGCCTGAGCAGTGTTCATAAACCACAGTTGTCTTCAGACCCCCAAGTGAGGGAATAAATAAATAAATAAATAAATAAATAAATAAATAAATAAATAGTGCCAATGAACACTAGATCGTGTCTGTTCTGTGCAGAAACCTTCCCCACTCCGCCTCCACAAAATCTTGTAGCTCAGCAGTGGCTGCAAAGATTTAATGAACAACACTTTATAAAGAAACATTTTTTCAAAAAACACTCCCACACCTCCCAGAAATCTATGGTCTACATTTTTTATGGAACAATTCATTGATTTCAGAAGTGTAAGTTCAAGTGCAGTGAAACTGTGAGTAAATTCTCATGAAATGCAGCAGCGAGTTTTTTTCTAAAAACAGAGTAAATGTGAAAAAGATGAAATGTTTCCTGAGGGAGCTGAAAGAGCTCCAGCACTTGCTTGCAGACCAGGTTTTGGACTGAGCTTTACAGACAGACAAAGTGCCTGCTGTGAATGGATGAGGGCCCGGAGGCTGGAGGGGTGCAGGCTGCAGAGAAGTGTTCTCACAGCTCGGGTGCTGTTCTCACTTCTGGGCTCAGCAATGTCAATGGGGGAAATCCTGGTAGTGCCCAGAGCATGCTGTACCTTGAGACAGTTTTCTGTAAGCTCTGAGATCTGAAGCCCTTCTGGAGAGGGGACAGAACGGTCTGTATCACTCCTGAAAATTGTGTGGCTTTTAGTGTGCAGAATGGTAAATATTATAATTGCATTATTATTGTATTCAATTTCTCCTTTAATGAACAAGCAGCTATGTAATTGCAGCAGTGATTTAATACCTTTGTAAATGGCTGGTTAAGTTCTTTAATTGTACACTCCATTTCCAGCTGTTAGTCTCCTCTCTGGGAGCACAGCCCTGGATGCTAAACACTTTGTACACTTTAGTCTGGAAATTCATTTCTGCTCCAATTTACAGGGAGCACAGTGAAATCCTGGAGTCTGCCCAAAGCTGTGGTAAGATTTTTGTCCTTTGGTCACCTCACCTGTACTTCCTAAAGCAAAGCCCTGCAGCAAATCCAGTCCTGCAGCAAACTCTGCAGGTCCCAAAGGCAGGGACCTTCCAGCTCTCCTGGGGAGGTGTCAGATGCAAGTTCCCAGCTCTGCCCCAGTCCGTGGGTTTGGGTTTATTGCCACTAAAGACAGCAGCAGCCCAGGTGCTGGGCTCACCAGTGCTTGTGGCTGATGTGAGATGTGTCCATGATTTTCCA
Organism: Muscicapa comitata; assembly: GCA_027123655.1. Taxonomy (NCBI): domain Eukaryota; kingdom Metazoa; phylum Chordata; class Aves; order Passeriformes; family Muscicapidae; genus Muscicapa; species Muscicapa comitata. The sequence goes on from JAOTIY010000212.1 coordinate 61,549,673, forward strand.
TGAACAAGTGACATGTTTGACTTGCCCACCTGCTCCCCATGGGCTGGAGTCTGGCTCTGCTCTGGAGGGATGGAAATGCTCAGAGCAGCCCTGTGCCCCCTGTGCCAAGAGCCCAACACACAGAGCAGAGGAACACCACCACAGAGGGTAAAGCACTATCAGAACTAAAAGAACCACATTTTCAAATCAAATTGCATAAGAGCTATGCCATATGGCCTAGCAATGAAATTACTCACAGCAGCTGGTCTAAGAGGGAAAATTTCAGTGACTCTGTCCACAAACAGTGGAAATACAGAGCTTCAGAAATAATCTGTGTATCTAGCAGAAACAAATTGATAATCTTCTCTGTATCCTCCTGAACATGTCAGATGTACACTGCAGGAACTGCTCGTTCTCTGGACCTGCAGTGGCTCACCCAGCTTTGATGGGCAGCAGCCCTGCAAGGAGCTGCCAGCTCCAGCCGTGGCTGTGGCCACACAAAGGCTCTGCTGGGCTTCCTGAGTGCTCTGTCCAACATCAGGAAGCCCTGGTGCCCCCAGGTGCTGCCTAAGGCCCTAGGGGCATTACACAGTGACGCCTTTTGCCCAGCCAGGGGCTCTCATAGGCACACAGAGCAGGCAGGGATGCTGGCAGCAGAGGGAGGAGGGAGCTGGTCCCTTTGCCAGGGTGTTGGCACATCCACCAGCCCTGTGCACCACTGACACTCAGGGAATGGTTAATGAGGAAAGGATGGGAGGCTCCAGCCAGTTCTTTGTCTCCTTCCAAAACAGATTTGCTTTTTCTCTGACTAGGAAAGCAGATGAGCCTGATTTTTCCAGGTTACTCCTGGCTTCATCAGGTTTGTGTCAGAATAACACATCCAGCTGCCATCAGAAACAGGAGCATGAGCAGTGCTGGAACAGGGAGTAACAGGTGCAGTTATTATTAATTAATAACTAATTAACCAGTGTTCTGGAGGAATGGGCCAGTGGGAGGGAACAGCCAGTCCATCCCTGCATGCTGTGGGTTTCTGTGCCCCACAGTGTCCTTTTGGGAAAAGGTCAGTGCTAGGGCCACAAGTGTTTGGTCACTGCCTAGAAACAAAATGGATAAAGGCAGCCTGTACAGCACATTCAGTAATTTTCCAGATGAAAGCAGGATGAACTATAGCTGGGAAGCTGAATGGGATCAGGTATGGGATCTTTTCTAAAAGCGGGGGGAGTCAATCGTGCTGTGTAATGCAAAACCTAGACAAGTGTGAGGAGCAAAGGGGCAGAGAGGGGCAAGAACAAAGTGAGGGATCAGAGAGGGCACAGGGAGGGGTGGGGAGGGGGAGAGCAGAGGAGGAATTTCTCTGTCTATGTCACAGAGGAAAAGGCAAGGTGTGCAGGAAAGGGACAGCAGGGCAGGGGTAGAGGGTAGGAAGAGGCTCTGTCACCTTTCCTGTCCCTCCGCAGGGCCAGCAGCACACGGGGCTCTGGGCAGGGCTGGGATGGTGGGGAGAGATCGGGGCTGGAGGGGAGAAGGGCTGGGATGGTGGGGAGTGCCCAGGGCTGGAAGGGAAGGGCTGGGATGGTGAGGAGTGCCCAGGGCTGGAAGGGAAGGGCTGGGATGGTGAGGAGTGCCCAGGGCTGGAAGGGAAGGGCTAGGGCTGAGCATGGGGCACAGGAGCCCCAGGTGTCCCAGGGGCTGCTGCTCACAGGTGGGCATCACTCCAGGGATGGCAGGGGCCAGGACAGGGAGACAGGAGCTGGCAGGGAGAAGGGGCTCCTGCTGCAGGGGAGGCTCTGTGCATCCCAGTGGGACAGGGAGAAGCTCCTTGTGCTGAGGACAGCTTGCACAGAGGCAGTGGAGGCTTTGCCAAGGGTTCTCTCTGTTCCTCTCTGTGAAAGATCTAACCAGGCAGGCTGCCAAGGGGAATATCTTTCCTTACACAGGGGACACCACCACCCAAAGCACACTCAGAGTGCCACTTCCCTCCCCCAAATGTATCAGAAGGTGACTGGGGAGGAAAAGCTGAGCTCAATTCCCACACCCTTGAAGGCCCCTGGGGCACCACCCCACTTTTTTGGGGGAATCATCTCTTGCAGCCAGCAAGTGAAGCCAGCCTGGAGCTGGTTTGGGAGCTCCCTGCCCACTCTCCAGATGTGTCCAAAGGCTGTGCTGGGCAGCAGGGACCCACTGCAGCCTGCCCACCCATGGCCTGCCCAGCCTGGGAGCTGGGGCTGCTCTGCAGAGCCCCCCTGCCCTTGGCTCTGCTCCCCTGCCCTGCCTAGCACCACCCAGAGCTGCTGACACTGGGATTTTATGCACATGGGGAGAAACTTCCATTATCTTTTGAGCATGTTAAAATAGCACTGGCAGACAGTGGCTGATACCAGCTTTACTCAAGGTGAATGGCAAAAGGAGAAGCTGAAATTTCCCACAGCACTGAGAAGAAGATTGTTTTTCACACCTTGAAGTGAGTACTGGGTCACTTCCTGGGAGCAGTAATTCAGAAATAAATGGGTCTGCACAGGAACAATGGCTCCTGGACCCTGGGAAGAATGTTCAGAGAATACTTCCCATTTCCAACATGCAGGGCCTGAGCAGTAATTGACCTTGTGCCCATTCTGTGCATGCTGGGATGGCCTGAGGTAGCTCCCAACTGCTCTGTGCAGGGCATTCAGCTAGGAAATGCAATCCTTCAGTGTTCCTCCATGAATGGTTTGTACAGAAGGCTTATCAGGGAGGTGAACTGAGCCTGCACTGTGCATGGTCTGAACAATTATGGTTATTTTATAAAATCAACTGCCAGAATTAAATCTAAACTGTTAATTCAGAGTTTCAGGCAGAAGGAACCTCAGCACAAGTTTAAACCAACCAAAGAAATGTCTGTTCATCTCCCAGTTCCACGTGTGTTTTTTTTCTTTTAAACCAATAAGATACTTCTCAAGCTTGGGAGCATTTTAGCCTCAATCTTACTGACAAGCCTTCCTTCAGCTCTATTTTAGTCATCAAAGAAACTGTGAGCCTGAGGTAACCAGGTTAAAGTGCTTTGAATGAGAACCTTCCTTTATGGTCTCCTTGCTGATCAGAAATGCTGTTCTGTGGAATCCTGCAACCTCTCCATTCATAGGAGTGTAATGACACTCTGTCCTTGCTCACTGCAGCTGTTTCCCAGTGCAGGAGAGTCCCTGGGGGGATCAGTCCCCACAGTGCAAGCCAGCAGGAATGTCTCACCCTGAGTTTGCCTGGAGAAAGGCTTCTGACAAGGAATCCCAGGCTGCTACCCTGAACAGAGTCCCTAGAAAACAAGGCTTGTTTAGGGAGGTGGGATCAGAGCTGCATCCCTGGGCAGGATCAGCAGAATTTCCAGGTCACTGAGAATCAGTCCTATTAATAGCAGCTCCTGATTGCTGCCTGCAGAATTGATTTGCTCTGCTTTGTCCTGCCTGAGGCAAACTGAGAGGTGAATCAGGAGAGCTGTCAGGGAGAGCATCCTCAGGGAGAGCATCCTCCTTGCACTTGGCTGGACACAGCCCCCAGTGTGCAGACTGGGCCAGGTCCTGGCAGACACTGGGCACACAGGGCAGCTGGATCCAGCAAGGAGGGGAAGCAAAGAGGCCCTTGGCTGCTTCTATTCAGGCTTCCCTGATTATTAATCTGGATCTGCTGACTAAGAGGTGCAAGGTTTGATAATTAGTGCAAGGCACTGACACCCTCCTGGTCTGGGTCTGGGCCAGTTCTCAGTGTCAGGGGATGCTGAACAAGAGCAGGGGGCAGAACCCTGACCCCCAGAGAGCTCCATTCCCCCAGCCCAGGCACCAGCTGCTGACAGCAGAGGGGAGGGGAGAGATCAGAGCACAGCAGAGGGGAAGGGGAGATCTCAGAGCCCAGCAGAGGGAAAGGGGAGAGCTCAGAGCCCAGCAGAGGGGAAGGGGAGAGTTCAGAGCCCAGCAGAGGGGAAGGGGAGAGCTCAGAGCCCAGCAGAGGGGAAGGGGAGAGCTCAGGGCCCAGCAGAGGGGAAGGGGAGAGTTCAGAGCCCAGCAGAGCAGCACCACAGGCAGCTCCAGGGGGCAGCAGGTCCTGGAGGGTCACAGCCACTCACCAGCAGTGGAATGGGTCCAGGTGCTGCTCCAGCTCCCACTTGAAGTGGCTTCATCCCCCCACAGAGCCCCACCCCACTGCCCTGCCCTCAGCAGGCGTCTGCCAGGGTTGAGCACAAACCCATTTCACTGCACTTGGAAACCTTAGTGAAACTTAGATTTAGGATTGTGCTGCTGAGGACACTAATTCCTGGCAAATCTGGTGTCTGCATCTCAAGAGAAAGAGTTCCCAGACACAGCACATCAATTCTCTTTCCACACACCCCAGTCTTGGATGCACCAGTCTAAATTTCAGCCACTTTAAGCACTCAACTGTGAGTGCACAAATTTGCTCAACACCTGCATGCTTTACTTCTCAGGTTATTTGTAAACATCTGAAAGCTGCTACTCAGTCCTTGCCAGGCACTGGCTCTTGGGGAGCAGCCTCAGAGCTGCTCACCTTGGATCACTGACCCTCTGAGAGGCTGCTCAGGCTCTGCTCTCACAGCTGGGGGGGCTCAGCTGATGTGAGGAGCAGTGGCTGGAGCCCTTGGTGCTTCCCCTGTCCTCTCCAGTGTGCCTGCAGGTATTACCAGGAATCCTGGTAAACCCCAGCCCTTCAAAATGCCATTTCCTGGGCAAAACCAAGAGCCAGTGCACCACCAAAACCTGCATGGAACAAAGGTCACCAAGAGCTGACTTCACATGAGGCAGACGCCCCCCACTCCCAAGTACAGGGAAGTGTTTTTTCTTTTTTTACTTGAAGTTTTCAAAAGATGTTGCTAATGTGGAGCAGAAACAAACCAGGTGTAATTAACTGTAGAGCAAATGAGGCCATCCAATTCACAGGAGTTTTGATTTCCAGTTTCCAGGAACACAGCATTTCATCTCTCTTGAGAAGGGTTCAAACTCTGTGTTGCAGAATCCAGCTGGGATTTGGCAACTGATTTCCATGAGCTGATTGTCAACAGTGGTGGAATTAATGAACAATCTACATCTGCACATTCTCTTGTGATGTGTTAGGCATGCACACATCACACTTGCCATGAAATTAATTACAGGACCCAGGATCCTCCTTTCAAATACACATCATAGCCCTGCCAGCTATTTCATGTGTGTCACAGTCTCAGCAAAACCTTTTCTTTTAAGAATTTGTGACTTGTTTCAACTTGTTAAGCACAACCTTTCATTTAACAGTTTGTGCAGTTAAAGGGATTGACTTGAAAACTATAAAACTCTTTCTGCTCCACTGACAGCAATATTTCCTTTGCTTTCACGTCCTTTTGAACAGTTTATTGTAGAGCCTTCCCCACTGCAGTGCTTATTGCTGCACAATTTCTTGCAGTTCCCTTATTACTTGAATTATTTTCCCTTTGTATCCCTTTCCATTGCAAATATCCAGAGCAAAGTGGATACACAGCAGAGCCTGTGAGTAGATGTTTCCTACAAGAGCTCCAAGGGGGAAAGAAAGGGTGGCTAATGCCAGCCCTCACCCACCAGCTGCCTGTGTAACCTGTAAGGTAAATAGTTATCTAGTTAAAAACATAGAGTCAGCCTTCATAGAGAATTTAGGCATAGGATTATGTCTGGTTGTTTAACATTACTTGATAGGATTTACAGGGTATCAAAATTACACTGCCTCAGTTGAAAGCTGCAGCAGGCAGGAACCTGCCATGCACTTTAAACAAGGCATCCCCTGCATCTCCCTCCCTCCAGGTGCTGCAGGCAAGGGCACAGTCCCTCACCCAGGGAGGGGGATGCCAAAATGCCACTGCCATGAGAGGTGTCCCCAGCTGGCACAGCCACCCCACCCCGACCCCAGCACAGCCTGCTCCCAGGACAGCTCCCTGCAATTCCAGGGCTGGGGCATTTTCCCCTGGGAGCCTCAGGGACAGCCACAGAGGCACGGGGAGAGCATGGGGGAGCTCAGGGAACAGCTGGGTAAAAATCATTCACAGGGCAAAACCAGAGCAAATGAGCAGCAGTTCCAGCAGAGAGGGGCAGAGAACAGCTCTGAGCCAGGTGGAGTCGGATGTGCTTTGGATCCAGCAGTTACTGCAGGCAGAAATGGGACTAAAACAATGAATGCACCAAAGCCACAGCGGTCCAGAGAGAATTTCTGTCCATTTTGTCATTTTGTGGTCTAGGTCTGAGTGGCATCATCACCAGCAAAGCCAAGTGAACCAGCTGGCGGCAGGCCAGGCCAGTGCCAGCATGTGCCAGCATGTGCCAGCATGTGCCAGTGCCAGCATGTCCCAGGCCAGTGCCAGGCCAGTGCCAGCATGTGCCAGGCCAGTGCCAGCCCAGTGCCAGGCCAGTGCCAGCATGTGCCAGGCCAGTGCCAGGCCAGTGCCAGGCCAGTGCCAGCATGTGCCAGCATGTGCCAGCATGTGCCAGCATGTGCCAGCATGTGCCAGCATGTGCCAGGCCAGTGCCAGGCCAGTGCCAGGCCAGTGCCAGGCCAGTGCCAGCATGTGCCAGCATGTGCCAGCGTGTGCCAGCATGTCACAGCAGGCACAGCAGCACTAGGGCTGACCCTGTTCAACACACATGGCTCCCCCAAAGCTCACAGCTCCATTACAAAGCACAGACGAGTTTTCCATGATGCTTTTTCTTCTTGTACTTTTGAATTGTTTCTTTATACTTATACTCTTATATAAAAAAAAAAAAAAAAAGTCAGGCAGGAAAAGCCACTTTCCTTTTCAGTTTTACTTAAATTGTTTTTTATCAAATGGTTTTTATTGCATTTCCTACTTTCTACAGAACAACAAAAAACAGCAACAACAAAAATCAAAAGCTTTGATTAAAAAGCAAGTCCTCATCATAGCTATTATTGCCACCATCATTATGTCATGATGAGAATTATGATTCTCAGTGGATTGGCCCAGGTTAAAAATGCTCCTGGATGTCACAGGATGTCACAGGCAGATGTTGTAGCTGTTCAAGGACACACATTGGTACATCTGAGGTGGAAAGTATCCGCTTGGGAAGAATCTTGCTCTCACCAGTGCTGCAGAAAGGGAACAGAAAGTATCCTATGGTCAAGACAAAGAGTGGAAACAGAGAATCGAGACGCGTGAGCGATCAGTCAGTCAGGGTCAGTCCTGCAGGAGCTCTGCAGACGCGTTTCTCTCCCAAAGCACGGGAGACAACGGGATGGTTTGATGCCTTTGCAAGGCAGGAGCAGCCTGGGAGCCCCGGGTGAGCCGAGCCCAGCGCTCTGTGCTGGGAGGGACAGGGGGCTGCACCTGAACAAACGGTCCTGAGAGGAATGGAGCATTTGTCTTTACAAACGAGCTATAGATTGGTAGTAGATACAGTTAGCATCTAGAGATAAAAGAAACAATGGGAGGGATTACACTGATTAATGAATGGGAAAAGAGATTTGCCTTTACAAACAAACT
>JAOTIY010000212.1:61557222-61591798 GCA_027123655.1 Muscicapa comitata
GAATAAAGCAAAAAGGACTCCTCTGTCTCCTTTTTGGACATAAACCTCTGGTGTTTGTGGATTAATTTTCCTTACAGTCCCAAATAAATGGTCCTGGGAGAAAGCTGCCTGTTATGGGCCAGACAAGCCATGTGCCACATGGATACAGCAGAAACCAAAACCCCTGAAGCTGTGGGAGCCCCTCCCAGTGGAGCAAGGCTGGCTCTCCTGGGTTACCTGTCCCCCTCCCCTCGCTGGGCTCTACAGCCCTGGCTCACAGAGCCTGGGGCTTGTACCCGCCCTGCTCCTGCAGATTGCAGCTCCATCCCTGGCACAAGCTCCCAGAGTGTGGGTCTCACGCTGGCCCAGGTGTGGAAGCAGCTCCTGCCCCTGAGCACAGCTCTGTCCTGCCCTGGGCTGTCCTCTCTGGGTACCACTGCAGGCACTGCTGGTCCTGCTGCCCAGGGACTTAGTGGACAGTTGCAGGGGATTAGAGTGAGTCTGTATTAACCCTGTCCTGGTAAATGACACACAGTGCTGTGCAAGGAAAGAGAAGACAGGAAAGGTCTTGAGCAGAAAATGCTTATGAGTCCTTAATACTGGCACCAGAGAAGTACCAGTGGCTGCCCCATTTCTAGGAACATTCAATCTCAGCTTGGATGGGGTCTGGTCTAGTGAAAGATGCCACTGGTCCTGGCAGGGCATGAGATTAAATGGCCCCTAAAGGTCCCTTTTGACCCAAACCATCCAGTGATTCTGAGATTCCCATGCAAGAGTAAGGGTTCAAACCTCCCCTACCACAAAACACTGCTCTGCTTGGCAGACTTTTAGTGCGGTTCTTCTTTACTTCCAGCTGAAAACCCAGCATGTCTTTCTGAAGCGAGGTAAATTCCCTAAAGCTTTCCTGTCTAAAGCTCACTGGCTGCCACTGGATGTAAGTGATTAACAGGAATGTGCCGTGGCCAGGCAGTGTCCCAGTTTCCACCTGCACAGCACAGCAGCTCCCCCAGCCTCCCTTGGTGTGTCCCACTCAGGTTTGCTGCCAGTGAGTCAGGCTGACTCTCTGTGACATGAGTGACAGCAGCTCTCAAGGACTCTACAGGACAATGAGCACTTCTGGAGGTGTAAAACTGTTGTAATAAACAGCAGTGCTTATTCTGCCAGCATATTAGCCCTCAATCAGTTCTCAGTGCCTCGGACCTCTGTGGTAGGGTTAGCTCTAGGACCACCCACTGCAGATAGAGCTGTGTCTTGTCCCCCCTCTCAGTTCTGAGCAGATCACCGATAAATTGCTGTCCTGGTAGGGCCATGCCTCTATGAAATCCTGCACTAGCATTTATTCACACCCAACCAGACTAGTGAAGGGTTTTTCAATGGTGTCATCACCCACTGAGGGCAGTGCTGCAGCTAGCAGAAGCTGCCATGAAGGTGTTCTTCCACCCTACCCCCAAACCTCTGGCAGCAGCAGACACATACCCAGCCCTGGCTGCTGGGCTGTCACTGTGTGTCCCCCCCGCTCCTGAGCTGCTCAGACCCAGTGGGGCCCATCCTGGCAGGGTAAAGGACACCACATGTGTTCAGGTGGGCAGAAATGGACGATGGCCACAGCAGCCCCCAGGGGAGGCGTGAAGGACACAAGCATAGGAAACACCATCAGGCAACAAAGTGCTCCCAGCACCCTCTGAGGGTACCCAGGTGAAATTTAGTGAAGATGAGCATTAAAATGATGGACACGCAGGAAAAAATCTGGGCTGTACAGAGACCCTGATGAGCTGTGAAAACCAATCTCTGCCATTCAGGAACGATAATGTGAGTTCTAATAGCAAAAAGAACATGTCAGCTCAGTGCTCTTCATTGCTGAAAAGAAAGCTCCCTGCCAGAAATTGTGCAAGGCCACTGTGCAATTGCACATCTGGATGAAGCCAGAGGTTCTGGTGCAGCCGTGCTCCCCAGCCCTGCCCAGAGGTGCCAGCAGTGTTGCAATTCAGCAATCTCTGTTCCTCTCCCTGCAGCTTTTGGGATTTAAGTTTTTATTACTTTATTCATACAGATATTCCTTATTCTACATTAATTTACAACTTTACACGAATTACATTATATCATATATTACACTTTTCAACCTAAATTAATCTGTGGCTCAAAAAGGGGGACAGAAAATAGGACTAAATAATGTGTAAATGCAGCAGGACTCCTCAAACTGGCGAAGAGGAAAATGTGTGCCAGGAAGTGCTGGAGGTCTGGAAGAAATAGCTGGTGTGGAGAAAGCAAATCATCTCCTTGCTCCTTCTTAAGTGCAAGAGCTGGGAAATAAAAATACCAGATAGAATTCTGAAGCAAGAAAAGAAATGTGTAAATAAATGGGGCTTTTTGCGGAGGTGGACTGTTACAGAGACCAAAAATACAGATAACTGGGAAATCACTAAGACAAATTCTCAGAAAAAATTCCACTGAATCTTTAACCTTAAATACCCTGAGCACAGAGTGGTGGATCTCAGGAGATTACACTGTGTAACACAGACAACTTCTGCCCTTCCTGTCCATTGGCTCAGCACCCTGCCATGAGGGTCATGCCACGTATGGTTTATGGCTCAAATGTTTTTATGAAGGACTTTTGCCTGTTATAGCAAAATTATACAACAAAATCTGTACAGACGACCACTGCTTTCTGAATGGGCTTCCTGACTGAGGCCTTGGACCTCAGCTGATAGAGAAAAGGGACACTCGTGCTCAGAGCATCTGGAGGGCACCCAGAGCAGAGCCCAGCCCAGCACCTTGGGGTGGAGGCCACAGCCCCAGCCTTACCTGCTGCCAGGCCTGCACACACCGCCCCGCCCGGCGGAGGAGGAGAGCTCTGGGGGGTGTGGCTGAACAAAGGTCACTGCCACTGGTCACTGGTCATCGTCACTGGTCACTGTCACTGGTCACTGTCACTGGTCACTGCCACTGGTCACTGCCACTGGTCATTGTCGCTGGTCACTGCCACTGGTCACTGGTCATTGTCACTGGTCACTGTCACTGGTCACTGCCACTGGTCACTGTCACTGTCACTGTGTCATTGTCACTGTCACTGTCACTGATCACTGATCACTGTCACTGGTCATTGGTCACTGGTCACTGTCGCTGTCACTGGTCATTGTCACTGCCACTGGTCATTGTCACTGGTCATTGTCACTGGTCATTGTCACTGGTCACTGTCGCTGGTCACTGGTCACTGTCACTGGTCATTGTCACTGGTCACTGCCACTGGTCACTGTCGCTGGTCACTGGTCACTGGTCACTGTCACTGTCACTGGTCATTGTCACTGTCACTGGTCATTGTCACTGTCACTGATCACTGTCACTGCCACTGGTCACTGGTCATTGTCGCTGGTCACTGTCACTGGTCACTGTCGCTGGTCACTGGTCATTGTCACTGTCACTGCCACTGATCACTGGTCATTGTCGCTGGTCACTGTCACTGGTCACTGTCGCTGGTCACTGGTCACTGTCGCTGTCACTGTGTCATTGTCACTGTCACTGTCACTGTGTCATTGTCACTGTCACTGATCACTGTCACTGTCACTGGTCACTGGTCACCGGTCACTGGTCACTGGTCACTGGTCACTGGTCACTGTCACACTGGTCACTGTCACTGGTCATTGTCACTGTCACTGATCACTGTCACTGTCACTGGTCACTGGTCACCGGTCACTGGTCATCGGTCACTGGTCACTGATCACTGTCACCAGTCACTGGTCACTGGTCACCAGTCACTGGTCATCGGTCACTGTCACTGGTCACTGATCACTGTCACCAGTCACTGATCACTGGTCAGTGGTCACTGGCCACTGGTCATTGGTCACCAGTCACTGGTCATCTGTCACTGGTCACTGGCCACTGGTCACTGTCACCGGTCACTGTCACTGGTCACCAGTCACTGGTCATCGGTCACTGTCAGTGGTCACTGATCACTGTCACCAGTCACTGTCACTGGTCAGAGGCAGTGAACCCCCATCCTCCCTGAGCCCAGCTGCCCCAGGACATCCACACGCAGGGACATCCACGAGGGACAGCAGAGGGGACACCATGGCCCATGAGTGTCCCAGACCTGCAGCAGGCACTGCCCAGGTGACGCAGCAGGCACACACCTGTGTGCCAGGGCAGGCACCTGGCTGTGCCCACCTGCCCAAAGCTGCTCACCCACTGATCCTGCACTGTTTGGTGGCAGCCCCCACCACTAAGAAGGCCAGGTGGAGGGAAGCAAGGAGACGTTGTTGGGACCCACAGAGGGGTGATATGGTTCTACTTAATCTGTCTCTGTCACTCTCTCTGTCCCCACACACACACCTCTGCTTTTATTTCTTTTCTCTTTCTTTCTCTTTGCCTCTCTTACTATTAAATAAAATATATATCAATTTATTAGTATCAACATCTAACCTCATTCGGTTTTTATTTCATTTTGGGGAATATTTTGAACCTTTCTGGGCTTGTTCTATTTAATTCACAGAGTTAGTTCTGTTTGCTTTTCTGTGATTAGAGCAGATCATGAGTCACTCCAGCCTCTGCTCCTGGGCCTTGCCAGCCCATACCCTGCAGACCCCACTAACTGGCCTCTTGCCATCTGGCTTGGTGTCCCAGTGCAGCTCCTACAGCCACCCCCACAGGGACATTGCTGGCCACTGGCCACTGGCCTGGGGACCAATGACGTGACTCTCACACTGGGCTTGAGACCAGCTGCAAGTCTGGGTTTGAGTGCAAAGCTCCCAACGTGCTGGCTGCTCAGAGCCTGCAGTTCCACCCTCCCTAGCTTTTCAGGCTCTACATTTTGGGGAGTCCCAGCCCACCTGGGCCAGAGCTGTGGTAGGTGCTGGGCCCTGCACAGGCAGCTCCTTCTGCACGTGGAGGTGGGAAAACAGACACACGCAAAACTTGGGGTATAGATCTCAAATAGTGTGATAATTCTCTTTTTCTTTCCTGCATCATCCCTCTACATGGATGTTTTATAATTAATTTGTATGCACTCAGAGAAAGCAGGGTATGTTTTAGATGGCTGGTGTCTCTGCAAATGAGATTTCTCCACTGAAGTTCCTTTAATGAAACTCAGGAAATGAGGGAGCACTGTAATGCCCTGATGTGCACAGCTGCTGGCCAGCCCTTGCACTTCTGCAGTGGGACTAAGGAGCTCAGGTGTACAGGTATACTGCTGATTACTTGCCTTTAATTAATACTCCAGGCAACACATTTCCTTTAATTACTCCATACGTGACAGCTGTTGCCAGCAGCCTCAGGACTCTGTGATGCAGAGCACTCATCCTTATTTAGTCATATTTTGAGTCCAAGGGCTGGAGTTTTACAAGTCCACACACACACACAAGGAAATACTGTCACTGAGGGAAAGGGCAACTCTGTCCTAAAAATACAATGTCTATAATGGCTGTGTCCTCCCTCTGCTCTGGTTTCACAGCAAGATACCCTGTGCTGGTTGGCTGGTGCTGCAGGTTTCCTGGTGGTTACATTCTGGGGTGTCACCAAAGGATCTCACACTGAGCCCTGAGGTCCTCAAGGGAAACCAAAGCCCAAAAAGTAGAGAAGTCAATGGAAGAAAGGGCTGCAGCCAGCAGGAGGAGCTGGCCACTGCTGGCTTTTGGCACTGCTGGCTTTTGGCACTGCCAGGGGTACAGCAGGGTCATCGCTGCTTGCAAAGCCTGCAAGGGGAAGGAAGGGGGTTTTCCACCAGCTCCCCTCCCTCCAACACCTCCCAGCTCTAGGCCAGCCTGACCCAGTGCTTTTGGAGGCTCAAGCTGTCCCACAGTGCCAGGCTCCCTGTGGCTCCCACCCTGTGTGGGGCTGGGGGTCTCTCTGTGCTCTCTGCCCCCATCGTGGGCTCCTGCACGAGAGTCTCCCTCTGCCAGCAGCTTCTGACAAGTGCAGGGCTGATGTGGGCAGAGTTTCATGCTGGTTCCATGCTGGGCTGCAGGCAGGGCCTTGGGCTGGTTAAAAGCTTCACCAGAGCGCGGGGCAGCCAAGCTGGCTCACACAGAAATCTCTGTGCCTGTTGGCAGGCAGCAGTGTGGCAGCAGAGTGGCAGCAGAGTGGCAGCAGAGTGGCAGCAGTGTGGCAGCAGAGTGGCAGCAGAGTGGCAGCAGAGTGGCAGCAGTGTGGCAGCAGAGTGGCAGCAGTGTGGCAGCAGAGTGGCAGCAGAGTGGCAGCAGAGTGGCAGCAGAGTGGCAGCAGTGGCTCTGCACCCAGCACCTGCAGCCGCAGGGAGAGGCAGCACAGTGAGGCACACCTCCCAAACCACTCACACGGGCTGGAGCAGCTCCATCTCCTGTCTTGCTCTGCACTGGGCAGCCTGTCAAGTTGCTGGCTGGAGCTGGTGCCACAGCAGCTCAGGACAAAGTTTGCCTTCAAACCTCAAGCAGCATGCCAGGATCAACTATTGCTTCATCACTAGGAGTGTCATCTGGGTTTGGAAATGCCTCTCCACACCTGCAAAGTGAAAGCATCCCCAGAACTGCTGAGATAAATGTGATGCAGTGAGTTATTTATTTGATACAAGCCGCTGCAAAGCTTTTGCCAGTCTTTAGAAAATGAGCTCACTGCTCCATCTCTTCCTGGGCTGCTGTGCACAGCTCTGCAGCCACAACCACCCCAACACCACCTTTTCCCTCAGTTAGACCAGCCACTCAGTTGATGTCCTTAGCAGTAGCTAAGAAAAGGAGCAAAAAGCTTTCTGAGCTGCCTGGTTAGTCCAGCACGCCTCTGTATGGAGACATTAAAGAATTGCTCAGGATGAAAACACTTCTCTGATGTGGGCAAGAGAGAGAATCCTTCCACCTCCTCCTCTTCCTCCTCCTCCTCCTCACTCCCATATGCTCTGTAAGACTCCAGCAGGATCCAAAGCAGATGCAGCATTATAGCAGGCAATACAGCACGGATGAAAGCTCATCCCTGCTGCACTCTGGAAAATTGGCTGTCTTGGTTTGTTCCAGTTGCAGCAGTACCAGTCCAGTTTGTGCTTCTGTTTATTTTAAACCAGATTCCCTCCCCTCAGTGCTGTGAGACTTCACAGGGCTGTGAGTGCTGCTCTAAGTCTCACAGAAAGTGGTTTAGTGACACGACAAACCCATTTCTCCTGAAGGGAGGAGCAAGGAAGGGGCTGGCAGTGTGCAGTGCTGGGGGCAGCAGCAGCAGCAGCACTCGGGGTGCAGTGTCACCTGAGCTAACCCCAAGCACACCCAAGAGTAAGAACATCTCTGCAGCTGCAGCAATGCTGCAGAGACACTTTCTGATTTTAAACCTGTGCTGGTTTTGTCACCTTTCTGGTCACCATCAGTACCAGACAGGACACTGCACCTCCCTTTGAATGAATTCTTCTGGAGCCCTGCTGGGAGCCCTTGGAGCAGGAGATACACAGGTGATTATCTCAGCCCTGTCCTGTGGATGGGCTGCTCAGGGACTCGTGTGCCATTTCCATAAATCACAGCCATCAGTGACCTGTAGAAGCCATAACCAAAAGAGGAGAGGACTAATTTTAAGGAATAAAACTCACAAGGACTGACAATGCCAGCTGGCACAGGGCAGGGAAGGTTGGTGCAGTGTGAAGACCTGAAGCACCAGCTCTGTGCCAAGGAAGCCTTTGGTGTGAGCACACCACAAAAGAAGGGAGGGATGCAAAGGGCTCAGGGCTGGCACTGCAGGGCACGCTAAGCAGGATGATGGGTATATTCCAGAAAAGCTGCATCCTTCAGGACTTTTCTCCAGGGCTTGAAGATAGCACATTAAAATGAAATTAATACTAAGAAAAGAAAGGGAAAGAGAGGGAGATACTGGGTACTTTTACAGAGGAGTAGAAAAAATCGACTGAGTGGGAATTTAGCAGTAGGAACTGAAATGTTGGAAGGTGAAAGGATGGGAAGTGGCCGGAAATGAATGTTTAACTCCTGAGAACAGCAGCTGAGTCAATGATAGGGCTGGGGAGCAGGACAGGCAGGAGAGGGAGTGCAGGCAGGCAGTGAAAGGAATGAGAGGGATCTGTCTTTACAAACTGTGGGCCTGCTTGTAGATAAAGCCAGATCCTGAGAGGTGGAAGAAGCAATGGCAAGAACCATAAATTCCAGAGGAATTCCACTAATTGACACAGACTGTTGCTCACCCAAGGCCGTGCTAAATTCCTGGACTTAGAGGAAAAGAAAAGAGATACAAAGAAAAAGGAGGTTTTTGGGTGATTCGGGAAGTCTGTACCTCTCAAGTACCTCAGCCAGTGGGGGGAGAGAGAGGGAAATGCGGCCGGGAAATTGGGATAAAAAGGAGGCTGAGTCCTCCAACAATGAGAGACCCCATGGGAAATGCCCATGGCCTCTCTCTTTACTCAAATAAAGTTACAGGACTCCTCTGTCTCCTTTTTGGATATAAATCTCTGGCATCGTGGATTAATTTTCCTGACAGCAGGAACATGGGAACAATTGTGTTCTTCTGCCGAGAGCAGGGACTTCAGGCTGCAGACACCTGAAATTCTGGAGTGGTACAGGAGGGTTGGTCCTTTGGGTAGAAGAAGCACGGCAGAAAAGTTGTAATGGCTTGGCTTGGACCCAGTCTGACTCAGAGGCATGAAAACAGGTGGCATGGGTAGAACAAACTCAATACAAGTTCCACATCAATATAAGTTCCGTTTTTAAAAAAATAACTTTTGGTATCTTGAGAAAAGACAGCACGCTGTAAACCAGGAGTTTGTGGGAACTACAGTGTAATTAATGGTTGCAATACCTGTTGTGCAGGACAATAGTTCCAAGAAAAGCACTCCGCAGTACCTACTTCATGTTTCAAGGCCTCAGAGGAATCAAGTAAAGCTGCCATTCAACTAGGTGCAAAGTAGCACAAAGATAAAGTAAAGGCAACATTCCAAAGAAAATGCAAATCTCTTCCTCTTCAGACGGTGTTTCACCGTCATTAACAGTGTTTCACTGCATATTCAGACACTAAAGCAGAACCAAACCACAATTCAGCCGTGTTAAGAAGTAAGAATAAAGAAGGGGAGTTCCTAGAAAGCGCTGGGCTGACTCATTCGTACTTTGATAGCGCCGGGGAGCTGATGGCCAGCGCGGATACAGGAATGAGCACCTGTGGGACACCCAGGGAGGCAGAAACATCCGCTCTGCCACCGCAGCAGGGATGGATGAGCCTCCTGTCCTGCGCCGGAGCGACTCCAGCTCCAACACAAACTATTACATGGGGAACTTCCAACCCAAATTCTTCTATGATTCTGTAATGCTGTGAGGCAGAAAAAGGCACTCAGGGACACGCAGAGACAGACAATGACGGAGCTCTCAGAGTCTTGCTGAACACACACCCTAAGCTGAGGGGTGCACGAGAATTGCAAGTTTGTTTGAAAAGTTTGAAAAGCACCAAGTGTGGTGCTGCTCTCAGGAGCCATCCGAGATGGGAGCTCAGATGTCGCCAGGCAGTGACAGGGGGGCACTGCGTGCCAGGAGCCCTCGGCATGGTGACGAGCAGCTGCACTTCATGTGACAGGAACACGGGGTAGGGCAGGGACCGGGGACACTGCACCCCAAAAACCTGACAAGGAGATGAAAAGGATCCTCTGAAAGACCTGTATGAAGACAGACCTGTAAAAGGAGAGCAAGGAGGAGACAGAGCTGCAGAAGAGCAAAAATTGTGACAGAGACTGCCTGCCAGTCTTCGTGGTGGCTGAATAGTAATGGGGAAAAAAAGCAGGAAAGGGCTGGAAGGTTACAGCGGGCTGTAAGAGCCTGCCAGCAGTCTCTCCTGACTTTGGTCATCAAAAAAAGATGCTCCCCCATAGACACCTGATCAGTGCTTGAACATCTCACCCCACTGATGCTTTGTGCTCTGGTTTAGACGAAGAATTTAACAATCTCCCTCTCTATTCTTTGGAGAACAGCCTTTACAGATGGCTGGGAATGCCATGTGTAATGTGTGCTTTAAGTGTTTGTTTGTCTTATTTGAGTGGAGCTTTTGATGTTGGACTATCCATTACTTAAACCCAATAAGTTAGAAAACCATGAAGGAAAGTGAAATGGCCTGTATCATTTAGTTCTGCACAGTATTTGTGTGCGCTGAATATTTCATTTTTCCTGTAAGATGCAGATGGTTTGAAATTGAAAAGCTGGGCTATTCCAGTGGCAGTCCTTTTGTTCTTGGAATGAGCTTGTCTTATTGAAGCAAATCAGGACAACCTCTGATTAATGGCAACATCTATCTTTAGGGAAAAAAGGTTGTCATTAGAGGGAGCTACTGTGAAATACTGAAATGTTTTAACATTGTTCTTTACATGGCAAGAGCTTGAAGAGGTTCTTTCTTCTGGAGAGATCAAATCCACTTGTTGGGGGAGGTCATCATTGCTCTTTCTGGAGTGGAGAGAGCCCAGGAAGAGTGACAGCAGGGAATATCTGACAAGGGAAGATACAGAGTGCAGCTGGCCTAGAGATACCTGTAAAGGCAGATGGATTTGATATTTAGCCTCAAAAGAATAATACTGCAGCTGGAAATGAGAGATTCTGGCCAGTTAATGAGGGAAGAGAATAACCAGGTGAAGGGCATGATGGAGTGGGGCAGTGTGTGAAAGCACAGGGCCATGGCAGACCCAGCCCAGCCCAACACTGCAGCTGGAGCCAGAGCAGAGCTGCTGTTCCCAGGGCAGATCCTGAGCAGGATCCCAGAGCAGGGCAGCAGGGCAGTGGGGCAGCAGGGGAACAGGGGAGCAGGGGAGCAGGGCAGCAGGGGAGCAGGGGAACAGGGCAGCAGGGGAGCAGGGCAGCAGGGCTGTAGGGCAGCAGGGGAGAAGGGCAGTGGGGCAGCAGGGGAGCAGGGCTGCAGGGCTGCAGGGCAGCAGGGCTGTGTCACTGTGTGTGCTGGCCCCGGGAGCTGCAGCTCAGCAGCTGCTGGGGCAGGGGCAGCAGAGCCCAGCTCCCACTGCCCACAAGACTGCAGCTCTCCCCAGAGAGCTTGGCTCCTCCAGCCCCAACCAGACCCAGGCACCATTTCCAACTCTTTTCATAGCACACCACAACTTCTCCATCACTTCTGCTTAAAGTGTCCACAAAGCTCACTCCTCAGCAGTGGATTTCCTGCACCCAAACTCACCCTGCCCAGAAAACCTCAGGGACCACCCGAGGGGCAGCAGGTGCTGCCCACCCTCACCAGGTGCTGCCCACCCTCACCAGGTGCTGCCCAGGGAACCGTGGCCCCCCAGCAGGTCCCTGTGGCCAGCCCAGCCTCGGGGGCCCTTGCCAAGGCATGCCCAGAGCCACTGGGGCTTTCAAGAGCTGAACTCCACCCCACCAGTGCTCCTGCTGACCCCAGCCCCGATCTGCAGGCTTGGCTTTGGTGTGAGAATGTGCCCACTGGAATATTCCTGGAAATCTGCTGTTGTTTTCCCAGCAGCTCGCCTGAGTTTTCCCAGAAAGGCAGAAGCAGAGTACAGGTTTAGAGAACAAGCTGCACTTTCCTCTCTCCATATGCAAAATGGTTTGTGGCCTTGAGAAAAACAATTGAACAGTGGACATTGAAGAAGATAATTAAAAACCTTTTAACTCTCATGAGAAAAAGTACATTACAGAGAAAAAGTATGGGGTTTTCAAAATGTGATATTTCAGGGTTTCTTGTTTAAACAATAATTTTTAATTATTATTATTTGAAAATAATATGCAGAACTTAGCCTTTTACATTATGGTGATCAGAAATGAACATTTAAAAAGCAGGCTGGATTAGTGCAGTGCAGGAATGGGAACTGAAGAGACCAAGCCAGGGCAGCCGAGTCTGCCCGACAGGAACTGGCAAAACCAGACCTGGTGTGTCCATTCTGATCTGTGTGACAGAGGGAAAAGAGACTGCTGATGTTGCATTTTCCACCTCACAGGTTTTATAGGATTTTAGGCAATGCTGATTGGATTTTACTGAGTTGAAAAGATTTGTACATCTTTGATCATTTCTGAGAGTCTCAAGTCTCGTCAGACACCGCAGCTCAGGAGTCTGTTCATAATTTTTCATGCAAACTGATGAGCTTCAGCTGAGACAGAAGTACAGGTAAAGGGAACAGAAGTATCAGGTAGTGGGAGCCAGGGTCAGCAGTTTGAGCAGTAATCAGTGCAGTGTAGGAAATGCAAGCCCACAGGCTGGGATCCCTCCCAGAGCTGTCCTGTCCCCAGAGCCAGGCGGGGCTGCTGGCTGTCACCAGCCACTGGGACCCAGTGCAGGGCCAGGCCAGGCTGCTGGAGGCTGCACCCAGCCCGTGGGTGACATTTGCTGTTCTGGTGTCTATAGTATTTCATTTCATTTTACACTGTTGGCTTGGTGCTATTTCTGTAGGATTTTCTGCATTTTAAAATGTCCTGTTTTCGACCCTCAGCTTTAGAGTAAGAACTGAACTGAAATACCTCCTCTAAATTCAAGACCAAGGCTCATGTAATGTCATGAGATGTTTTACTGCTCAGCATACAGCAGGCAGCCACAGCAATGCACAGGATTTCCATCTGGGAGAGAATGCAGCAGCTCTGGCTCTGGTTCAGCTCCTCTCTCCACACCATCCAACATTCTCCAAAGGCACTAAGGGAGCAGCCACACAGCCTGTTCTAGATGTACACACCACATAGACCAGCTTTTCCAAACAATTTTGGGAAAATGAAATTGTTTATTCATCCTGCAACAGCCACATGAACTGCAGAGAGGTGGCAGGTAACAGGTGAAGCCTGCAGGAAGCTGGGGAGGGCTACACAGTGTTTTCAGAGGAAATCAATATTCCTCTGGTACCTCTTGCTGCACAACACCAGCAGAGAGATGCTGACACCACTGAAGCTACACAGGCTCTTATCTTCTCACTTGATAGACCATTAACTTTAAGGATGCTGCCCAGACTGCCTGCTCCAGTTGAAGAGTCTCTGTGATTATCTTTCCAGGCAAATTAATCACTGAAATATTTCTTTATTTTATTCTGAATGAACTAATAAATTAATTTACTAGGGGATTTCTTCATTTAATACTGCAGTTTAAATCAACAGACAACAGCAGAAAACTGGTTTATTGAACCTTGCTCATTGCCTATAGCCATTTCCATGGTGCTGGTACCTGTAAATCCTCACTGAGCGAGGCTGAGTGATGCATCTCGGCTGGAGCCCACAAAATATGTAAATGTGCTTCCAGAAGACTAACACAGCTCTCGTGTGCTACTGGGTGGAGTGTGTGGTGTAACCCCTCCCAAACCTGTGCCCTGGACAAAGAGACCCGTGAGACACTTGTACTGCAAGTCAAACCAGAATTTCCCATTAGATGTTAAAGACTGATTAATTGTTCCTAAAGTACTTCTCCTTAGTTCAAAAGTAGACAAAGTAGTATGTGTCAGGAAGGACAGTTCCTTTTCCCAGTGAAGATGTTACTTGTACCTTCTAAACACTAAGCCCACTAACAATAATTCCATGCAAATAGGAAATAATTATAAGCAGAGAGGCACTCATGGGAGCAAAATTATGGACACAGAGAGGATCTTATTTATACTCTCAAAATTGTCTTGATTTTATGTACATTAAAATTTCTTACTGAAACTATTTCTGACATTGCCACCATTCCTGGTCGAGAGGAAGGAAGGAACCTCCAGGCTCTGCTGCCAGTGATCTTCCACCCACAGTGCCAGCACCCAGCACGCTGTGGGAGTGGGAGGGCACCTGCCTGCCCCTCCTGCACACCCAGCATGCCAGGGGAGCAGGAGGAGGAGGAGGAGGAGGAGGAGGAGGAGGGAGTGAAGCCACTGCTGGGGGCTGCTGGGGGCTCCCGCTGCTCAAGGGCTGGATCGGAACCCCCTGCACCTGGCATCCTTGCAGGGCTTATCACGGGTCACCATGGACTGAGTAGCCAGTGAACAGCTTTATTCTCCCCTAGTTGCACGTGTCTCTAGCTGTAATAACAGTAAATTATTCCATTGTTTATCTTTAGTGGCAGCAGGCATGGGACAGCACCTCTGCTGCACTCTGTTGGGTCTGTTACTATAGTCCACGCTCAATCTACAAAATTTATTATTGTCCATCTGCATTGTGGGAAGGATACCAAAAGACCAATACTCAGAACCATTTTTAACTTGTAGGCTGTGATTTTAAAATGCTCATTTCAAATCAAGGAAATTAGTTTTAAGATGCCATTGAAGCTGCTGACAAAATTGAATCCTTACAGATAAACCATTCAAATGCAGAGGAAAGAAATGCTTCCAGGCAAGGATTTCCTTTGATTTCTGAATGGTTCTTTTGGAGAAAAGCAGACAAAGAGGGGAGGATGAATATTTTGATTCCCCTTGATTATGCCTCAGTGTTAGGAGGAGGAAACAAACATGAGTTTGAAAGAACCCGATTTGGTACAATGGCAGAGATAGGGACATTTCCCAGGTGTCCAGGGCTGCATTCCCCCACTGTAGCCTTGGGCAGTGAGTGGGTCAGGCAGGTCTCACTGCCTGACATCAGGGTGGGCAGAAATCCCCAGACACACAGGTGGGGACATGGGGAGAGCCATGGGACATCTCCAGTGCTGGCCAGGACCTGGCTGAGGGTGGTGGTGCAGCCCCTGAGGTGACCTTCAGCCCTGCACCTGTGCTCAGCCATGGAGGGGGCTGGAGGAGCAGAGGGATGTGTTCCGCAGCACAGCCAGAGGCTACAAACAGGTTACACCCTATAAGCACAGGGTTCTTGTCCTTTGGAGCTTGGCTGTGTTATTAACAAGTGAAAGCATGGCTGGCAACGAACACAGGAAACCAGGGACACAAGTACAGCTCCATGACAAGGGTGTTCTGTGCAGACAGAAGAGGTGCATCCCATAGCCAACCATGGAATTGCTGTCACGAGTCAGCCACACGTTATTCATGGGCAGGGAGACACCAGACCCTGCCCCTCATCGGGTTAGAGTGCACGAGCTGTTCTCCCCTGAAGGACACCCCAGACCTTTCTGCAATCAAATGTCACTCACTGCCATCCTCCTGCCACACCAGCGTCCTGCCAGCCTTCTCTAGGAGGCTGAGGATGCCAAAGAAACACCCCCAGGATGGGTGCTGAAGGTCAGACAGTGCCAGGCTCATCCTCATCCTCAGCACTCACTGGAATTCCAGGCTGAAAGGACTCAGCAGGAGGGCACAGCCTGTCTCCTATTTGCAGGGATCCTTCTGGCCAAGCCCAGTGCTCCAGCAAAAGGCTCGGAAGGGGCTGGCATGCTGCACCTTTTGGTGGGTGTCCAGCACGGTGGGAGGGATGGTTTGGGCAGTGGTAGCACCCTCAGCTCCTCATTAAAGAATTGGCTGTCCTCCATCCCTAACCTGCGCTCTGTGCATTGGTTCAGGTGCCCTGGGGTCAGGAGAGTGTCCCTCTGACTCCATCTCTGCCACTGATCTGCACAAGTCATATGGCATTTCTGGGCTTTGCTTTCAGTAAATCAGGGTACAGCAGCAGACCTGCACTGCTGTGCCCTCCACAAGCCCTGGAGGAAGAAATCTCAGCCCACAAAAGTCACAAATTCTCTGAAGTACATGAGCAAAATAGTAAATATTTCAGTGGGGTAGTTAGTTGACTTACAAAAGATTGCACTAATCTACAAAGTGCAAGACAGCTATGTCTGCTTACACATAGGATTCTAATCTTCTAATAGTCCTGTAATTTTAGGTAAAGCCTATTTCCAGAGGATTAGCAATTGTTTTTCTGAGGTATTAGTTGTAGAAGGTTCTCAGGAGTCTCACATATATTTCAGCAGAGCTGAGTTACGGCACACACCCTATTGTCATTGGGGAGTGGGGATTGTGGGAATGCAGCACCTGGAAAATTGTATGCATGTGTTTTAAATTCTGGGTTATTACATGTCTTCCATGGGCCTTAAATGTTTGTAAACAACTCATTTAGTCATCACTAAGCATTTAATACTGGTGCTCTCCCTGCTGTCTGTTCCAGGAATAATAAAATGGAAATTCTCACAATAAAATATAATTTTTGAACATATGTTCTTAATCTTGATATATTTAATGTTTTGTAAAAAATTCTAGACATCATTCATTACACATAGTGAACTCCAAAAAGAAGATATAGATCAAGCACAGAACAGAAGATAGCATATATATGTAGTTTCAGTCCACTAAGATCTACCAATTCTCTCCTCATTTCCTTAGGATATTTCACGGGGTCATTGTTGCTTTAACAGGCCATAAAACCCCTGGCTGGTGGGAACATGTGCTGCTGACAGCAAGGCTTTCAATCAGGTGAGACATGGCTTTGTCCACCCAGAAACCTCCAGGGATGGGGACTCCACAGTCCTCTCTTAATCACCCACATTTTTCATGGGTGATGCAAAGTAGCTCCCAGTTGCATTGACCAGCTCTTTTGGCATCCTCTGTGAGACTCCACCAGCCCCAAGTGTGCAAAGCCCAGCTCCCCACTGCTCCAGCTCCCCACTCCTGCCCTGTCACAGGGCTGCCTCTTCCCCACAGCTCTCACCCTGGCTGCGCCTGCACAGGCTGGGAAAGCACTCCTCAAGTCCAAAGAAATCACAGTAGGGTTTTTGCACTTGATTTAGTGGAGGTTTGGAGTGTTTGTGTTTTACTGAATTAGCCCTGAAGCTCTGCTGGAGCAGGGGTCTATCACATGTGGGTTGGGATACAGCTATGGGCAGGGATGGGGTCACAGACGCTGGGGCAGGCTCAGGGGTCAGCCAGCACCTTGTGCAGAAGCTGAGCTGACTGCTCACGACAACAGACTCGTCTCTCCAGTGGCACTCGGCAGGGATGGGTTTTCTTGCTGAGTAAATAAATCCCAAGGGGGCAGGGTGAGCTCTTTGGAAACTCTCCGAGACAGCAATTAGCTGCATGCCTGAGTGAGCAGTCGGCTCCTCTCTCCAGCCCCCACAGCTCCGCTGGTGCTCCCAGCCAAGAGGCAGGAGCTCATCGGGAATGCCGGACCCGCATCCCGCATCCCGCATCCCGCATCCCCCTGCCAGCATCCCGTGCCCGCATCCCGCCCAGCCGAGCCGCACCTGCCCGCAGACCCCGAGGCTGCCGGCGGGGCCGCGCCAAGCGCACGAAGAGAGCCACATTTCCGTGCGGGGATTCCATCTGCCACAGGGCACGAGTGCCACCTGCTGACAATTCCAGGTCTCTCCGTGTCCTGCCGGAAGTGTCCAGCCCCTGGTACCTGGTGGCCGCTGTCCCCACTCCATGAGGATGCTGCCCCACCTCCACAGACCAGACACCCCACAGTGGCTCTGGGAGCACAGAAAGTGGCAGGAGAGATGTTTGATGGGGTTTTATCATTGCCCTGCTCCCCCCAGTCAGATACATACCAGGTACTATTGCCTGAAACAACTTTCGCTTACTGCAATACTATGTCTAGCAGTTATAACCATAAAATTCAAATCTTTTCGCTCCAGAAATAAAACTAAAATGGGATATTTAAATTCTACCCAACAAGGAAAAGGAAGCGAAGGCGATGAAATAAGTAGCAACTAAGTAAGTGGTACCACAAAGTACCACTTTGTAAAGGTTGAATACCAAAAGGTCAGTTCCTTTAAAACACACATTCATTTATGGAAGTACCAATGTGGCATTTGTTTTCCACAGACTCAGTGTTTACCTGAGCAATTATACTGCTGGCTGATAAAATGATGGGATGCAAATGAAAAATGTGTTTACACGACCACAGTCATTAAGCCTTTGTACTTCTGTACTACACACAGGAACACATCCCTAATATACTAAACTAAAGCCCATTCTTGCACAGAATTTTCAGAAATGTGACTGGATTTTGATCAGATAATGCTTCAAGGAAGTTTTACCTTCATTTTCTTCATTAACCTTCATTTTCTGGTCCTTTTGAGGGCTTATGTGAACTGCCATAAAAGCCAAAGCAACAATTTGCTCCATCAGTTTCACTGAACATATCAGGAAACCTTGCTCTGGAGAAAAACATTCTTATAGCATTTCAGCAACACTTTGCAGTCACAGCTGTGCTATACATTCAGGTTTTTGGGCACTGCAAGGAACCCTTCAAATGTCAGTGAAATTTCCAATTATCTCTGAAAATAATTGTAGAAACAATGCTCTTAAGCATGTATTTGTGGGAGTGTGTGATTTATACATGGCACATGAATCCACAAAGTTCCAAGGATTCCAGAAATCTAATTTTAAAAATCTGACACGGTTACTCAAGGACAGGACCATATCAGTAGAAACTCCTTTGCAGCTCCACAGGGAGAAGGAAACCAGCACAGAGAGGAGGTGAACTTTCAGAAGGGCCAGCTTTGCAAATAAAGGTATTTTTGGCTCCTTGTTGACTCTCATGCTTTAAGCAGCTCAGGGTCAGTGCTGTGTTCAGGCATCTCTTTGAAACGGCAGCTCTTCAGCGAGGACAGCCCCCTGTCCCCAGGCTGTGGTGGGGCCTCATCAGCATCTGCCAGCACAGGCAGCTCAGCTGCAAACAAGGCTCCTGACCATGCAATGCACCTGAGGTGAGCAATGCACGAGTTTGTGTACACTCACACCAAACTGGAGAGGACAGATAGAGAGAAGTACAGCTGAAGCACTTGAGAAACCTGCACAGTCATAGGCAGGGTGAGGATTTGGCACAAACCTGAACTCACGCTTGGAATGAGCTCCTGCCAGGACACTGGGCAGATTTGAGTCGCTGCATTCCCTGGGGCTGGCATCACTTTGCCCCTGGCTTCATGTCCCTGTGAGCCAGCACTGCCACATGTGGCATCAGCACACAGCCTGTGCCACACACCTCCAGGAGCCTCTCACAAACCACCTGCAGGTACCAGACAGGTCATGGCAACAAGAACTGGCTGCAGGTGGTACAGGATGAGTGGGTCAGATCTGAAGGTAGTGACTTCCCACAATCAAGACCTGAGAAACACAGCTCATACTCCCTCTTACACTGTCCTTTACTTTCAGAAGACAAAACAGAACCAATGCTCCTGTCCTGAAACCTTACTCAGGCAAAAGGTTTGGAGGTTTTTTTATCATAAAGACCAGGACTCACTTCAAGCTGCATGTGTCACAACAGAAGCACTCTGAATAAAAGGTTGGCTGCAGCCCAAAGCATATCAACCTGCCCTGCCTGAGGAAGGCAGAGCTCATCCTCCTCCAGCTGTCAGGTGTGCTGTTCAGACAGCCATCAGCCCAGAATGCTCCAGAGAGCAGCAGTAACCAAGGCTCCTCAGTTGGAAGGGACCACAGATATAGAGCAAAACACTCTAAGTGGTCTGTGGTCATAGGAAAAAGCATGAAAAGGAAGGGAAAAGGACCAAAGGCCTCGGCCAAACCTACAACTCTCAGTACAGCACACTGACAACATGGACAGCACTTAGCAAACCTCCTACTGAACTGTTGATGGTGCAACAGGACTTGTGGGGTTTGGGATTTTTGTGGTTGTTGTTGCTGAGGGTTGGGTTGGTTTTAAAATTGCAAAGGCATCACTTCAGCTATCCCACAGCAAGAGCACATGCCTGCTCCCAGGGAGGTGGTGCAATGAGCCAGTGGATCCTGACCCTGGCTTGTTGGTGTTCCCAAGCACTGCGAGTGGCTTGGACTTGCCAAAGAGGGACACTGACATCCCCTGGCACCATCTTTCCTCTTTCTTGATCACATGCTCTGACATAGCCAAAATCCGTGTTTCATCCAGCACTTCTTGCATCAGCATCCATGACAGTATTCCAAGGCTGTGACAGTTGCCAAAAAGAAAAACCAGTTGTAAGAGGGATTGCTGCAGACTCTCCTCTACCAGTCACCAGCCATGGGGGGAAACAAGAAACAAAGAAGGCTGAACCTGATACAAAAAATAAAGGAGGCAGGGAGCCAGGTAAAGGGAGATGGGATGGCCTGTGCTGGAATGAAAGAAATCCAAACAGTGGTTACTAATTTCAAGGGCTTGGGATCAAAATTGCTAATTCTCAGTGCTGCATTGCAAGGGGGACCAGTGCAGACACCTTAGTGAAACAGCATCACCCTGCAGGAGCTCAGGGCTGTGCAGGAAACTGTGTCAATATACAAGTTATTGGTGTTGTGCAGTGTCCTGGGTGCTCTCTGTGAGGAGCAGATGCAATGAAACATGGCTGACAAGGAGCAAATGGGATGAGACCTGCCTAGTGTGCACAGGTGCAGCTGCTGGTGGTGCTCTGACTTATGGAGCACAGTCAGGGAATGCCATCACCTGCCAGGCACAGGAGAGGCCTCATCTGGCCTTGGAGGGTCACCTGTCCTTGCCATGGCCATCCCTCCTAGCAGGGATGCTCCACAGGTCTGGGGGCTGGCACAGCTGGCACAGCTGGCACAGCTGGCACACGGGAATACAGCCCTGCAGCACCTGCTACAGCACCACTAGCAGGAGAGGGGAGCAGGGGCAGAGATCCTGCATGGCCTTGTGGCCCTCAGCATCTCCCACCCAGCTGCTCCAGTGCTCTTCTCTCTTTCTGGGGCCAGGAACACTCTGGTTTCTGCTTGGCACTGCGCTCCTCCTGCTGCCCACCATCCCCTGGGGACCCTGAGACCTGCAGAGCTGGGGTAGGAGGGATCCCTGGGACAGGTGGGATCCCCGGGGCAGGTGAGATCCCCGGGGCAGGAAGGATCCCCGGGGCAGGCAGGATCCCCGGGGCAGGAAGGATCCCCGGGGCAGGAAGGATCCCCGGGGCAGGCAGGATCCCTGGGGCAGGAAGGATCCCCGGGGCAGGAAGGATCCCCGGGGCAGGCAGGATGCCAGGGTGGTGTCAGGACCAGGACAACACACTGGAGACAAATTCAAATCAAAACAGTCCGTTCACACCTGCCCTGAGTTCAAAGGGAAGGGCAGGTGTGCAGACCAGTGTGATTGATGGCATTGGTGTAACACCCAGATCCTGCAGGGGACTTCAATTAACATTTAGCAATCAATACTAGTAAAGATCAAGGCTTTTCCCACAGACCTTTGCCACTTACGTTGTTTTCAAAACATCTGCATTTCCTTCAAAGATAATAGTAAAGGAAATTCATAATATCTCATTAATCAAAAAACTGAGCTTCAGAGCAGAAAAAGTTTTTTTCCAAAACATTACATTGATCACTGAAATTTTAAATTGAAGTTGAATTAAAGGCTTAATATACCTTTATTCAACTTTACTTTTTTCATGTTGGTCTTCGAACCGTGATATTTCTGTGCTATGGAGAAAAATAAAGAAAAAGCCTACAAATGATCTCTCCATCATTTCAAGCCCTCAATTTTAGATTTACACAAAAAGCAGCAAGGCTAGGAAAGATCTTCCCATTTTCTGCATCTGATTTTCTGCTTTTATTTTTATACCTTCCATGCATTACTAAGGATAGAAAATTAACATACTAATGTCAGAAACAGTGATGCATAAATGTGTTAATTATTAAGGACTCTAAAAGCCTGAATTAATTTGTGCTGAATGAGTGCAAATTGTCTGACAAATCCTTTGATCATGACTTTATGAGCTTCCCCTCCATAGGTTTACTCTTCTCATTTATAGCCATGTCTAAAGTGTAGACTATTTGTGCATCCATATGGAATAAATCAGGCTCCCCAGAAAGCCACTTACTAACCTGCTTTGCCAGGACCTCCTAATCCACAGAGGAGGGGGATCTGGGAGTGAGCTGCCTTCTTCCACACAGCCAGAGCAGCCTTAGCAGAGGGGCTTTAGGCTCTAGGGAGCTCATGGTTTTCATAACCCCTATAAATTATTTTGATCCAGGGGTTTTAGGGATCAGATTAAGGTTTTCACACGCATTTCTATGCAGTCTATGTGCAGTTGTGTGGTTTTGCGGTTTGGTTTTGGGTTTTGATGGGATTGTTTTGAGCTGCAGGGCAGCACTGTGGGCAGAGCCAGCCCCTGGAGCACTGGAATGGGAATGTTCTCCCCGGGGTCCCAGCAGCCCTGGGAAGGCATTTCCCCTCTGGCTAACAGCACTCACACTGTTCAGAGTGCATCCTGCCCTCACCTGGCCAGCACACCCACACTGCTGCAGCACCCACCGAGCTTTAGCCCCACTTGGGATTTGCTATTTCTGTACTCCATACAGAACCTCCCAAAACAATCCAGCCAGGGGTGAAACGGGCCCCAGCCCTGCAGAACACTCAGCACTCCCTGCCTCAGGGGGCATCTATCACATATCCTGTGTAAAAAAAGTAAATTTTAACTTATAAGTATAAAAGCTGGGACTAAAGTGACCTGAACCAGAATTGTCAGGTGTCACTTTCTTTTACTTTTTACATTTACAGGCAAGGGTAAATAACTGTTGAAACAGTGTGATTCAGAGCTACCTGAATCATCTCATAGACTCTCCCCTAAGCTTCACCCAGGAAAGGACATGTCCTGCAGATGATGGTGGAACTGTGCAGCTCACAGAACCAGCCCTTCAGGCCAGGAATGGGAAATGAGCCAGAGGGAAGCAGCAGCACTCCCTCCCCTGTGAAACACACACAGCACCATGCCAGCTCTGTGGAAGACAGTGATGTTTCACATAGCAAATGATCTATTTTTACTGCCTCAGAAAAATGTACTTTTCTTTAGTAGTTTAGAAACTGAGCCTGAAAAATTTACACACAGCCTCACCTTACCCTCATGTACAAAATCTGCCCACTACGAGCAAGGATTTCAAGCACATGATAAGAATCTACTTACATAATTAGTGCTTCCATCCCTAACACTGGGAGACACAATTCAGGGAAAGTGTTACCTTTAGGACTTGCCATCTGTTGCAAAGAAACCCACACATGCCCAGACAGGGGAACAGCTGTGTCTCCATTCCACCTTCTGTTTATTCCACCTTCTGGCACATGCACATGAGAACATGGGGCAGCTAATGGTGTGCACTCCTCTATCCTGAGCCTCTGGGCTTTTGTTCTTCAAGTCCTGGACAAGTTTGTTTATGCAATTGCAGATGCTGGGCTATGGGTAAGACAGGCTGGTTTTTTGTTCTAGAAATTACATTTTCCACAAACACCTTGAATTCAGGACTTATATATTCCATTTGTGTGTGTAACAAATATTTATGTAATGCCTTTAGCTGGGAAAAATCACCTTTATGGATTCCTCTGTTATTTTTTCTTACAGGGGGTGCCAAGTAATCAATAACCATGTCACACATTTGGGCAGCCAGAGCAAATGGCTTTATGTGGAAGCATACAGTACCTATCTCTGGAAACAAAGTCAGAATTTCTCCTAACTCCTCCTTTTCAACCAATGAATTGCACAGTGGTTACAATGGAATTAAATGTACCTGCTTACAGCTCTTGAGCTGGTTCACATCTGGGTTTTACCAGACCTCATGCAGCTCTAAGGAGAAGCCAGCAGAACCTCAGCAAAGGGTCAGCAAGCAGCCCCAGCATGAAGGTCACATCTATCCTTAACTTTTGCCATCCCTTCACACTGCTGTGACCTTCCTGCTGCCCTGGAGAAATCCTGATCCCAGGGAAGAGCTTCACTGTGAACAATAACTATTGCACTTCTTCTTGCTCATGTCTTTTCCTCCCAAGCTTTAGGAATCTCCCGGCATTTGCTCAGAGCATCGAGCCTGAATTCATATTTGCACAATCCATGCACTGAGGCCAAGTGCCTCCTGTAATTAAGGGAGTGGACACAGAGCACCTGAATCTATCGATCTGGGCCCTGGGCAGGGGAAGGCTGCTATAAGCACTAGAGGATTTGTGTCTATGTACCTGGTCTTTTCTGTGCTCAAACTCACTTTTTTGTATGGGAAGTTGAACTGGAATTGAAGAGCATAAGTTAAATATTTCATGTCATGCTGGAATATATAATTCATGATCAAATCCTTCAGAAGGGAAAAGATAAGATAGACCTACAAAAGCTTCAAGTAAAGTATTTTCTGTCCCCTCTAGACAGACTAATGGAAAAGTGCTTTCCCCCTTTTCTGTTGGTGATTTAAAGGAAATTGGAAATAATGTGATAGCAGTAGAAACAAATTCTCAATGTACATTTGAGGAATTATTTATTATGGTTTGCAAACATATGCGATTAATGTTTTACACCCACTTATCCTAAAGTACTGTGTTGCACTTGGTTCCTCCACAATTCACAGCCTCTCTTAAGAACAGGACATATTGGCTTCAACCTGTGAACAGTTCACTCATGGTTATTTGCTGTGATGACCTGGGGAGCCCTGGACAGGAGAGGGTGGCAGTGGAGCTCTGACAGAACTGCTCCACTCCATTCAGAGGGGTGACTGTCCCCAGGTCTGCACCACAAAGGGTTTGTCACACTGGGATAGTGTGTGGGATCACAAAATCAGGGAGTGGTTTGGGTTGGAAGTGACCTTAAATCCCATCTCATTCCCACTCTGCCATGGCAGGGACACCTCCCACTGTCCCAGGCTGCTCCAACCCCAAAGTCCAACCTGGCCTTGGGCATTGCCAGGGATCCAGGGGCAGCCACAGCTGCTCTGGGAAACCTCAGTGCCTCCACACCCTCACAAGGACGAATTTCTTCCTAATAGCCCACCTAGCCCTGCCCTCTGGCAGTGTGATCATAACAGGCCCTGCTAAAAATTCTTTCTTAGGGTCCCCTTTAGTACTGGAAGGCTGCCATCAGGTGTCCCCAGCCCCTCCTCTCTGCCAGGCTGGACAATCCAGCTCTCAGCCTCTCCTCAGAGCAGTGGTTCCCCAGCCCTTGGCTGGGCTCTTTCCAGCCTGCCCATGTCTCTCCTGAGTTGGGGAGCCCAGCTCTGGACACACCTCTCCAGATGTGGCTGGACACAGCTCTCCAGATGTGCCTCACCAGTGCTGTGCAGAGGGGCAGCTGTGCCTCCCTCTACCTGCTCTGTCTGAGCATTGACCTCAACAGCAACATCTGAAAAGAAATCAACAAAAACAAGAAAATTTCAAAGCTATAATCATTTTGAGGGCTGTTTTTCCTTTGTCACACTCATAGTGACAAACCAAGGTCTTGGATGGAAGATCTCCAGATTTTTCAGCCCACGGTTCAAGCAATTTCCAGTCCTACATGATCCCAGGGCTGCGTCTCTGCAGCAGCTCTCTGAGGGCAAAACTTGCTTCTGCAAACTGGAATTTGCCTGGCAGTTTGTGCACTGCTCTTCCTCCCTGGTGTGCAGATTTCAAACATTTCTGAAAGCACTCACTTCTGTTCAGCAGCCCCAGAAAAGTGTTCTGCTTCATTCAGTTTCTGTAGCAAAGATCCAAATCGTCCACTGGCAGTTTACAGAGCAGCAAGTTAATGCTGGGCTCCCTTTGCTTTGTGAAGAAAATAATTACAGAGCTTTGACAAGTGAACAACAGACAATTGCACGTTGTCTCTGTGTTTTCTTTGAGGGAATCAATACAAAAACACCAGCAAGAGTTTCACAGGCAGTTAATCATTCCTAGGAAACGCCATGGAAGTTTTTGAGACAGATGGGTTTGGCTGGTGTGCTGGAGCTCCATGGGAACAGCTGGCACCCCAGGCACTGATACCAAACCACAGGGCAGCTGTGCCAGGGACAGCAAACAAGGAAAAGCACCAGGAGTCAGTGCTATGGCACATCTGTGTAGGCAACCAAGCTGCAAGTGTGCAATTAACCTGAAAATGAGGCAAGGTAAAGGTCTTCCCTTGCCCTGCAGGGAGGTGCCTGGTGTGGATGGCTGTGCACTCCAGTGGGCACAGCCTGGCCCTGCACAGGGAGCCACAGTGGCACCAGAGCCAAGCCCTCTGCTGGGATTTGCTGCCACTCCCACACCTTCCACATTTAAAGGGTTTCCCACCACCTTTCCATGCAGACATTTGTTACAAGGAATGCAGAACTGGGATGATTTTTTCCTCCTTGTTCCTTTTTAGAAGACAAATAAAAATTGGAAATAATTTTTTAAAAATCACAAACATATCTTCAGCCTTGGCAAATTAAGTCTCATTGAGAGCCAAATGCCTTGAAACAACAGGTGCTTCAGGACAGGCTAAGGGAAAATGCAAACCACTGAGTTTATTTGTAGCAGTTGGCAGAGACAATACATTCCAGAAAATGTTTATAAAATACATAAAAGCTTATAAAATAGAGTGGGAAAAGGAAAAAAAGCAATTTTGATTTCTACAGAACACAGTATGTTAGGAATCTTCTGGTGGCTGCCTGCCCATTCCAGAGACCAGAGGCCCAAAATCCCCAGCCTTTACAGAGCCACGTGCCACTGGCGTGGCTGGGGTGGCCTCTCCCAGGCACACCAGACCCCAGAGCAGGTGCTGTGGTCATCCAGCCACCATGCAAGGATCACACCTGGGACAGTTCCACTGGACTCAGAGCAGAGGTGAAGGTCAGCATTCCTCATCAGGGAGGACCATGGGGGCAGAGCCATCCCAGAGCCATGCGGACACCGTGGCTGGCCCCACTGTGACACCCAGCTCCCACAGCAGGAGCCCAGTGCTGGCTGTGGCTCTGCACCCAGGGCATGATCCACGCCTGCCTTGGGACAGACAGACCCACAGCACAGTCAGTGCCTGAACAGCATCGCAGGGAGGCACAAAATGCAGGAAATACACAGACAGACCCTTCAATAGGGCCAAGAATGCCAGCAGACTTCAAAAATTGCCAGGTGACATCAGCTAGCATTAAGGTGAAGTTTAAAAAATTATTAGTGGTTTCATACAAATATAAATTAATAAAAAACCAGACCTAAAACAAACCATTTGTGTGAGTGCACAAAATGAAATCTGTAATCAGGAGTTCCAGAAAGGGGCACCAACCTGAGACTACAGATAAACAGAAAAAGTAGAAAATTACTGTAAACCTATCCGTCTTTTATTGTAATTCACTGCTTTTTCAAGCTTCCTCATCGTGATTGCTTTCAGCCTGTAAGCTCCTGCTGTCCATGAAAAGCAGAGATTATTGACTGTGCTAAATGAACTTGGACACCAAATCCCTTCTTCCCTCTGCTGAAACAGCGTCTCTGGGAGTGTGAGTGTGAGGGAGCCACATCATCGTGTCCATGCCCTTGACGACCTTTTCTTAGATCTTTAAAACATCTCTGGATGAGTTTACACAAGGAATTGAATAGCTCTTCACTGCTCAGGCTGTTAGTGCATTAGAAATGTCAGTCTTTGAAATAGACATCACAAGAAATTTAGTTCTAGAAAGCAACCCAATTTTATTACCTGACAAAAACAAGCTTAAAACATTTCAGTTAAGAGACACAGCTGATTTACACCTAAATAGAGCAGGAGAAATACACTGTCAGTTGTTTCCTGAAGCTAACATCATAAAGCTGATGCAGCAAAATTGAGCTTGTGAGTTTCTGGGGAAAAATAATTTTATTTATTTCCTTCCTTTTAACAAAACGTAAGAGCATGTGGGAAGTGTAAAGAACCAGACAGACAACAGACATGATTTTGAAGAAGTAAAAGGTGATTGGAAGAGGTCAGGAAGAAATCAGACTAGCTATATTTTTGATTCCAGTGATTTTCTGGTCAAATATCCAGGATCCCAAGCTTTCTGCCTGTGCTGTCATTCATTGCAGGAACGAGGTCACAGAGGTTTTGCTGCAATTCTTTGCACTGCATGCACTGCTCACCTGTCCAGTTATCATTGCACCATCACTTCTATCACCCTGTCATAACCTAGGACATGGACCTGCCATTGAGCTCAGTGTAGAGACAGAGTTCTCATCAGGCTGAAGTTAAAATTAATCACAAGCAAGTTTAAAGCAAAGACAGCTCCAAAGACAGCTCCCTTTGTTAGTCAGACAGAGGCCTTTGTGCCCAGATGAAAGCTGCTGTATCCTATGCACAGAAGCCCCAGTGAGCCCCACACTGGTCAAAGCCAGGTCCAGTCTCCCTCTCACAGTCAGGGTTCTCATGGCCAATGTTCTAGAGCCAGTGTTCTAGAGCCAGTGTTCTACAGCCAATGTTCCCACAGCCAGTGTTCTAGAGCCAGTGTTCTCACAGCCAGTGTTCTACAGCCAATGTCCTCACACCAATGTTCTCACAGCCAATGTTCTCACAGCCAGTGTTCTACAGCCAATGTTCCCACAGCCAGTGTTCTAGAGCCAGTGTTCCCACAGCAATGTTCTAACACCCAGTGTTCTCACAGCCAATGTTCTCACAGCCAATGTTCTCACAGCAATGTTCTCACAGCCAATGTTCTCACAGCCAATGTTCCCACAGCCAGTGTTCTCACAGCCAATGTTCTCACAGCCAATGTTCTCACAGCCAATGTCCTCACACCAATGTTCTCACAGCCAGTGTTCTCACACCCAGTGTTCTCACACCCAGTGTTCTCACAGCCAATGTCCTCACACCAATTTCTCACACTCAGTATTCTCACAGCCAGTGTTCTCACAGCAGTGTTGTCACAGCAATGTTCTCACACCCAATGTTCTCTCTCACTGCTCCCTCCACTCCTTCACCACGTGTGGTCCTGCTGATGGGCACCCCTGGGCCATGGCACTAACTCTGCTGCACCCTCTGCTTTCAGGCTCACCCTCCTTCCCTTCTAGTACACCTTTGGTCACTGCTGGAAAATGTCTGCAACATTCAGCCAGTGGCTCACTGTTGCTCAATGAATTGGCTTTTTTCAGCTTTCTTCTGCTTTTTTCTGCATTTCTGTCTTCTTTGAGAGCACCTTATGAGACATTCATACCTGCATAGACATTGGCTTCTTAAAGATTTTCACTACTCTTAACCTGACCCTAATCTCAGAATATAAAACTGAGATATAAAACTGAGATGCATAATTTCTAATTTTTCAGAAAGGGATATCCTTATATTGCTGGTCTATTTTTCCAAACACATAAGTGCCTTCTCATACCAAATCTGCATTAAAAGCAGGAGAGTAGCTGAGAAAAGTCAGTGAAAACAAAGTTAATTGCTGCAGCCATTAAGCGCTGATAAACAGAACAGGGTGTGAATGAGGAGTCCCAGGTTCCGGGTTATCAGCATTAGAATCATGCTGAGAATCTTGAGTGGGAGGCAAACCACCAACAGGAACATTTATCAGCCCAGATTCTGACTCCAAGGTGATGATAAAAAAGAACATCAATTATCAGTTGCAAGGTAGAAATAACAAAAACACAAAGAGAAGCCTACACCTACTGTTAGGTACTTGAGAAAACTTTAACAAGTCTGAGATATCCCTGAAAATAATGTGCACAGGTGTGTCTTGAATAATGGAGTGCTTTTAATGTAATAAATGGAGATAAACTAATAATATAATTACTGGCATTAATTCAGCAATCAGAATTGTTTCCAAACATTGATGCCTCGTTTTTTTCAGAAGTTTGACAAAGAGGT
The DNA here is from genome assembly GCA_027123655.1 of Muscicapa comitata. Lineage (NCBI taxonomy): Eukaryota > Metazoa > Chordata > Aves > Passeriformes > Muscicapidae > Muscicapa > Muscicapa comitata. The sequence continues at coordinate 61,586,446 of JAOTIY010000212.1, forward strand.
TGCTAGTTTTTGCAGGGAAGTGAAAGAAGATTTATACAATTTAGTCCAAGCACTCCTTCTGTCTTCCCTGGTGTCTGATTAAAACACAGGAGGAGCACCATGTGCTGCATGCCCCACTGACCAAGCCTCTCATCCTAGAGAAAGCACTTCCCTAAAGCCCACAGAACAACTGTTTGCCAAAATGAATAAATCTGACCTGTCTGTTGAGGATCTATCTACCTCAAGTGTATGTTCAAAACTTGTGTGCATGTTTCTTCCTTTCCCTCCGCTTACCAGACCTATCCACAAGTCTATGGCCAACATATCTGGTAGACTATAGTTTGAGATTATTAAGGATAGGAAGAGGGTGGGAGAGGGAAGAAAAAACACAGATTTTTCTATCCAAAAGTTTTACAGACACTGGATGAAGCAGAATCTGATGACTGCTAGGTCCAAAACCCAAAATCCCTGTTTTCCACTGTGCAGGGAGGGGTGAGGAGCAGAAGAGCCCCTGAGACTGTGAGCACCACAGAGCCTGAGAGCTCTGCTTGTCCTGCTGCACCACTGCTGTGAAGAACAAGCGATTTGGGGGAAATGTCAGTCTTAACTCTGTTGTAATGAGGAAATGTAAACCTCCAGGGCAGAGCAGGGGCAGCGACCAGTGAAGGAACTGTGACTCGCACAGTGTGACAGAGACAGCAAGAAAATGTGAACCTTAATGGGAAATGGTACCACCAACGTATTTTGAATAAGGAAGGGCTGTTTCCATAGCAACAAAAAAAAACACCAAAAAAAAAACAAAAAACAAGAGAGAGGAAAAAATAGTCAAGAAATATTTCAACACTTTCTTCCATGTCAAACCAATTTTCCCCAGATCTAGACCAGCAAAAAACTAGTTAGTACCAGGGAATGAAGAACACTAACACAGCGAGCGTTCTTCCCTTTTTAAAGGTTTTTGGGGATGCACATCTCACAAAATGGAAATAGGATATTTGCCAGACTTGATCAAGCAAAAATGTACCTTAGTTATTAATGATACAACAACGTCCATAGTGACAGCATTTCTGTTCGATATCTTTATCAGCAGTCTGGACAAGGGGATCAAGTGATCCCTCAGTCTGCTGCAGATGACACCAGGTTGGGTAGAAGTGTTGATCTACCAGAGGGCAGGAAGGTTCTTCAGAGGGATTTGGACAGGCTAGTTAATTGGACCAAGGCCAACAGTGTAAGAATCAATAAGGCAAAGAACTGAGTCCCACACTTGGGTCACAACAACCCTATGGAATGCTCCAAGCTCAGGAAAGGGCAGCTTGGAAAGCTGTCTGGTGGAGAGGACCCAGCAATCCCTGGCAGCCTTCCAGTGATGGCATTAGACAGAGCAGTTTTTCTTCCAAAGCAGTAACTTCAGTGTCCTAAAGGATTCAGACCACTCTCCTTTATCCAGGTCTTACATCTGTGCATGGGTAAAATCAGCCTTATATGCTGGCCCCACATGAGATCCCCTCTCAGTCTCCATCTGGAATTACACAGCCTTCAGTGAGTATCTCCTGCCAGCTGTTCTGTGATCATCACCACTTTTTCTGTTTTGGGGGAAGCGATTGCCTGAAGCACACTGAGCTGCCATATAGCAGCTGTCCAGGTTCACTTTCCAGGTTGAGCAGGAATGCCTTTGGGATTCTCCCTTCCAACCAAATGACTTATTCCACCAGCTGAGCACATGGCACAGACACTCTCTTTTGTTAAATCAGTACTAAAGCTTTCTAATCAGATAAATACTAAATCAGTACTAAAGCTCTCTAATCAGATCAATACTAAATCAAATTTTGCTCATTATTCATATTTTTATGTTTCTAAAAATGTCAGTTGCTAGTGCACATCCCTCAGCTGTTTCCAGGGCAGGATGCAGACCTGAATAGACTGTCCTTCGCAATTTGAGTGAAGAGTTATGAGCTGAGCTCCTTCATGTTCTTCTCCTCCTCTTATACCCACATCTCCCATGCAAAGACTCTTCATGTCTGTGTCACAATCTGTAGCAGGATGCTGCTCTCATGTCTGCCTGCAGTGCAAGTCCAGGAGTGGGTCCAGGTGTGGGCCCAGGTGTGGGTCCAGGTGTGGGTCCAGGTGTGGGTCCAGGTGTGGGTCCAGGTGTGGGTCCAGGGCCCCACCAGCTCTGCTCAGATGATCCACCTGTCCCCCTGCACCATGGCTGGTCTGGGCATGCTGCTGCCTTCTGGGTCAGCAGCACCTCGTGTTATTTTTATTGTGACCTAACTGTAGTTGTTGCAGCCATGACCTTGTTTCATGTGCTATTCTTTCTAGGCAAGACATTAAGGGAACAGGAAGGACTATGGGCTGTGAAGGAAATATTGGACTGTGCAGCACAAATACAGAGACGGAACCTGCCCACTCCACTTTCCCACTCTTGCTCCAATTAGCAAAAATGTTCCCACCTCCAGCATTACTCTGGCATTAGGATGTCTCCAGGCAATTTATAAGGGGTCCACTTCCAGCGGCAGTGCTTGCTGCCACTCCCTCACTGCTCCATCCAGGAGCAGCAACCTGGTGCAGCTGGTGGTCCTGGAAAGGCACCAGCCATGTGCCAGCATCTCTGGAGAGCTGATCTCGTGTAAATACCAGGCATCACAGCCTCACCACATTTAGCAGTGTCAGAGGAAAATCTTTGCACAGCCAGGCTTCCTCATCTGGCTCCTGCCCCTCCCCAGCCCCTCCCCAGCAAGTGCAGAGGATTTCCTGATGTTGGTACCACACCAGGAAGGGCAGCTCCCTCAGCCATTCCCATGCATGAGCAAACAGAGAAGAACTCTCTGCTACAATCCATTTTTTCTAGTTAACAGTGTAGGAAAATGCTGTCAAAACAGTGCTTGAGGGTGAGCCCCTGGCAGAGGACAAAGTGGGCTGCAGGTGCTTCACTGTGCTCCGAACCCACCTGCACAGGTGGAAGGAGTGCCCAAGGCTCCAGCAGGGCACACTGTGCTCCCACTGACCTGATCCAGGTGCACACAGCAGGGACAGTGGCACAGAGCTCCCAGGGCTGCTGCAATGGACACCTGTGTCTCTGGTGCTGCTGACACCTGCCTTTGTGCTTTCGCTCATTTTTCTCTCCTATGCTTTATATCTGCGCCCTGGAAAGACTGGAGAAGCCCCTGCATGTGCCAGTCGGGTCTCTGATATGAACTATATGACATATAAACAGATTAGAAGGTTCACTTGATTTTTTCATATTTATGTCCATCAGAAGTGCAAAAGTGAGAATAGACACTCTTGTTACAAACTAATGGAAACTGGGATTGATCCTCTGTGAATCACTCATGCTTCTTAAAGTTCACTTCTTCTTTCTACTAGACATATTTACAGCAATAAATATGCCTCTCTGACCTTTCTGACTGTAGACAAGGGAATAGATTGGGCAAAAGGAAATAGTGATCAGCAAGAAATGCATATAGTGCTGAGCTGGACTCTCGTGGTGCCTTGAACTGCAATGGCAGTTCAGAAAAGACCATGACCTTGGAATGGCTTTGCAAAACACAGTTATGCAGAAGAGCTCTCCCTCTCTTTGGACTGAACATGTATTGAGTCATGCTTGTCTCCAAGGAATTTGCTACACTTCACCCTTGCTCTTGTTGCTCTGAGGGGTGCTGTGGCATCACGAGGGCAGTCATGGTGTCCATGTAAGGGTCCTCCACCAGCTGCACCCCTCGGTGCCCAGCTCACAGCTCTACCTTTTCCAGGAGCTCCTGGCCCATAGATTCCCTCAATTCGCAGGCTTTGCTCCAGCTCTGAAGTTTGCTGGTGTGCTGATACTGATGATACAGGTCCTGAGCAACTGGTTCTGTGCCCTTGGTTCCCAGGAGCTCTGAACCACCTCAGTGAGGACCACAAATGAGGCCTTTCAAATGCCAGACACTGTTTCCAAGAGATAACTGTTATTTGCTCCTAGAATTGCATTGAGTAGAGCCTCTGAAGAATGTTTTGTGCACTGTCATGCTCTATTAGCCAGAAAAGAGAGCAGAAAAAAATTACAACTGTGCAAATATTAACTATTGTCTGTCAGCACGGATTAAGAGCACCCAAACTTCATTGCCTGAAAGGCTGCACTTGCCTAATAACACAGTAATAGTTTTCATGTGAGGCCTCAATTTAATCCTTCTGCATTCCTGGGCTGTTCAGGCTGCTTTGCTTCAAATGTCACATTTAATCAGTGTGCCACCTTCTGTAGAAAGCTTTTTAAATAAAACTTTGATAGACATTTGTCTTACACAAAACTTGTCCTTCCATGCAAAGATAAAAGCAGAACACCGGAGGGAGGATTTGTCTAAAATCAAAGAATTGCTCCTTCTCCCACTGCCTGCTAAGTACCTTATCCTCAGAGTTCATTTCACTTTCATTACACATCACCCTGTGTAGATGCCACCAAATTAGAGAATCAGTAATTTACCTCTGGAGCCACTCACTAAAGCAAGGTGCAAAGGAGCAGAGCATTCCTGGCTGCCCAAGGTATGTTGTGTGCCCTTGCCCAGCTCTCTGGTGATGCACACTTCTGCATCAGCCAGCCACCAATGAACCTGTTCATGAATTTACATACTTCCATTAGTAATCATTAATTCCAAAGGGCAAACTTTGACTCCATTTTCGAGAGCCAGCACTCTGAGTTACAGAATGGTGTGGCCATGCTGGGCTGTGGGTCACGCTGTGCTGCTGCCTTGGAGCCCCCTGAGCACCGTGTGGCTCAGCTCTGGATGGTGCCCGTGCCCTGCAGCAGCCTGGCAGTGCCCACACACCCAGAGCCTGCCAGCCCTGCTGCCTGTTCCCAAACCACAGGGAGCTGGGGGGGCTGGCTGGCTCACACTGGTGCCTGCAGACCTTGCATGCATCGTGCTCACCTCCACTTCCTTTGTTCACAAATCTAGAAAGGCTTTTCCAGGTCAGTGCCTCTTTCTGGTGACTGCCAAAAGGGAGGAAGAATCCCCTGAGGCTTGGGGTCCTTCTGGAAGGTGCTCCCTGTACAATGCTTCAGGTGGCTGCTGGAGCACTATTTTAATTTTTACCTTCTTCATTTATTTCCCACCACATTTTGCCATGTTTTCAGAGATCAACAGTTCCAGATGAGCCTCTGGCTCTGAGATTTCATTGGCTTCATCTAATTCCTTTGAGAAAACACCAGTCTCTGAGCCCAGCTCAGCCCTGGGAAGGCACTGTCCCAAGGCAGCGATTCCATCAAGGTGGGAGGTCTCCCTGCCTCTCCTGTGCAGGAAAAGTAGAAAATCAGAAGGGAGCATGGACTTGGAGTGGATCTCAGAAACCATAACTATCTCCTAAATAACAAAGTGCAGGGACTCACCTCCCTCCAAAAGGT
>JAOTIY010000212.1:61591898-61618902 GCA_027123655.1 Muscicapa comitata
CCGCAGGGTGAGCAGGGGGCCCAGTGCTGGGCACGCTGCCTCAGGGGGTCCCTCTGCCCGCTCAGCTGCCGCCTAAGGGGAGGGGAGGGGAGAGGAGGGGAGGGGAGGGGAGAAAATCCTGTTTATTGTGCATGAGCCTCAACAGCAACTAGGATGAATGCGCCGAGACACCGAGGCCAGCAGAAGAGCAGCCAGAGGGAGCCCAGCGAGTGACAAATCACATCCTCTGCTCCCACCACCCCATGCGTGAGAGCTCATTTCCTGGCCATTAACCCAGATCAGAGCGGATGGCCCCCAGCAGGACAGCTCACAGGGACACGCAGGACTGGGGCCTGAGGAGGCAGTTTCAGATGTCTGAGGCAGAGAGATGCTGCAAAGAGCCCCAGGAAGAATCATGGGAGTTGCACAATGACAAGAGAATAGCTGCAGAAAAGCGAATGCCTGCCAGATCCCAGCTTAGGGAGCTTCATCTAGTTAAACCAAGTCAAAATAATGTTATGAGAAATTTTTAAGCCTTTCCTCCAGCACTTTGCAAGATAACAGATCAAGTACATTTCCAAGTGCTGTTTATTTGCTCATTTCTCACACACACAGTTTATCCATAGGGATGCAGTATGTTCCTTACCATGTATGATGGGGTGATGTGTCCTTGGCAGCAGGAGGGGAGCTCTGCTTGTGCCTTGTTTTGATAAGAGCAAATCATAGCAGAAACAAACACCAGTTTACCTCTAATCCTTACAGCAATCTGGAAGCACTGCCTAAACATTAGAGAAAGTGCAAGTCACACACAGGACACGCAGGGCATTTCCTCTGTGCCTGGGCTCCTGTGCTCTCCACCTCCCTTTGGCACAGTCTCAGCAGGGCCAGCGTGGAGTTCCACTCTGAGTTATGCTGCTGAACCTGTTACCCTCCCTTTCCTCCACAGGTCCTGCTGTTTTTTGTCACTCAGCCTTTTCTGGAAAAGGTTAGGGACTCTCAGGGTTGCAAATTCCTGTGTGGAATGTACGTGTGGAATGTACATGTGGATCTCAGTGTCCATGGGAATGAATGACCAGTGTGCAACTGTGTCTGTACAGGTGGATCACTGCGTGGGACAGGCAGCTCCATGCAGACTGTGATTCTACTGCCCCTCTTCTCATGTGTGAATGTACATTTTACCACTGGATGCTAGGCTACAGGAATCCAGGTAAAACACATATGGAAACATATTTCCTATCTGACCTGTTCTGCAAACCAGTCAGTGTCTGGATGAGAATGAGGGAAGGAAATAGTTTCAAATTTAAATAAGTAAACCTAACATGTAAATATGCACATCCCATTTCTTCAGAAGGGCTGAAGAAGGGGTTGTGGGATGCTCACAATGGCATCACTACCCAGAGAAGCTCTAATTCTGCTGGGCACAGGGAGAGCGCACACTCTGAGACTTTGCAAACACTGACACCACTTTTAATCAAGGTAAACTTCAGCCATTTCACTCAATATTATTTCATTTGAAGAATTGTGCTGCGAAAAAAAATTTCTTTAATTAGTATTTTGCTCAATTAATTATTTCTCTCAGAGGAGATTTGAACTTTATTAAATTATTCAAAAGAAAGAAAACACATGTCAGTACAGATATTGCATTAGTTCAATGTAACCCACAGCTTCCATTTCAATAATCATTGCCATTTCTATTGATCTTTGCAAAACTTCTCACATTGATAAACTTTCCCAGAGGTTAAATTTTGCTTTAAGACAGAGACCATATGAAGAGAAATGTCATGTCTCAGACTCCTGGAGTGACTTGCAAGCATAAAATAAGACATGAAAAAGAGGCAGAGAAGCAGTCATGCTACTTTGCCTGAAGGAACATAATTCTGTTGTTTTCATTAGCTGTGCAGTACTGTAAAATTCAGGCTCTCTGTTCTCTGTTCAAGTTACCCTGGCCCCTTTGACACCTGAGCCTTCTCAGTGTCCTGCCTGCTGTTCTGTTGGAACACCTATTTCCTCTCCACCAGAGATCATTCCAAAGAGCATCCACCTATCCATGACCACCTGCTAATGGGATTTCCCACACAAGCCAGTGTGGCTGGGCAGTGCTGGCACTCTGAGCCATGAGGGTCTGGCCCCCATAGAAACCCTGAATCCCTGCATGAATCTCACCCCTCCCAACAGAGCTGGAGACTGGGCATCCCTGTACCTGCCCTGGCACACACAGACAGCCCAGCTCACGCAGGCAGCCCCAGGCAGGTCCTGGACGAGCAACCCTCTCCTGGCCATTGTGGTGTGCCCATGGCCCCTAGCCACAGGGCAATGGTCATGGGCACAGTCCCCACGGCCCCTAGCCACAGGGCAATGGTCATGGGACAGCCCTCATGGCCCCTAGCCACAGGGCAATGGTCATGGGCACAGTCCCCATGGCCCCTAGGCACAGGGCAATGGTCATGGGCACAGTCCCCATGGTCATGGCACAGCCCCCACGGCCCCGCGCCTCTGCCTGCCTCTGCTGGGCTTCCCCCACTCCCTCTAGAGCACCTGGAAGCCAGTTACCCAACTTCTAAACACAGCAATTAGTATTCACACAAAGTACCTCTGAAACCATTCCACTCCATAATTATGCTCAAATTCATTAGCAAGAATATTAGAATTATAATTAACTTCCAAGCCTTGCGTGAGCTCCAGATAAAACCAGAAACTGTTACGAGAGGTGGCTTCTGAAGCCACTGGCATCAAGGAGGCAGAGCTACACACCACCGAGGGAATGTACTGCTCAAGAGCTTCAAGCCCATGGTTTAACTTTGATTTCTTTTCAACATTCTAGTATGAACTGTAACCTTAATTCTGATCTCTCCTTTTTGCTTTCTGTCATTGGATTAGGACTCCTATCAAGAAAAACCACAGAAAAGCCAACATATCAAGTTACTTAAAATTGCTCTGTTTATACCCTAATGAAGTCTGCAAAGCATCCTATGGGATTCAAAACCATAATTTCAAAATAGAAAATTAGGTATAAAATGTCTTTGAAACACTAATTAGCCCCTGACCAGTTGTTCCAATAGTTAGGAATGATTCTTCTTTGGTGGGAGTTACTCGATGCAGATTGCAATCTTGCAGGGACAGACTCTATGTAATACCTGGGAGTTTTGGGCCTGGGACAAGAACCAACCAAAGACATTGTAGAAGATATTGTATATGAGGTTGTTAGATCATTCTGATCCTAAAATCCTGCCTTTCACTTCTGAAATGAACATTTTTCTACTTATTTGAAGAAGACATTATTCCACTCCAGCAGGCCATGACACTTTCAAATATATTTTAAACTAAATAATCTGAAATATTTGAGGAAGCTAATGATGCTGCAGGTATGTAGTGGGTTGACCTTGCCTGGGCACCAAGTGCCCACCTAGCCACTCCATCACTCGACATCCCAGAAGGATTGAGATAAGGCAGTTTACTAAAGCAATGAAAGAAAAGCAAAAGTTTGTGCATGCATGAGCATGCTTCCCATCAGCAGCCAATATTCAGACACTTCCCGGGGTGCAGGGCCTCAGCACACAGAGAGGCTGCTCCAGGAGGCAAACATTGCAGAATAACAAACTCCATGCCTGTTCCTCCTTTCTCCCTTAGCTTTTATCTCTGAGCTCATTGTGTCCCCTCGCAGCACCTTGCCCACTCCCAGCCCCTTGGGGGGAGAATGCTGGAGGATGCAGCAGCACTCTGCTGTGTTCTCAGCAGCTCCCCAGCTGCCAGGGGAAGGCACACGGGCAGGGCTGCTGAGGGAAAAGGAGCTCTGTCCCATCAGACCCCAAGCACGGCGTTTGGGGAGCCAGCCCGAGCTGCAGCCCTGCAGAGCTGTGCCCCAGGACACCTCTGGCACAGGGGGATGGTTTGTGCTCCAGGGCAATGCACAGGCTCTGGTGGCCCCGCAGGTCACACAGGGCCACAGCCTCAGCACAAAGGAGCAGCTCCAGGGGCGGCAGGGCCATCCCAGGCACAGGTGATGGGGACACAGAGGGGGTGGCAGGGCCATCCCAGGCATGGGTGATGGGGACACAGAGGGGGTGGCAGGGCACAGGTGATGGGGACAAGGAGGGGGTGGCAGGGCCATCCCAGGCACAGGTGATGGGGACACGGAGGGGGTGGCAGGGCCATCCCAGGCATGGATGATGGTTTCATGGAGCGGGTGGCAGGGCACAGGTGATGGGGACAGGGAGGGGGTGGCAGGGCCATCTTTGCCCTGATTCCCCAGCCAGGACTGCACTCAGGTGATGCGTCCCTTTAGGAGGCTGCAGGAAGGTAACTGCTCACAGCAGTGGGGTGCCATATCCAGCTCTGCAATTCAGGAGCCCTGCTCAGCACCTGAAAGGCTCTAAACAGGAAGAAGACAAGACTCCCAATGACAGGAGATGTTTTGGAAGGAGGCAAGACTCCCAATGACAGGAGCTGTTTTTACCTGCTCAGCAACAAACCACATGGATGACAGCTGTTAGTGCTGGAACCTGCCTTTTGACAGAGAAGTCTCCAAGAGGAGGTACAAGAACTATCAGTAGTTAATTGGTTTTCTTTCTTCTCTGATAAAGGCAAATGGGAAAAAAAATATTCAACATAATACCTCAGAAAAGAAAAGCTTCTGGTTTTGTGCCAGTACCCACAAGAACAAACAGGAATTCATATGCTTTTCTTTACTTGGATCATACTGTATTTCAAATATGGATGATTTATCTGTTTCCATTTTGGTTCTTCTGACATATTTGGTTATATATGTGAGAATAAAAATAAGGTGCTTCATGGAGTCTGGGAGAGTAGAAATTGTACACTGCCTTGCAGAGATAATCCATTATCTTCATCAACTGCTATCCAAATGGAGAGCAGTAAATCTGTTTTCAAGCAGCCATACACTGCACATTTTTTATGGCAGTTGTGAGATGTATCTGATTCAGTGACACCGTTATTAAAGACAGTAGGAAATAGCACAAATGATTCTCTCAGCAGACTTCTGATGGTGGCATCTCACAGTTCCTGTCAGATGGCATGATGGAGACGTTGCCCAGACGTGTTTTTGGCAAAAGACAAACCCAAATGGAAATCGGAGCTCATCACCACAGCTCTGCGATGGAGACCAGGCATGGGGGAGCTGCAGCACTGCTGGATATCTGCAGGACAAGACCACAAAGTGGTGACTTTGGCATGTCTTGTGCTCTGCAGGCAGGGATGGATACAGGAACCCTGCTGGGATGGATGTCACATCCCAGTGGATGTGCTCATCTCCCTAGGAGCCTGTCATGGTCAGTCACCAGGAGCTGCATCCCAGGCAGGCTGAGAAGAGCTGGGCAAGGTTTCCTGGTGCCCAAAGTCAGCACCAAAGCCACGAAGCCACATGCCCTGTGGTGCCTGACTGCTCATGCAGGGAGGACTGGTGCTGGTGCACTACCCCAGCCTGTTTTTGCAGCTCCTCTTCCAGCCTTTCAGAGCCCACCAGCACGTGGAGACTCTGGCCACTGCTCACAGCCTTGCTCCTCACTTTTTGCCCATTCCCCTTCCCAGCACCTGCATGGCCAATCCCACCGGCTCTGACCCTGACCCCAGGAAGGTTTGTGAGGGGGTCTGGGTCCCCCACTCACCTCAGAACCAAGGCTCTGCTTTGCCCAGACTGGAGCAAAGATGGGGCAGGAGGAGAGCAGAGTCCCCACTGATCTCAGCAGCACTCCCAGATGTGAACTACACTTAAGGGCAGCAGCATCTTACTGATTCCAGGGACAAACAAGTACAAACAAGGCTTAGAAAAATTTTGGTGGGACGATAGGGAACAGGACAGAATTTAGACCTTTTCACTCTTTTGTAGTCCTCTGGATTTTTCTGTTTAATTCTAACTACAGTGGAAGTGAACTACTGAGAAGAGAGGGCAGAGGTACAAATGCAAAGCACTCCTTGGGCTATGATGTTAGAAGGGCTTACATAGAAAAAGCGCATCTTTAACCTGAGCAAGCAGCTTCAGAGATCCCTGGAGTTTGTTGGGGCAGCTTCTCCTGAACATGAATCTGTGCCATATGTCCAAACTCACAAAAGGTGCATCCCTTTCTCCGTCCAAGGCTTTGTCCTTGTGGGTAGCCAGCACCCTGCTCAGGTGTCCACATGGCTGCTGGTGAGCCAAAAGGGTCATGTGCCCTACCCACATGAGCTGTGCTGAGCTGCCTGCTCTTCTGTGAGTCCTCTGAAGGATCCCAGTGTCCCTTCTCTAGGAGACCCTGCTGTCCCTCTTCCATGACATCCCTCTGTCCCTCCTCTGGGAGACTCTGGTGTCCCACACCATGCAGCCCAGCCTGCACAGAGCCAGCCAGGTGCACACGAGTTCACAGCAGCTCCAGCTCATTCACAGGGCTCAACACAGAGTGGAAGGCAGTGATGGAGAGAGGGAAAGAATCCTGTTGTATCTGTTGTGTGATGTCAGGTTGAGTACAGGCTTCTGCTGTCAGTATTTTCCTTCTAATGACCTCTGAAGCATCACCAGGCTGGCACACAAACACAGAATACAAGCAGCCCTGAAACCTGTACTCAGAGCAGCCCCTCTGGTCCCTGTCAGCTGATGCTTTCCACAGAGTATTTCTCTAAGGAGCTGCTGCTTTGCCAAGGTCACCAATAGATATTCCTGCAATCTTTGTTTCATTTGGGTTTTGGTTATAAGTAAACAATATTTTCTCAATAGCAGAGAGTTTCAATCAAACTCACAAGAGAGTCTGTAATGCATAGCCCCAGGCTAGAAGTGCCAGAGCACTAATGGTTGGTGCCCAAGCCCCTGGGCATTGCCCCGTGTTACCTAGTGCCCACACGGCCAGGATTCCTGCAAAGAACAAGGCCGTGTTGGGAATGAACAGTGAATAAAAACGTGTGACCATCAGCATATTGAACTATTTCATCAAATGGACTGGTGCCCTCTTGAGAGCATGTTGGTCCATCAGTGCTTTCTCCCCATGACTTGTGCACAGGAGCAGACAATGGTCTGCAGTGAGTCTCATGCCATGAGCTTCTGCACCTTCTGGCTCTCCTGCTGCAGGAGCATCAGGCTTGATCCTGCAGGGACCTCCTGATCCCTGAAAATGTCCCTTCCCCACCACTTTCTCCATTAGCTTCATGAAGGGGCTCAGTAGGTGCTCTGTGGCAGGACCAAGTGAGAGACTTTCTTTTGTTTTCTTTTTTTATGGCTCCTCTATCTAGTATTTGTTCTGAAAGTCTCTGCTTATACACACAGTATATTTGATATATAAGCCCATATAAATACCACTGGCATATAACGAGGCTCTGAAATTAATACAAATTATGTACTTAGAGCTGCTGGATAATACTTAATCAAAACTCCAGTTTAACTGGTGATAAGCAAGAAATATTAATTGATGGAGATATAAAACATGAATAACTGCCTCTCATGAGGCAACATTAAAACCTGATTCACAGAAAAGTCTACCTTGTAAAAAGTATTGCAGTAAGGAAAGAAGGGAGAGGGAAGAGAGAGAACAAGAGAGGAAATGACTGAGAAAGGGAGAGAGCACCAGAAGTGAAAATGTGCACAGATTTACAAGATTCTGCAGGAAAAAAGTCTCCTCTGCTGCCTGTGCGGAGCAGTGTTGCACAGTGTTTGCTGCTAATGAATAGCCAACCCACTCACTGATTTGTGCTCCTGTCCTGGTTTCCTCACTGCTCCCAGCCTGGCAGAGATCCCAACCTGGGCTCTGCTGGAGCAGCTGGGATGGGAATCGGTGTCAGCAGGGAGAGGCAGCAGCCAAGAGATCCAGGACAGCACATGATCCAGTCCCATGAGGTCTGTTCCGTGGCACTGTTATTGCTTCACTGAGCAGATACCCTGCAGTTCAGTTCAGCCCTCCCCAGCCCACTCACTGCTGGTTTGCCCTGTGAGGCTGTGCCAGGACAGCAGAGAAGCTGGGAACACTCTGGTGTAATTGAATTGCCTCCACACTCACTGCAGTGCCAACCTGGTACCTGGGAGGGGATCCTGGGACTGGGAAAGCCTCAGGCAAATACCTTGGGTGGAGAATTATCATCTGAAACACCCACCATGCTGGAAAGTATTGGGCAGTAGCATAATAAACTGTGATGTTTCACTGGACAGGCAGACGCTGATTTTCCACCTCAGGGCAAGAAACATCATCACTCCAAAACTGCATTTGCACCTTTCCCATTACCTGTTCCCTACTTTGTGCTGAAGGCTTGTGTCCTCATGGCCACAGGTGAGCAGTGGCACTCAGCTGGGAGGAGGAAGAGGGGGGAGAGGAGAACCATGAGGGGTTTAGACTTGCACTTGCCAGCCCCGAGGAGCAGGACCCTGGGGACACCTGGGCACGTGGGGTAACCACCACCATTCCTCCCAGCCTGGCAGGCAGCAGCCAGCCCTGCTCAGCCCTGTGTGCCCAGCTCTGCCCTGGCCCCAGCCTCCCTGGGGCCAGCAGTGCCATTGCTGTGTGCTCTGGCTGGGAAAGAGGCACCTGCAGCACTCCTGGCTGTGCCTTCCTGCTGCAGCGAACAACTGAACTTCTCTGAGCTTTTCCATGACAGAGCACATGGCATAAAATACCAATTTCTGTAAAGTGTCTATTCGAAATGCTGGAGGCATTAATGACTTTATATTCTGGTAAATTCTGAGACTAACTTGCCTTTGGTGTGAGGGAGGAACACGTGCATGGCAACAGGGAAGCAGGTGGAAGATGCTGATGGAAACCATGATTCAGTAGCAGCCAGGCTACTGCACTTGGCAAGTGGCTTGCTAAGAGACAGCAGAACAACTGCCACAGTCCTCTCACTCTGCTGCAGCCAGGCCAGACAGTGGCACAGGCAGGGTCTCCTTCCCACAGCCTCCACTGGTGGCCACTCTCTACAAAATACTCACATGGAAGGATGTGTGACAAGCTGTTTGCAGGATTATTTTCCTGAAAAAATTGACCTTTGAAATAAATATATAAAACTTCAGATTATTATTTTTAGACAATCATAACAAGAAAAAGTTCTGCTTCTATCAGAAATCACCTCTGCTGAACTCACCCTGGCACTGCTCTGTGCTGCAAAGACGAACCCAGGGCAGCGTCCTCCCTCCTCGGTTCAATTCTGCCCTGGATGCCCTGGGAGTGGGACCTGCCTGTCACAGCACTGAGCGCTGAGCTGTGCCTCATGACAGTCCCTGCTCTGCAGTCCGGGCAGGTCTCTGGGGAGCTCAGAGCTGTGGCACAGCTGCTGCACTGGGAGTGCCTTACCTGGCCAAACACAGTCTCTTCTGGCTGGCTTACTAATGCCCTTTTCTGTTTCAGCACCTTGCCTTCAGGATGTTGATGTGGTGTCATGAAATCCTGCTCACATGGGGAAGGTTTCACAGCAGGTTATGCCTTTATTTGGTAGATGAAGGACTCTACGTACTGAAGCTCTTTGCTTCTCCACAGAGTGAAGAGAGAGCATGGGCTCTGGTGTCCCATGGCCTCCCCACATCAACCTGCATGTGCTTTCTCACTACTTGAGACACTGATTTAATTCATCAATGATTTTCATTAATAATTACTTTCATTATCTCTCAAATTTTTCTTCAGCTTTAGTAATGCTTCACGTGTTTGGGTTTTTTTTGGGTTGTTTTTTTTTTTTTTTTTTTGCATGTGCCATTTATTAATATTCACTCTCTTAGGAACCAGAGCATCTGTGACTTGTAGAGGTAGGAGCAGTGTCATTAGCTCAGATGAAATCTCTCACTAAATAATTAAAAACTAATCAGTTATAAGCATTTTATCATTTACATCAACTGATCCCAAAGCCTCCACGATATAAAAGAGAGCAAGATGCTCTGGCCTGTCAGAGAACAGAGACAAGCTCTGGCAGCCAGTGGTCACAGGGGCAGCTCGGGACCTGGCACCCCTGCCAGCTCTCAAGGGGCACTCAAGTCCCTGAAGGGGCTGAGGAAACCAGCAGGTTTTAAGATTAGCTGGTCCCACAGTGTCAGGGAAGGTGCAAGGTTGAGCCGGGCAGGGATCTATGGAGCAGCTGTTTTGTTCTGGGTGAGATGGGATGGAGCACAGCACATCCTGTCTGTGTTCCAGGACCCACAGGGGTGGTGCAGAAGTGTTTGGGAAAAGCCCAGACCACTGTCCCTGTCAGCCAGCAGCTGCTTTCCCCATTGTTCTGGATGCGAACCAAAGTACCTTCCCCCAGTTTGCATCACAGCAGCCAGATCCTCTCCTGATTCATCCCAGAAAAAACCTAAATAGTTTATAATTGCCACCATGCTCTACTACTGTGTCCATAATTTCCCCCAGATGTGATTACTCATCAAATTTCATTTGAATTTTCTCCTACATAAAGCTCAAGTAAGAAAATATAAGCCTGAAAGTCACTTCTTGCTGAGGCTGGAGAAAAGACTACTCAGCATCCCCCCCTTTGTATCCCCTCCATGGCCCAGAGCCTTCTGAGCTGCTCCTGTGTAACACTGAAGATGAGAAGCACTGTAGGAAACCAGGCCAGTGGCCAACAGAAACCTTATCAAAGACTGGAGGTGTTTTGAGGCATAGGAAAAGCATCTATTCACTCTTTTAAATCATTATTACAAATGTTCACCAGCTGTAGCCACTAACAGGGCAAGCCAAATTGAGAGGATTATACACTAACAATACTATAGCATGCTTTTGCTTTGTCTGTGGGAAAACATTTCTAAAATATTAACTGAAAGTATTATAAGAGCTGCTTATTTTCTACTGGCTGTTCCTCTGCTTTTGAACCAGGTAACAAACAATTAATTCTCCCGTTAATTAGAGTGCCCAGAAAAAAACAAATTTTCCCTCTTTCAGCTGTCTTTAAAATTGTTTTTGAAGTATGTGTCAAACACTGAATGCAGAATGTGTGCTCTGGTGCATATTGCCTTGGAGTGGACCATGTCAGCAATCAAATCTGTTTATTCTTGTTTACCAGTGTTTAGCAGCTGAATATTTATCTGCTTTAAAAAACTACGGGCCACAGAAGGCAGATGTCAGCAATGGCTTCAGGCCCCCTTATGACAGAATAAATAAAAAGTGAGTGTGAGTGCAGTTGTGCCATTTGTGTTTTTCCCTTGCACGGTGGAGGGGTCACGGGCAGTCCATGGGCTGAGAGCCCCCAGTGCAGTGACCCCAGGCAGACCTTGCCACCTCCCCTCAGTGCCCACCTGCATCCTGGAGGAGACACAACATTAACTCTGCAGGCACTGAAGGGCACAGAAGGGTGCCACGGCACAGAACAGCAAAAGAGTGAGGTGTATTACACAATGTTTACATCACACCCACAGGTGCAATGCGTGACATCACAGCCGCAATGCGTGACATCACAGCCAGGCAATGTGACAGGCACTGCCTCCAATTGCAGTCCTTGTCTGTGCTTTTCTGCCTGCTGAACTCCTGTTTCTAGTGGGATTTTTTTGAAACCAATGCTCAACTCACTTTTCTGATTTGCCCTCTATTTTCGTTGAGGTGAAGAGGTAATCAACAAATTATCAACACACTGTGAGATTCAAGTGTACCCCCAGGTCATGGTACTTTGCCCTTGTCTGAATCTGCCTTTGTCATCTGCTGATGTCTGTTCTCAGCAGTACCAGGGATATGCAGATGTTGCTAGGGAAGCTCAAGACAAGACAAATAAAGTCTTTCCTTTCTACCTAAACGGTTCTTATTATTCTCTTCTCTGTTGTTATTTGGAAATTTAGTCAGCTGAAAGAAACTTACTCCCAGCCCTTCTTACAGCTCCTTTTGGTTTTTCTTCACAGCAATATATCCCAGAGACTCAAGCTATGTCTCTGGATGGATATTTCTGAGACTTGCCTCTGTGCTGCCAGGGGTTAAGTTAGACTGGGGAAGAGTTCAGTCCTTGACAAATCTGATGTTTGAGAATGTTTGTTCCCAGCTTTCATCTGATATTTCTGCTTGATGTGGCAGTATCCTTCATGGGGGCTCTTAGGAAGAATATGTTGTCCTTAGTCCAGTGAAACTGAGTAGATCCAGGAGTTTGCAATCCTTGGGACTTCCCCAGCACGAGCTGCAGTGTGGCAGTGAAAGGGAGCCCTGGGCAGTGCTGCTGGTGGCTGGGCAGTGCTGTGGGGCCAGGCTGCAGCTGCACAGCACAGGGGGATGCTGCTCCCCGTGGGGACACAGCCCCACAGCCGTGCTCACAGCCCCTCCTCAGGAGCTGTGGTGGGGAGGGTGTGGGTGGGAAGGCAGCTCTTGTCCCTTGCCATGATGGGGCAAAGGACTCTGCTGAGGCTCAGGGCTTTCCCAGGAGCTCCAAGCCAAGGGGACCCTCACCTCCAGCACAATCCAGACACTCTGCTCCATGCCAGACAGCCTGCAGCCAACACAGATGGCACTAATATAAATACTTCATTTTTAAAGCTGGATGCAAATCTTAAAAGTAATATACTCATCTGTTATTCCTGCTCCCAGCATTCAGCAAATGCATTTTTATTCATCTGCCCTTGGCACACAAGCCTCTGTGATTAATACTTGTATTTATCAGAACTCCAACTGACTCTGACTTATGTCCCCAGGAAAAAAACCAAAAACTGGGAATAGTCTTTCTTAGTCATTTTAAATGAATCCTGCAAGGGATTCACTGATGATATTTCATACATTTTCGATGAAATTCATATATTCTCAGAGGTTTTCTCCTCTTTCAGGATCTTTGCCAGAGCTGTGTTACAGAGCTGGCAGTGCGGGCTGCACTCACACACTTGTGTTTCTGTGTGGAAGTGCTTATTCCTTTATCATCCATCCACAAGCTTTTTGCCTTAGTGCCAGACCACCTCAAGTGAAGGGAGGCTTTCGCACAATGATATAAAATACACAGTATGTAATTGTGTGGTGTGAGGGCATCCACAGTAAAATGACTTAGAAAATGAAGCAGTGTACCTGTTGTGACTGAACACTTCAGTAATAATAAATTAGTGTTCAGGAAATAAATGGATCAGGAAATGTTGTCCTATTACTACTACACTAAAAAACTGTTTGTTAGTGACCTCAAATTCCAGCAAATACTCCAAAACATCCTTTTGAATCACTCCCAAAGTTTTGCCAATAGAAACTCACTGATACTGCTTTGGTCCCTGCTCAGGAGCTGTTCAAATGTAAAAATCCATTCTCCCAGTTAAAAGCCCAAAGCAAGGCATCTCTTCCTCTTTCAGAGGATGTTTATCACCACTTGGCACTAACCATTGCAAAATAAATGCCATTCCAAGGGAAAAAAGGACATTTCAATTTTCTGCTGACAGTAGGGTAAGCAATACTTTCCCACAAACTTTTGCTGACAGATAAAAGAGGCAGACCCATCCCAGCTGTGGCTCCATTCTTGTGACCTCCCCTCCTCAGCAGCCTTTCTAGTGCTCTTGGTTTCTCACCTGACAGAGCAGAGCCAGCAATGCTCTTACACCGAATGTATTCAGCAGTTGGTAGGTTGAGATGATTATCAACGTATTTGTTACTCCTCCTTCTTTTCAAGCATTGTTTTTGTCTCCCCATTGAAATAACCAAGCACAGCTGTGTGTCTCAGGAGCTGCTGGCCTGGCACTGGTGGCACGAGGGAGCACAGAAGGAGCAGAGCTCACCTCGCCCCACCACGTTCCTCCCAGCTTTGCCCCTGCATGGAGGATGAAAGATGGTATTTCTAAAATAAACTCCGTGCAGTGAGACCAGTTCTCCTGTCGCATATTCCTAAACACAAACTGAATCCAAAAGAAGTGTTTTACATGGCCCTTCATCACTTCCTGGGCTTTTCTTGAATTCGGAGTTCCTGTGGAGAAGCATCATGTCACCCAGTGATCAGTCCTGCAGCCTTTCTGCAAGGCTACAAGTAGCACAAGGCAACAAAATACGATTTAAGTTCTTGGATGTGGAGAATTAGGAGATAATAGTAAGAAAGCTGAATGCGAAAGATCAATTTCGGCTAGCAGACAACTGAAATCCACAGGAATGTCTCCTGTATGAATTCTCCTACTAGCAGAAGAAATATGCAACTGGATTTT
Organism: Muscicapa comitata; assembly: GCA_027123655.1. Classification (NCBI taxonomy): domain Eukaryota; kingdom Metazoa; phylum Chordata; class Aves; order Passeriformes; family Muscicapidae; genus Muscicapa; species Muscicapa comitata. Next base: position 61,605,901 of record JAOTIY010000212.1, read on the forward strand.
TTTTTACTTAAATTATCTTTTGATCCAAATTTCTTCAGTGCCATATATCTGTCTGTCTATGTAGTTTGAAAGCAAAACTTTCCTCAGACAGCCAGTCCTGCCTGCACTAATTTTCACTTTTCCTGCATTGCTGTGACAAGAGTTCTCCAGCTGAGTCAGCAGGCAGGGGTCTGCCTGCTCACAGGAATGAGTAGTAACAGTGTGATTTTTTGCCAAAAGGATGCACAGGGGTCTCAGATCTCAAATTCACGAGTTTGTTAATCACTCCCTCTCTGTGAGAAAGTTTTCCTCTGAGAAATACATTGAAAGAACAATTTTTCACAGTTCCTCACACACTAGAAGAGTGACAAGAGAATATTTATGAGTTTGTCTTCCATCAGCACTTTCATGTTTATGACAGCTCAGTATATTAACATAAGGCTTCGGATTACAGTTTTGTATTTTCTTACACAAGGAAGAGTGCTCTGAAAACATGCTGCAGTTACAGACATACTATTCAAATGTGCCTAGAGTGTGTTAGAGAGGATGGGGAAACTGGTGAAGAAAAATGATTATAAGATAAAAGTGCTGTAAATGCTGGAACCCAAGTCCATCCCAGAAGTGACACAACAGCTGTTATGTACTGAAATTAATAATCCATAAGATCATAAGAATTCTGTCTAGAGAACAATGAGAAAAACTGGCACCAGCTCTGGAATGGAGATGCTTGCACACAGGTGTTGGACTTAGCTGCAAGTCTGGGCTGGACACCTATGTAGATTTAGCTGGGTTTGCCTTTACTCTGAGTACACAGTGGCAAACTTTTCCTCTATGTGTCCATGGGGAGGAAAGAAAACCAGAAATAGGAAAGAAATACACACAAAAGCTTCTGAACCTCACAAAATGAAGTATGATTCTGAAATCTGGCCAAGGATTTCAAAAGAGTGTGAAATGTGTAGTCTGCACCTTGATAAAGCAATTTTTTGCATTATTATCTACAAAAGATAGACTGACTTGATGAGCCATCATCCATATGTTGTCTGCAGATTTCCACCATCAGAGGAGGATATGCATAATGCAAGATCCCAGGAAGACATCTCTCTGTTCATTCTTGCATTTGCTTAAGAACATGGATTTTAGGACCAAAGAGGACCATTCAATCATTTTATGTGATATACTGAGTAACTTAAGCAAGATAAATTAATTTCTGACATGTGCATGACTCCAGTAGCTTGTCCACTGAAGTGCTGCTTTCTGATCTTGTTTTTCAGCCTTCTGAGGTGCAAATGTATCCTTTCCTTCAGAGTCACTGCCAGAGGTCAATATTCATCAATGTTAACAGTCAGGGCCTTTGCCACTCTTGAACATCATTAGCAATTTCATTGTGCCTTTTGCTTTCATTTCAGAGTCTTTACCTGCTGTTCTCCTGCCCCCCCAGCTGTGGTGCCTTCCTCTTCCTTGAGCCCATGTCCCTGTCTATGGCAGCTGTGGGTTTATTTTTATGGAGCTGTGGTGTTTCCTGTGCTCACAAGTACCTGGTGCCATGTGCAGCCAGGAACGCGCAGGTGTGAACATTGCAATTTGAGCACACAGCTGCATGAACTGGGCAGCCCTTACCCCAGCTCAGTCCAGTTCTCCCAGTTACCTGTTTATCCCAGCCAGCTGGGTCATCTCTGGTGCAGCCTCTGCTTGGCTCTGAACTGGCCCCACTTGGCCTTTTCCCTGCACTGGTTTGTGAGAGCTGTATTCATTAATAGACCTCCAGGGTCTGCTTCTTCCATGAAGCATCAAAATCACAGAATGGTGGAGTTTGTAACAGAGGTTACAGCTGGAGGTCACTGCTCCAGCCCCACTGCTATGGGAGGGTCACCCAGAGCAGTTTGCTCAGGGCTGGGTTCAGCCAGCTGTTGAATTATCTCCAAAGACAGAGACCCCACAACCTGTCTGGGCAACACGTGCTAGTGGCTGACCATCCTGGTGCCACAAAACCCAAAAACTCAGCACAATCCAGGACTTGTGCTGGTTGATTGTTTTCATGCATGGGTGGCAGCCACAGCTGAGTCTAGCTGGTAGTGCCTCTGGAGAGCACTCACCTGGGGCAGGGACAAAAAATGCAATCGACAACGTGCTCAGGAGCATGGGGAAGGTCCAATCTTTTACACCAGCAGATTATTTGGACCTGTAGGAGCCATCCCCCAGTCTTTTCCTGCCAGGTTTCACACCAGCTACACTCTCTTGCTGGTATTTGAAATGCACACAGATAAAGCTGACCCAGTTGTTCTACACCTGTCCTTTAAGTGTTTTAAAGATCAGTGTTCTGAGAATTGGCAATGTTAAAGAAATTCCTGTTTCAGTCTTGGAAATTACTTTCTTGCCTGCCAACAATTGTTTGGTAAGATGAATTATTGGAACTCAGTCTGTTGGGAAGGAGACACTTTTGCTGACAGAGACAAGCCAGATTGCTTCACAGAAAACAGTTCCACCTTGTTAGAATTCTGTGAAGAAAAATCCCTGTTCTTACGGTGAGAGCTCTCACTACAAAGAGTTCCTTTCTTACCTGCTGGGGTTTTTTCTGTACTATGTAAACCAGCACCTTATTCAGTGTACCTGCCTGGAGTGCTGCTATGCAATTCTCAGGAAGTGATGTTCACATATTAAAAAAAAAAAAAACAAACCCTTATTGCACTCCTGCTCTGCAAAACCTATAGCTTATACAAGGCCCTAAACCAGCTACCAGGAAGATCATCACTCTTTGTTCACTTTGCTGCTTTTTGTTTAATAAGCAATGGATGCGTGTGTGTGGAGTCTCTCCATTTCCTGGCACCCTTCTTTGGCCAGCAGTGCCCTTGCCACCCACACATTCTGGGACATTCTGTCTATTTCTGTATCTCTGGCTGGAGGAGAGGTTCAACTGATCTGCAGGCAGACTTCCTCCATGCAAGCCCTCCATGCTCACAGCTATTCCACTTTTCCCCAGGAAAGCTCTTTTAGTATCTCCTTACAGGCATTGTCTCAGTGCTCCACCTCAGCTCTGGCAAACAGCCCCAGCGCCAGCCTGGAGTGCAAATTCTTGTCACTGCAAACAGGGATGATCCAAGAGGAACCAAACTCAAGTTGTACCAGAAGAGATTCAGGCTGGATATTGGGGAAAATTTCTTAATGGAAGTAAAGTTGCCCAATCCGGACACAGGCTGCCCAGGGCAGAGGTGCTGTCCCTGTCTCTGGACGGATTTCAAAGCTCTGTGGATGTGGCATTTGGGAGCAGGGGTTAGTGATGACCTTGGCAGTGCTGAGGAATGATTGGGCTCAATGATCTCAGAGGGCTTTTCCAATCTAAACAATTCTGTGGTCCTGTGAGTCCTGTTTCACTTTGCTCTGGAAGCTTCATTAGCCACTTTGGAGGGCAGTATGAATGAACTGGACAGAGCCAGGAGGCACAGGCAGACTCTGGATGAGTGCTGGTGTAAGGCGGTTGTGGAAAATATCCCTCCTTGGTTTGCTGCCTCTCCTGCACTGTGTGTGAAGGTCCACAAGTGTCAGGGAGGTACTCTGGCTGCAGTAGCCTTTGCTGCTACAGTCTGTGAAGGGATTCAGGTCACCCAACTCGCCCTCAGCCATCTCCCATGAAGGTAAGAGAGACCTTCACTGGTCTGGTTAAAACCTCTGTCCAAACTACCAGCAATGCTATGGACCTGCCCAGCAGGACATGAGGTGCAGTCTGCAGAGCAATATCAGCCCATGCAAGTGTGGCTGGGGGGTCTCCTCATGAGCAGCCTGTCCAGCTCTTGCTCTGGATTCCTCTGCAGGTGAAGGTGCTGGGGCAGGCCCTTGCCTCCCCTGCATTCTGCTGGGATTTGGTCACATCTCTGCTCAGCTGTGTCCGTTTGAACTGTCCCTGTGTGGTGTAAGCAGGGCACAGCATGTGAGACAGGCTCCCACCCACACCCAGTCCTCATCAGAACACTGCTGATGGATTATTTTATCTGTTTTGTTGTATTGCACTTGTTGCTGTCTACCTGCAATACCTAAGTATAATGAGCCAAATAATGCAGGGCTAAACAGGATCAAAATGATGACTAGCACGTTTCAAACATCTCTTCAGAACCACTCCAATATATTTCCTGTGCAGGAGTTTGGAAACATCAACTTTTCTGTGGGTGGATGAAGAAAATGTCACTCTGAGGAGAAAGCAGAAGGAATGGCTCTATTTTATTTCCTGTCTTATTAAGCCTGATTCAAAAGCCTTTAAAGGAAAACTGAATGCTGAAACAAATTCCTGCAAGAGAGGTGAATGAATGGTCCATTAGTGAAACCATTAAAACATGCAAAACACAGTCACTGATACTGCATTCACTCTGACTAGACATAACGTGTCCTTTGTTTATTATCAAGACAGTATTTACACTTTAATATTCAATTGGTTTATGCAGTTAGTCATTCTGAGCAATAAATAGACTCACAGTTTCCTGTTAAACCTCATTTCTGAATCCAAATAAAATTATACAGTGCAGTGCATGCCACAATCACAATATGCCATGTACTTTGTTGCTGATACATCTTTTTGTGCAAGCCTTCACTTCAGGCTTTTTAAAGATATTTATTTCGTCATCTGGGATTCTGTGTTCCTGCAAAGCAGCATCTGCGGGGGGATTCAAACACCGAGTTCCTGCTCAGCACTGACCACTGTCCACAACCTCCACACAGCTCTACTCCCACGTCCCCATGGCTGCTGTCCTGGGATTATCACCATTGCCTGCAGCCTCCTTGTTTCCTGGATAGGCAATTCATTGCTTCTTTCCTCCTACAACATTCCCATCTTCCTTTCTTCTAGTGGGGCTGGTTTGGCATGCTTTGTGAACCCATGAGAACAATATGCATGTTAACTGTCTTGGATGGGAATGGGTTATAGGAATAATCCTTCTGTGAGGCTGGAAAGCCAAAGCCTGCAGGGCTGGCACAGGGGCAGCTCTGGCTGATGGCAGATGTGCAAACACATCTCTGAGCCAGAGATGTTTTGCTGTAGCGCAAAACATACTGAGAAGGGAAAACATTCCTGGGTTTGTAGGAAGCACTCTTTCCTTTGAAATCAAGTTGTGTTCTCTATTCTTTCCATCAATGTATTTGGTAGCATAAAAATTGTCAAAGGTGAAGCAGAATTTCAGTCATGGAGAGAGATAAGCCACCTTTTTTAGATCTGTTCAAACCAGGAGACAGTGAATGATGCCCACTTCAAACCTGATGTCATAGAGCCAAGCAGAATGAAAGCCCTGTATTTCCAGAACAATATGGATGCAGAACAAAAGCTAAGCCTCCAACTGCTTGCAGCTGCTTCTGAGTATATCTTTCAAGTGAAAACAACTGTTCAAATAAACCTCGAGGAGAAACAAAGTGAACAGCTACATGAATAACAAATGACACCACACTGAGTGTTACATGTCTTCTGGATGGAGCCATCTGTTCTTGGAACCCATATATTTATGCTTCCAATGTCACTTGGAGCTGATAGTAAACATGGTCATGCATGTGCATGTTAGTACATTTTTCTTTCAGCTTTTTTTAACTGATGAGTTTATACAACAGCTTTTATGCTAGGATACAAACAGGAATGTTCCTCAGTGATACTCATGTGATCATGGATCATTGGACATGATAGAGTCATGCAAAGACTAAAAAGATTTTTTTCTCTCTGTTTAACAGAAAAATATTTCTGTCTTCCTACTTGATGATTGTTCGCTTTTCAACAAGAAAGATATGGCCTTGCAAAGACTCCTTTTTTCTTCCTTACTTTGCTCAAAATTTCTGAGCAGCCTGAACTGAGTGATGCTCTTTCCTTTCCAGGTACTATAGGAGCACTGAAGTGTGATTCATCATCCCATCCTCAAGGGGTTCAGGAGACAGCAACACACATTCCTGTGTTACAAGAGATCACATGCTAATTAACAGCATTATACATTTATGAACCAATTATCATATTTGCACAGGACAAGTGCATCCTACTTCTAATTTTAATTCTCACTTGAATAAACTGTCATTGAAGAAAAGCCCAGTGCACCCTATTAGCATTTTGCAAGCAGAAGTCGAGATGTTCAGCCAAGGGTGCTCAGCATCTCCCTTCCCTAGCACATCCCTAGCATTAGGGAATTCAGAATTGTGTCCTCACCTGTGCAGCAAAGGGCTGACTTGCCTTTGCAGAACAAATGCTTCTCACTTCTTCCACTTCCTCTGGAACATCCTCCCCCAGCCTCTCCCTGCATGGCTCAGAATAGGAGGGGAGGTAAATTCTGCCCTCAAAGGCCTGGGACTTGGAAAATGAACACCAGACACACAGGTACCATGAACTTGGCAGTTTGGAATTGCTGCCCCTCTGCTAGCAGTGCAGTCTCTCCCTCAATCTCTCCCTCTCCCTCAATCTCTCCCTCCCTCTCTCTCTTCACCTACTAGCCATGCAGAGACAGGAGGAAAATTAAAGTAGAGGTGAGTCTTTGCTTTAATGTGTTTTGTGTAAAAGGAAAACCAGCTGCCTCCCAGGGCACGTAGCAGCTCAGGTGTGTGACTTCCCATTCTGTGAGGGCAGGGACAAACTGGCTGGGTGCTCCCTGCCTCCACGTCTCACACATCTCCACATCCCCTCTCTACTCCACCAAAATATATTTCTTAACGGTTTCAGCCTCTTTGCAGTTCTTTCCATCAACAAACCAATCCAAAATATTTTCTCTTCCCACAGTGGTGCTCCATATGTGTAACTTCCACAGCCACCTTGACTACCCATCTGTATAAGAAATACAGATGAAAAAATATTTTTGGTAATCCTTTCAAACAGCCAGGAATTAGTCATTTGAACTGATAGTGTCATGGGAAAGCCTGGCCCACACATCTGTCTGGAAAATTCATGGGTACCTGAGAACAAGAAATCATAATATTTGGCTCTGGAACTTATAATATTTGCCTCTTCTGCTACTCTTTCTGTTGAAATATATCCTGTTACATTTCTGTCAATTCCTGGGTAAGGAAAGAAGCAACACTTTAATCTTCTCTGAGGCAGACTGTATATTTTAAAAGCTCTATAAACATGAGTCTTCCAGAGCACAATCCTTGTTCCTGCAGGCAGTAGTGTTGCAAACCAAGTAATAAGACTTCAAGCACTAATCAAAATATTCAGAATTGCAAGTTGGCAACAAACAACCTGAAGCCTAAATAGCTCTTAGCAGTAAAAATAAATCTAGCCTTGTCTGGGATCTCCATGGGCTTTTGTACCTCATGAACCATAAATATATTTCCATTTCAGCTTTCAAGTTAGTTGCTGTTTAGGCTGCCTCAACATCTGTGGGAAAACCTTCCCTAGCAGAGGAAGCAAACAGCTTGCAGGGATTCTGTTTAGTGAGGTGGAGCAGTGCCTGCAGAGGAGACCTGCCTCCAAAAACAGCCCTGTCAGTTTTCCTGTTTAATTGCTAAGGTGCTTTTAGTTGAATCCAATGAATCTGCTCTGCCAGTGGAGTTAAATCCAGATGCTGGCTCCGGGCACGGGGTGGCCAGGACCACTGGTTGGCCTGTGCCAGATGCAGGGGCAGCCGTGTCCAGAGCAAAAATACTAGAAATTTTCACTAAAATAATCTCTTCTAGTCCCTTTTGAACTACATTTTAAGTTTCTCAGACTAGACAAATTATCTGCATGAACGTCACATGTCACAATCTGTGCAGTGTTGTCACAACTTGGGACAAGAGCAGGCTGGTGACACTGTGATGTCTACTGTCAAGATAAAATGCATCTTGGAGATAAACACCATTATTTCCTTCACAAATGAAAGCAGATGTCCCTAAAGCTACAGAGACTCTGAAATGTCTGTTTAAAGTAATTGGTAAATAGGAATACTTCCCACTGGCTTTGGGTAGCAAGTCTAAATCTGGTCTAAACACCTGAGTACTTTATCTGGGACCTGGGCACAGGGTGTGTTTAAGGCAGATAACATTGCCTAGCTCTCTACTGCTGAACCAGGCAATCACATGTGCTCTGAGGGATGCCTTGGGAGCTCTCTGAGCATCCTGAATGTGCTAAGTCTGAGTCTGAGTCTAAGTCTGAGTCTGAGCGTGCTGCTGAGGAAGCCCTAAAGGGTGCCCAGAGATGGACCTTCAGCTGGTCTTTTTGGGAATGCAGGTGAGGTCACTGGTACAAAAAATTCTCTGCCCTGAATATTCTGCAGCAGGGTTTTGAGCTTTAAGTCCAATTTATTTTACTGGTACAGTGGAAAAAGCAATTGGAGATGTGTGCCTCCAGAGAAAGACTCCAAACAAAGGAATCCCTGGCGCTTTACACCCTGTCAGTCCATGCACCTGATCTTCACCTACTCCTCACACACCCTGCACACACCTCTTTGTCCAAAGGTGATTTTTGGTCTGGGGTCTTCTAGCACCTTCCTGGATTCTTCCTCTGTCTCACAGTGGGTTAGTAGCAGACTTTAAGTTGTGGCTTCCTTATCTCCCAGTTTCCACGGGGCTTAGGGCTGCGTTTTACATCACTGGGCAAGAGCTCAAGACAAGATCAGTCTAAGATAAAGTCAGTCTAAGTCTTTAGTTCAGTTTTAGTTACTCATATTAAGCAAATTTACTCAGACAAAAGAATACTCTGGCAGAATTCAGTTGGCTACAGTTTATCTAAAGGATTCCCTCAGGGGCCCATTTGACATGTTCATATATCATGGGGCATCTTGAACACCCTGTGTTCTCCCCCCACCTTCCTCATCCCCCCAGCATGGGGCAAGAGCAGCTCTCCAGAGCAACACTGCAGAAACTGGCAGTCAAGTGAGTGATTAACATTATTGGTTTCCAGTTCAGTTTAATATGAGAAGAGATCTGGTTTCTGGTTTCATTCCTGCTGGAGCAAATAAGATGAAATGGAGACAAAATAGAAAATATGCACATCTGAAGTGGAAAGGAATTCATCCATGGGACTGATAAAGCAGAATCTTAACAAACATTTAAGGAAAATACTTAATTCCATTTTATTCCCCTTCTGTATAGGAAAGACAAAGAATTTGAGGTACCAGTTTGAATTCATTTTAAGTCAATTCACATGCATAAAATGTACTTTGGCTTTGCTCAAGTGGAGGCAGTTAACAAATCTAACCCCATAGCTATAAAGTATCAGTTCCATAGTTAGCACAATAACCTCAGACCAGTAAGCCTCATTATCTGTACTGCTCACTGAATCCTGTTCAATTAGGCATAGATAAATAAATGACATAATTTATCACTTGAAACATTAAATAAAGCAAGACAATAATAATCACCAGTTAAAGCCAATATCTCTTGCAGTAGTCAAACATTTCTGCTGTCTTGCTGACAGATGCCTAGGCTTCCTCTTTGCTTCCCTGTGTACTGTACCCACAAGAATCAGATCCATTTTTCCTGTGGTCTTTCCACTGTTTGCAGTACTTTGTTCCACATTCCAGCTGGGTACATATTTTCCATCAAGGGCTCCAGATTTATTCTGAGTCTTGGATGTAGGTTTATTTAGCTCTCTGAGCAGAAGTGATAGATTTTACTTCCTTCTGGTATTTTGCCTGTTAGAAAACACATTTTCTTCCGTTTCTCACTACTCTGCTCAGCTTTGGTCAATAATTCCCTTTGGTTAACTACAAGATTTATACCCATTTCTCTTTGCCGAAGAATCAATCCAAAAATTTGAAACTATGTTCATTTATGATTATGTGCTCCGCAGCTCTCTGTTTCAGCAAGCTAAAACTTTTCAGCAGGGTTTTGGAAGCAGCATTTTTTTTAAGACATATTTTTGTTCATCTGCACATCTTTTGTTTTATTGTCTGTGCCACTAACTTCACCTCCTATCACCTTCAGTAGTATTGCCACTCAAGATTTGGACTTTTTTGTGCCACCCCATGATTATCATTACCCTGCTTTTGCAGTCCCCTGCCTGTATTGGCTGTGGCTGGCTTACAGCAGCCCCATCATTTGAAGCCTTGGCACAGAGCACCCTTGCTTATCCTCAGTCACAAATGCCCTTCCTGGCTACTGTTGCCCACTGCTCTCTCTGAAATAAAGAAGCCACTAGAGTTGGGGCAGAACTGATTGTATAATAAAAAATAGAAATGAAAAAACCCAAACACAATGAACTATTATTTTCTCAAATAATATTGGGGTGTGACAAGGGATTTGGCAGGATTTTTTCTCTCTTATTCAAGTATCCTTCAAAATAGTTCATTTCCAAGAAACGTACCAGAGTTGTTGTTCTGCTGTCTTTTGTGGGAAAATCCACAGTCAGACACACACAGCCATGCATGAGCACACTCAGACTCACTGACACTGTGGTCCCTGCAGTGACCCTGCTCGTCCCTGGCACACAGAGGATGATGCGAGGGCTCCTCCTTGGACACGTGTGACATCTGTGAGGGGAACCCCAGGGACAGAGCTCTGACAAGAAGGAGGCAGAGCATTCCCCAAAGCTGATTACTTGCCATGAAGGACATCCCCCACAATCAGATATTTCAAACACATGAAATAGATCCTTCTGAGAAACAGCTAGATAAAGAAATGGGAAATACAGTGCTTTTGAGCATAAATGCACTTACATGGATAATCAGATTGCAGAGATAGTAGGCTAGACACTTACTCTGTGACATTTCTATTCCTTTCCTGGCACAGGTATAAAGATTTTCACAGCTCTTTTCAAAAGAGGAAATGTGAGCTGGATGCTCCCAGTAATCCAATTGCTTGCTCATATAATCGCATTGTAAAGAAAACAGTAATGCTGTAAAAGCAGGAGAGAATAAAAAAATCCAGGGCAGCTTTGCTCTCTGTCTAACTGCTCCAAGTGTAAATGTCATGCTTTTTATGTGTGCAAATAAATGAAGGAATAAATCTTGCACATCCTTTAGAAGATACATTCATTATGCATCTTTCAGGGCACATGTGTCTCACCAGAAGCATGTTATGTGATCTGGAGCACACAATGAAGTGATTTCCAGGGGATGTCAGAGCCCACTGAGGATTTGACATTGCACATCTTTGAGAAGAAATGGGATTTCAGCATTGGAGGCTGAGTCCTCTCAGCCCACCCAGTCCTGCCTTCTCCACCTCAGTGTGGTGGGAGAGCAGGGAGTGCAAGGAGAGGCACAGTGACCACTTCACTATCCTCCCCTGGGACTGGAGGCAAAAAGGCTCTTCCAACCAGAAAAATGAACCATCTCACATAGGAACACTCTCAGGGTGGTACAAGATGGGGGTGAAAGTTCCCTGGCTGTCCCCCACAGAATCCCTTTTGGTCAGCTGTCCTGATGGCTGAGGAAGCTGGAATTTACACAATGGACTAATGCACAGGCTTTAAAGGACATTTAAGGCTAGGAGGAGGAATAAAAAGAGGTAATAAAACTTTGCTATTCCAAAGCACAGTATTAACCACAGAAGACAAAGCAGAATGGGAGATTTTCATTTTGATAGTGCTAATAAAAGCCAGAATATGTGTTCCTTATGATACCATCTTTTTATGCCCTCCCATTTGCCAAAGAAGGCACCACAGATATTTTTACATTCAAAAATACCAGTGGGAGTGGTTTTGCACAGGGAAACACTTAAGAAAATATATCTTATTTATAATATCTATCTTTTGCTTCCCTGCTAAAGTTAGAGGAAGCTGATACTCCCACCACATGGTGGGTCCTTTCTAAAGGGATTGTGATGACAGTTACCACACATTGTACCTAACATTCCATAAGGTACTGTAATTAATTATTTTTAAAACTAATACATGATAAATTGTGTCAAAGCAAATTAAGAAATTATCTTCACAGTAGTTTTTTGAGACTTCTCTAGATAACTCAAAAGACAAACTAAGACATTGTTAGAGTTTACACCTAGAGGGGAATTCTCAGCGTGTGTGTGAATTGACATACAGGTAACTATGGCAACCAGCAAATCACAGCCGAAATGAGTAGATTTATTTCAATAGAAAAATCACTAACAATGCTGGGTGGCAGAGACACACAGGACACAGGCTCTGTCAGGCTCAGCTTATCGCGGGACAGCCGATGGTTCTCCACATCAGGGTGGCAGCTCTGTGGGACCAGAGCTGTGCATCAGCACCAAGCTCCATGCAGCTGAGTGGGGCCGGGTGACAGAACCCCGGTGCCCTGAGGGGCAGGGAGGGAGCATGGTAGCAGGCTCAGGGAACAGGGGGGCCCGAGGGCCCCGGAGCTCTATGCCTGGCCCCACTGGACAGGCTGTACAGGGCAATGGCCCTACAGGCTGCTGAGCCCTGAGCTGCCAAGGCACTTGTGCCTCTTACCCGTCACACGATGGAGCGCAGCACAGGAGACTCATCACTACGTGCACAGGGTGTTCTTCAGCCAGTGTCACGAGGATATTTTGCAGGCCGGCATCCACAGTGACACTGTACGTGAGTCTCTGGTGGATGTCTCTCACGATGGCTGGCACCTGGAGGGGGCACGAGGAGGACTTGGAGTGCTGTCCATGGGAGCGAAGTCCCCAGCTTCCCCCAGGAAGCTCTTGCCTTCTCACCGCACCGTGCTGGCCTCAAGGGCTGAGGGGGCACAGCCGGCGTGGCTTGAGGGGCCACACCATCGTGGCAGGCCTTCAGCCCTGGCCCCAGGGTGTTTACCTGCTGGGGAGAAAAAGCTCCCTCCTCCTGGGAAAAATCCTGAGTGGGAGCAGGAAGGTCAGCCTGGCTGGACACAGAGTCAGGTGTTGAGGTGCTCCATGCCAGGGTGTCTGTGCTGGCCACGCTCTCAGGCCGGGCCGCGTCAGCCTCCGCGCTGCCCTCAGCCGTTGCCGTGGCACAGTTTTCTGCGCACGCAGAGGCCTCTGTGCTGGGCCCAGGCTCTGCCGGCAGCTCGCTCGGCCCGCAGTCGGGCCGGGCCGTGTCCTCGGCTGCTGTGGCCGTGGTCTTTCTGCGCCGAACGCGCAGGAACCTCCGCAGCGCCTGCAGCAGAAGGAGGGGCGGGAAGGGAGGGACGCTCCATGGAGTGCTCCACGCGCGGCGCTGGGCCCAGCAGGGAC
>JAOTIY010000226.1:1472-12827 GCA_027123655.1 Muscicapa comitata
GGTAAGGGAAAATGGCGGATGTAGGAAGCAACAAGGGAATACAATGAACTGGGTAAATTAGGGGTTTAACACTTAACTGGGGAAAGAACATCATGACAGACAACAAATGGGGAACCTTACATCAAACAATAGAGTAAGTAACAACTTTCAACTTTTTAATAGCCCTTGTTCTATGATTTTCTGCCGAGATCTTTCACCACACTTCTGTTTCTCTGTCCCTGAGTTGACCTGGGATAACCTCACAAGCAGAGCTGAAATCACTGAGCTGAAATCACTGGGGAGCTTATTGTTTGCAGCCCCTGGCTGCCCGCTTACTGAGGTTTATCCAGCAGCTAGGAGACCTGCCAGAAGACCCGCCTTAGAAGGCTGTCCCTTGCGGGACACTCTCTCTGGCAAAGTTGCAGCTTTCTGGGATGGAGCAACAGACCTCCATGGACCCCCTAGCTGCTACACCTTCTTCATTTCTTATTTGCTAATGTATATCACATTATTGAATTTTAGAAAGTGATGAGAAGAATTGGTGAGTGCTTCACCCTGCAAGCTTTCATTATTTTTTTCAAATTGGCATATTTGAATATGCTCAAGTTTCAAATAAATTTGAAGTATTTCTTTAATTAAGCCATTTCAGCTCTTAAAGTTAACAGAAAGTTACCTGTAAAGCCCAATGTAGGCTGTGCTTTCTTTTTTCGTTCCATTAACCCACAGTTATGTGCCTACAGGTCACCCCAGAAACTACAAATTGCTCTTCTATAGAGAAATACAAGTGTGGATAGGTATTGAATACCACACTGCTTTTAAGAGGAGGTGCACATCCAGATCACGAGCCATGATCCCTAGTTCTCCCATACACAAATATTCCCTTGTATTTCAGTATACTGTGGAGCGATAGAATGTGAGCTCCTTGAATGTGGGGCTGGAAATACCTGCTTTGGCTGTTAATCAATGCAGAAGCCAGAATCAACTTCACATACACATAGCTAATCATAAGGAACCCACTGTGGCTAAGAGACTGAGTTACCAGAGATGCTCGGCATTTCCACTGCATATTTCTGCTTCCTTTTTACATAAGAAAAATGAGACTTGTTTGGATATCTGTTTCCAGCCTGCAAAAGCCATCCTCTTGAAACAAACAAGTGGTAAGAACAGCTACCTTTTCTGTTGTTCAACTTGATAGTGTCATTACACAAAAAACTGCAATATACACAGCATGATCTTTGTTGACCCCTTCCAACTAAGGATATTCTATAACTCTGTGGTTCCAACTTGTGAGGTATTTTCAGTTAATTGAACTTGCAAAACTGCCTACTGCATTTAGTTCCATCACAAAATTAATTCTCAAATCAATAATGAACCACAGATAAAATAATACATTCATCAATATGAAAGTTAAACCACTGTACATTTATATTTCTTAAACAGATAGCTGGCATGTCTCTTTTCTATGAATATTGAAAAGTCAGAGGAAAAGCACATTTACAAGATTTTATGGTTAATGCTATGACAGATGATTTTGACTGATAAATCAAGTTCTAGACGTGAGAGCTTAGTTTCTATTACTTTCTACCACACCCTGTGATACATCACATCTCTCTGCATCAGTGTCCCCAGGAGGGAAATATCTACTCAGTTCACAAAACACTGTGTAACAGAATCAATTTATAAGCCTCATATAATCTAGAGTATATCAATATAAGCGGAAGATATTTAGCACTTTTTAATAATGCTACTGCCTTGTGGGATAAAATCTGCACAGCTTCTTGAAGATCAAATACATCGTGACCAAATGGAATCTATTTGCAGGCAAAGTTTACCTTCAAAACTTAGAAGGGAAATGCTACATATGCTTATTAATATTAGTCAAATCGTCATGTCAATGGCTTGCATAATAGTAATCAGAGTAAATGATAGTAAAATTAGCGTTAGATTGAATAATGAAGAGTAATACAATCAGATTTCAAAGGATTTGGACCATTTTGGTAATAAGGCCAGCAGATGTCAAATGCAATTGAGTGCTCAAAAATATGAAATAATTGGTCTGGGAATATGAGCTAAGAGGAACAATCACGTAAGAAAAAGCATTATTTTGGGCGGGGGGGGAGGGGTGTGGGGGTAGATGGGAAATAAACCAGAGAAAGAGGGAAAGAAGCTGTGAGAATGGTGTGGTTTAGCCACACCCAGGAACTAAATACCATGCAGTAACTTGCTCACTCCACATCTTATCTGCCCTGGGAGGGGTAATGGTGCTGAAGCATGTCCAAAGAAAGGCAAGGAAGCTGGTCAAAAAGCTAAATCACATGAGGAGCAGCTGAAGGATGTGGGGGTGTTTAGCCTGGGGAAAAGAAAGCTTAAGGAGGGACCTTACTGCTCTCTACAACTACATGAAAGGAGGTTGTAGCAAATGGGGATCAGGCTCTTCTCCCACCTGACAAGAGACAGGGCAAGAGCAGATGGCCTCAAGTTGCAACAGGGGAGGTCTAGATTGGAAAAAATTCTTCTGTAAAGGGTGGTCATGTGTTGGAATAGGCTGCCCAGAGAATGGTGGAAACACCATCCCTGGAAGTGCGCAAAAAATGCATAGATGTGATACTGGGGACCTTGTTTAGGGATCAAGATGCCAGTATTTGTAAGGTTAAGAACTGAACTTGGTGATCTTGAAGGTCTTCTCCAATCTCAATAACTTTATGATTCTAAAATGGGTCAATTTAGACCAGATATGAGGAATTTTTTTACAATGAGGGTGGTGAAACACTTGAACAGGTTGCTGACATGGATGTCCCATCCCTCGAAACATCCAAGGTTAGGTTGGATGGGGATCTGAGCAACCTGAAATTATTGAAAATGCACCTGGGCATTGTAAGGGCATTTTTTAGTCTCAGATCTAATCAAAGTAAAAGACACTGAGCTACTGACAGCTCAGGAGAGATATAACTGCTTACATAATACTGTCATGAAATTCTAACATAGGCAGAAACTTCAGCATCTCTCAAGTACAACTCTCCTCCTAGTCAAAGCAACTGTTAGAACAACAGGTTCATTCTTATGAACAAAAGAACAAAGAAAATTAAATGGTTTCCCTCAAATTAATACCATATTCATAAGAAGAGACATAACTCTTTTAGGCAGCTGGTGTGATGCATCTAGAGATGGCTTTGTGATCAGGATTGCAAACTCTTCTTAATATCCACCTGTCCAAAACAACTTTTCTGCTTGTTTCTGAAGAGCTGCTCAAGTTAAATCATTATCCCACATGGGAAAAATTCCTTTGTAAGACTGAAACACCACTTTCTCATTCAAGCAAGCAAGGTGAATTTAATTTTTTCTTCAAAGAAGCAAGAAAGAGCTTGGTGCAAGCATTATGCAATAGCTTAGAAGGGGAACAGCCAGGACTGTATCCATATGCAGGGTGTGCAGCATGTCTGAGCAGGTGCTAGATTGTATTGTGTGGGGATTTCTGTGTTCCTCAAGCTTTGTGGATTTCTACTGAAATCGATACAAGTACGCAGAAGATCCCAACATTAAAAACCTTACAGAGTATAAACCTTTTGCTTTCTAAAAACCAGTACTTCCAGTGTAATTTGTACTGAGCTTGAGGGCAATAGATTGAAAGCGGAATTAATGCATAAAGTGTATACAGAACACTGCATTAAGGCAGTTCACAACATCTCTCCAATAGAAGTAAAAAAGTAGAGGAGCTTTCACTTTCTTCAAGGTGTACCTCACATGCTAACTGCAGCATAGTCAGTGACCTACTTATCCATCACTGCAATCACTAACATGCTTCAAATTGGCTACTGAAGAACAAGATTATACTAGTGCTTGAATCAGAGCTGATGGGAACTTGAAGCTTTAAGTACTAACCACCAATCAAAAAAAAAAAAAAGAAAAAAACCAACAAACAATAAAACTAAAACAAACTACAAATAAAAACAAACAAAAATAAAAAAACCCACCACACCAAAACCCACAAAACACCAGATAGTAGACTGGGGCACATATCTCACCAGCATTTTTCACCACTGATATTACAAGAGAAAACATGAACAAACAAAAGAGCAATCCAGGAAAGTAACACCTGCTTCTGCTGTGGAAAAACAAGAGCAACAAATTCTTGAGGTTAGTAGGAATGCTGCCACAGCCTGGTTTTCATTCGTCATTTGCATATAAAGCCAGGTTGTTAGTGTCCTGAAGCTTAATCTGATAATGAGTGACATTCCTCCAATAAAATAATTTCTTGCTTTCCTCATGAATGTGTTGGATGTCATAACACAGGAGCCATGCACTATGGAGATCTCTATGAAAGAAGCTATTCACAAGATATAGCCATTCCTGAACATGACAGAATGTCATGTCTGAAAAGAGGCCTCAAAAACATTTGAGTATTTTGAAGTCTTCTCTTTCTCCTTCAACCATTTTTAAATTTTACTTCACTTACAGAGAGCTAAAAAAAGCCAAAATCAAAAACAAGCCCAGGCAAGTGAGCTAAGGTTTTGATCTTCATATAAAATAATATAGGCAGGTACTGAAGTGCTGCCTGATACCACATTTCTATTATCCACAATGGTACAAATCATGTCTAAAGAACACCTTTATAAAGAAATGCAAAACACTTAGAAAACAGTATGTATTTTTTAATTGTGTGCAAGCTGAGAAGTTTAATTTTTTAAGATCTGTTTTAATTCCTGGCTACTTCAGTGGTCACAGTATTATCAGCCAAGTATTATAAGAACTCCACACAGCTTCCTGAGTCATAGTATTGGACACAAAGATGACTGATGTCAAGGTGAAATATCTTCTCATTGACTTTAAAGAGTTTTGACTCAAGCCTATAGCAAAATACATGAAGTGAAGCAATGCAAAAACACTTGAAATAAGATAAAACACACCTTAAGATTAAAGACAAATTATTATATTATATAGAATCTCCAGCACTTACTGCTTATCCTTGTAGGATTTGATGTTATTTTCTATAGTTTCTATTCTGCAATTAACTAAAGTTATCAACAATAAAGATTTCTGTAAGACATTTCACCCTACTTTTGCAAATCCTTAACCTTTTCCACCAGATTTTGTTATAGACTTCAATCTCACCCATCCTTTGTAAAAGCAAACTAATTTAAGAAACTACTGAAACAAGCTTTAGCATAAACAAGTCAAAGTGTAACTTGAGGGCAGAAAGCAGTGATATACGAAATATTTTCAAAATAAAAGTGATACAGGGTTAGCTTTTGTGGCTGAAGGAAAGGTGTTGCAAGTAGTAGGGTTCAGTACAGGGTTGGGTTCAAATTATATACGTGAACAAATACTTTCTACTAAAATCCTTTTTTTTCAGGTCTCAGAGTTTACTGTCAAAATTTACTGGGGGAAAGGGAGAGAATCTAGTTCTTCAGTAACCAAGTTCTAACTGACCAGCACTACCCAACATGAATTCTAACTAGTGTTAACAAAGCATCTTAAAAGTAGTTTTGAATTGGCTCATGATAGGCTTTGGGCTAATACTACATGAGCTTTTTAATTTTTTTTTTTTTTAATGCGCTCCTTGTGAATTAGAAAACCTATTCAAACTGGAAGAAACTTTTTCAAAGCTCATATCAATACTCATCTTCTGCTAATTGCTATAAAATTCCACCTCATTAACATATGACAGTAATACTGTTGTAACTAAGACTACAGGTTGGTTAGTGCCTAGCAGTAATAAGTGAGATATCAATAGAAGCAAGCATTGCTTTTCTAATCCACAGCAAATGCCAAAACTGAAAGCTACTGAGATCTGGGATTATAAGAGATAATATAGTCATGTGCCACACTGTAACACACATTAATTGCAAGTTCTGCTCTGACCACATCATGCCCCTATCTTCTAATCACACTTTCCAGCCTGGCACTTCAGTGCATGTAAAATAACACATTGAAGTGCAACAGGATGCCAGCTTGACTGCCAAGTCCTGCCACCGCACAGCAAGGCAGTAAAATTAATGGTTTTAGTTACCTTTCCCCATGTGGCATAAGATGTGGGGGTTCTTTCTGATCCCCAGTGCTCTACAGGCACAAAACTCCAGAGCTCTATAGGCTCGTACTCCAAGCTCTTGGCCCTTACTTTGTCAGGTATTCTTAAATAAGCAAAGCAGCTAATAGTAAAAAAGGTTATTTATTACAAAGCACATCTTACTACAAAACACACCAGTCTCAAAAGGCAGTGGAAAAAGCAATGGCAAAGCAGTAGCAATAAGTAATAAGTGAATTGCTAGAAGCCCTGGCAAAAGCCAATAGCTAAAAGCAAGTGCCTAAAAGCTAAATAGCTAAAAGCAACAACTCTCCCAATACATAGTCTTATATAGGATTTTTCCAACAAGCTAAGATGCAAACTCAGACCACCACTCCTTAGCCTATTAGAGTTTTAGTTTCTTAGCACACCAGGTTACGTATAACACTACACATCGAATCTATCTTGTTCTATCTAAGAAATGTAAGCAATATTCTTACTATAACTCTATTATGTCTAAGTCTTGTGTATAACTTGGGCTTGGAGCCTCTACTGAAGATATCAGCATGTTTGCAACCTTCACTAGAACACAAGCTACAACTGTGGAAGCCAGACCTTCGACTCACTAAAAGCATCAGAACTCACTCTAAGACTTATTCAATCCCTACGCTCTGATTTCTTTCTGAAGAATTCAGAGAGACCCCTAACTCACTGACTCCAACATCCCCATGTGCTAATATCCATCTTCTCCGTGATAGGCTTCCTGTGGAGGCATGTGATAATTTAAACTGCTGGAAGATTTAGCTTACAGCAAAACATACTTCTCACTACTACATCAAGGACAACTACTCACTGCAAAACTCACTCTAAACCATGCCCTTTAAAGATAACTGGCCAAATGCTAACAGCTCCTCCAAATTCCTTGGAATATAACTTATTTCCCCCTCTACTCTGCTACCACACTTTAAGGTTCTGTTTGTAAAAATGTCACAGAGTAGGCAATATAATTTATGCTGATATTGGCCCAATAAAGGAGCAACAGCTAGCAGAAGGAGCTGAGAGGAGAAAGGTATACAAATTAAATATGGATTACTTGACATCAACTTTCACTAATGAATTCAGAGGACTCAAGACTTACTCCCAAGGGATTGAAGCTTGGGGGGGGGGGTTGGTTTTTTTTGGCGGGTTTAGTGGAGAGGGCTGTTATTTGTCTGATTGTTGTTGGTTTTTTTGAGTTATAATTCAGTAATACAGAGCAGTCAGCTTTGAAGGTTACTAGATAAGGACATGACACTAGAGTGTTTTTCTTCCTGCTATTTTCCCGGTACAGTGCTCCTAAAATAACATCATCATCATATGCTACTTAGTGGAATTGAATCAATTGTATCAGGTGCAGTGTTGTACTCAAATACATTAAGCCATATAATGAGCATTTGGCTTATTGTTCATACTTTTCAGGAAACTTGGTCTTGTGGGAAATTGAAAACCAAAACAAAACATGACGTTATAGCCTGTGGGGAATGCTTCTGCTCCAAAACTGTGATAAATAGCATTGTCTTTCATTGTGGAGGGATCCCACACTAACATAGGCTACTGCTGATGGCAGGCAAGCACAGAATGAGCCACCTGAATGCCACACAACAGATTTCTGAATAATATCACTTTTAGAGAGCCAGAAGTATCAGGCCACAGATGGTGCTTTAGAAATCATTGCTAGGGCAATTTGTTGCATCTCATCTCAATCTTTATTTTGCAATTATGTAATAATATATGCAAATCTGTCATGGAATTCTACAACAGCTATAGTTCTTTTTTACAAAATCCATGGGATCACAAACATTATACTATAAGATTATTAATCCACATCATTATCTCTTGAGCCTGCAACATGTCCTCAGATCAGAGATCAGCTGGACAGTGCAAGTCAATATGTCAGACATCTTGGTCCCTATGGAGGGTTCCAAATAACATCTTTTGTTGATGACGTACACTGATGGAAACAGCCAAGTTATTGAGAAACAAGAAAGTGCTTTAGGTTTTGGACAGGTCCTAGACTCCTGGAACAACTGGGTGCGCTTCAGGCTTTTCTCTTCAGTTTTACCATTTGCTTGTGGTGCTGGGTTTGTTTTTTTTTTATTCCCTGCTTAGAGGATTTAAAAACTTGCTGTCAAGTATCTGAACAAAATCTATGTATGCTATGATCTGAGAGGAGGTCATATATCCTTTCCACCAAATCAGCTGAGGTTGCACTGCAATGCTTTCTCAAGTTTTGGGCACAGGAGTACCCAAAGTACCCAAACTTCTGATCCATTTATCATACACAGTTCAAGTGCCCCAGCCAGGTGGGCTACAAAAACTTGAGTTCATTACAATCCTCTTTGTGAATCATTTTCATCCCTCTCTTGTTTTCCATAAAAGAATTTATTCTTTCTAAAACCAACTCTTTAAATACATACATTTTCTAACACTCATATCTAAACTTGTATTTCAATCCTATAAGGGAACATTCTGAAAAGGCAGAAAAAAATGAGTTGAAAAGGTCATCACTAAAATTCTATTTGCTTCCGAAATTCTAACAGACAGTTTTGGACCTGACATGACAAACCGCGTTGTCTTTGCTCCAGGAAATTTTGCATTCACCACTGCTGCCTATGAGCCCACTGTAAGCTTGTACAGATTTTCAAACAAGTCTCCTCTTTCAACTATTTCTGAGTATGGGGGGCGCAAAAAAAACAAAAACCACACTACTCAAAATAGAAATCCTAATGTGCTACTGAAAAGTCCATTCGACTTAAATAGCAGAAAAATTCCATTGAGAAGGCTGACTCACCTTTTTTTTTTTTTAAATTACAATCATTAAAATTACATCTATATTACAAGTATTTCTCTTACATGAAAATTAATAGAATCTGCCTTCTCTCAAGAAGAACAATTAGTCCATTCAGAAAACCTACATAATGTCTAATAGCAATTTTAAAGTGTTAATACCACAGGTTTATATACTTAGGCAGGAATAATTAACAGCTTAAAGCACACAGTGGAAGACATCTTGCTAGGTATCACTTCTGTTGAAAGAATCTGATAGTTACATTGGATCACAAATATTAATTTAATGATGGTTTCTTTTTTTAGTACCATAAAATAAGAAAAATAGATGTTTAGGCCATGTATGGCCATATATACAAGATGAAAGACAAGTGAAGTACCTCTATTCAGCATCTAGTTAAGCTAGAATTCCCATCAAGCTATGACATTTCAAGAAAAACCGAGGCCACATGGAGAGAGTTCAGAGAAGAACAGAGACAAGGAACTTTAAAAATACCAGCTATGAAAGAAAGACACAGGACTATTTAGCTTGAAAAGATCAAGAAAATGCACTAGGGAGAGTCTTACTGGATTATACAGGACTGCTGCAAAGAGGAAGGGAATCTGTTCTGCCTAGCCACTATGGACAGGACAACAAGAAGTTGTCTTAATCACAGGGGGAAAGAAAAAAAAAAAAAAAGAATTTGTAGTAAACAAATTTTGCATTAGTGAAGATAGTGAAGGACTGTATCACCTTGAAAAGACAGATGTCTGCTAGGGAAGGCAGGAGCCTCCCTTGGATTGAAGAATGTAAACCCCGTACCTCCAAATTATCTTAATTTTGAAATTAAGGGGATCTCAGGCAAAGACATGGGGATAGGAACAAGAGTTTTTTATTAGTATATTGTCACGGTGTCACTTTGGTTTGCCAATTCTAATGTATTTAATTTCTTTTAGAGATAGGATTTTGGAGCAAAAACAAGGCAGGCTTAAAACTTAAAAGGGTATAAGAAGAAATCTATTAATAACACAAAAAAAAAATTCAGAATAAGATTTCCAGATTATTCCTTCTTCCCCCTTCCCTCATCTTCCACATTTCTTAACAACAACATACAGAGAACATTTCAGTCAGTTATTTACTTAAATAATAATTTCAGTTCATTCTAGAGAGAAAAGTCCCTTTTTTGGTTTAGGCTTAGGAGGTGTCTTCACTATCACAATCTGCGTCCGCCCGGAGGGAAAAAAACCTGCAAATTATGACTTCCTCCCATCCCCACAGTCCTTCCAGAGCTGTGTTATGGGTTATGCTGCACACTTGGGAGTATTACTTTTAAAGGCAAGCTGCTGAAAGACAAAATTCTCTTCATCTCTTTTTCTATTAAATGTCTCTGTCCATATGTCCAGTCCCAAAACAGAGAGTCTCATCCTCTTGAGGAAAAAAGATCCTTTTCTCAAGCACTTTAGCCTCTCCA
This sequence comes from Muscicapa comitata, assembly GCA_027123655.1. NCBI lineage: Eukaryota > Metazoa > Chordata > Aves > Passeriformes > Muscicapidae > Muscicapa > Muscicapa comitata. The sequence continues at coordinate 11,730 of JAOTIY010000226.1, forward strand.
AATATTTTCACAGCTTAAAGGAATTTCAGTGTAGTCAAAAGTCCCCTCATAGCCCACAAAAAATGGTTTTCACCTACTTATCAGTGGCATCTTTTCAATCTCTTCCCATCTGGAACTTTATCTTCATTTCGCTGACTTCAGTGGATTCCTTACATTATTCTTCTCATTCAGGAGAGCTCAGGAGATCGAGAATCTTATCTAGGCATTAAAAGAGTTAAAATTGCATCCAGAACGTGAAGAAGCCACGTGGTCAGCTGGAGGCCTCTCCTCTCAGAACAGGGGGAAGGGAGAGCCTTGGTTGCTCTTCCACCCACCCCCTCCATCCTGCATGGGGAGGAGGGGCCGGGGCCAGGCCAGGCCCCACAGATTAGAGCCAAGCCCGGGGCCGAGCTGGGCCAGGGACAGGCCGGGCAGGGGCCGAGGCCCCCCAGCCACCGAGCCGGGGCCGGGGCTGAGTCCACCTCACCTCCATGGAGGCTGGAAGCCAAAAGAGGGCAGATAAGCTTTACCAATGTGATTCATGAAAGTGAAGTAAGTTTTCAATTGGTTTCTTAGGCTGTTGCTACTAAATCAGCCCTCTGATTGGTCCCTGCAGCTCAGAGAGGAAGTTCTCAGAGAGGGGACAGCCCTCTTGTTTCTGGGCCTCGTGCTGCTCTTCTCAGGCGGCTCCCCCCCGCCATGTGGAACCAGCACAGTGATTTATAGCCAGCAGTGAGTTTTATTTCATGTATAATTTGCAGGCAGGCAACTTTGTGAATGTTTTCTAGGAGTTGGTCGGGAGTACCAACTAAAGCTACAGGGTCTCCCCTTTCCACGGGGTTAAGCCCTGGTGCCCAATAAACTGCGTGCTGAGTTAGGGACCAGAAGTTAAATTTGTCACCTGTTGTAAAGAAAGCTCCATGGCCCCAGTACCTATTAGCTTCTTGTTCTGGTATTTCAGTAGCAGTGTACAGGATTTCTGAAGTGATTATTTGTGGATCAAAATCCTCATCATTGATACTATTGTATTCTGTTTTAACCAAAGGTCTCAAGCAAGAACAGCAATATTCCCCACTATTTTTCATTAGAATTAGTTCCTTTTGAGGATATATTTGATTA
>JAOTIY010000226.1:64276-94018 GCA_027123655.1 Muscicapa comitata
TAATAATAATAATAATAATAATAATAATAATAACTGATTATCAAAGCTGGCTGCTGTGGGGATGAATATTTTCAGGCTGCTGGCTTAAAGTAATTGCCCAATGTATCAATATTACCTGATATAATCACTACATAGTTCCTACAGATACAGCATTATTGCTTTATGCAATACATCTTTGGAAAACTCTGTCCCATTAGTTTAATTACTTTAATGGCTGCTTTTGTGAGATGCTTCAATCCTGGCATAGAGCACTTCCAATTTGAAATGTAGCATGTTATCATCTCAAGTTTTCTGCTTCTTCATCAATATCTTTTCAAGTGGATCCCCAATAACCCATCTCTTGCTGTGGTATATTGATAGTGTGAGTGTATTTATGAAGAGATTAGGAGCCATGCTTTCTTAATATTCATTAGTCATTTGCATTTCTCTAGCCCTGAAAAACACATTAAATGAAACAATAAGGTGGATGTTGGAGTCAGTTTGAAAAAGAAGATTTTGTGAAATACTATATTTCAAATGCTATTTTAGCAGGTGGCAGCAGCATACTTCTAATGGGGGGAAAAAAAAAAAAAAACAAAAACAGAAAAGATCATTAAAAATAAAAAAGAGTCCTACCTCAAATGTTACCAAAATGTCACATCACATAGAAACACTTTCAAAGAGGAAGATATGCTCTTTCCTGATGCACCAGTTTCATAATATTGTGACATTTACATTTTAATGATAACTAAACTTTGATCTTTGGGAAATTTTAGAGCAAAGAGCCTGATTTGCTGTGATTTTGCCACCTCCCTGAGGGAACTAGATGCAGCCTGCAAACCTCACAGGAGTTATACAAACAGAAAATAAGAAAGTAAAATATTGGGAAAGATGGCTGTTTGGATTATGTGTGCACAGAGAAGTCATGAGGATTAACCAGGTTGAACACTGAGGTTTGGTTAAGGATAGTTACACAAAACCCAGGCAAACACTCCTCTGCACTTAGGAGGACAGGGAGCTAAAGACATAAACCTGAACCCATCTATCTTTTACTGACACTGGGTCTTGAGAAGTTGGGAGGTAATGGGCTAAAGGGATTGCAGAGCTTCAGCTTTACTCCTAATCCATGTCATAGAATTAAAACTAACGTGGGGAGGAAATCCTGTAAAAACCGTCCTTAGGAGGGAGTAAAGGACATCATTCTGCATACAGTACAGCTGGTGCTGCTCTCTGAGCAAGGTGGAGGCTGTGGAGCCTTCTTACTTTTGCAGGGTGTGCTGTCACATGTCCTAATAAAAAATACCTACTTCAACAATTAGACCTGGGCCTGACTCAAGGTGCAGAAAAGATTTGCACTTCTGGTGAAATACTGGCATCTGGATGCTGCTCAAGGCAAAACCTCATTTTACACTGCAGCCACTCTTTGGTCTCTCTCCCCTCAGAACTGGGAAGGAAACACTTTTCCTTCACAATGTTTTTCTTTCAAAAGCCCAGCAGCTACTGAGTTTTTAGGAATTGTTTTATTTGCTTTGGTGTGCTGGGAAACTGGCTGCCTTTAATGTGAGTAAAAGGGGAAAGAAGCAATTTTACCTGGGTTTTTACCTTGCTGGATCCTGCAAGGCACATCATACAACTCAGTGATATATTAGAGTGGACAGGCTCCTTGCAGCAGGGAGATAGAAAAATAAAAGAAAATAGGTGGTGCACAAAGCCATGCAACCAAAGATGTTTTGCTTCTGCAATCATCTGCTACTATACCCCTATCCTGGGCAATGTTGTGCTTGTCCAAACTGAAGAAGCCTTTTGGTTCATTAAGGTCTCCCAAAGACAAGCACCTTCTGCCCCAAAGTAATTTTCATCAACTGCCCTTCAAAGTACTATATGGGGCAGAATCAATTAACTCTTAAGGATTAGAATCTGAGCTACATGTAATAAATTCAACTACTTGATCCTGGATGGAATTTTTGCTGTGAGGAGGAATTTTCTTAGTGTCAGAGTGCTCAAGATAATAGTCCGAGGTGTGGCTTTTCAGAGCCAAATCATCAAGCAGTGTATATTCTGTGTATTCAATTAACTCAATGATACCACTAATATTAATCTTTCTGCTGGAACTGATGTGTAGCAAAATATCTTCAATGAGAGAAATATGGGGCTTACTGCTAAAATTCTTGTATAAGGTTTTTATACAATAATTCTGAACTTCAAATAATATAATATGACATTGGATTAAAAAATGCAATTTTCCTATCTGAAAAAGAAAGGTGTCCTTTGTAATTGACATGGAGTCTTTAAGTGTTAGCATACAGAGTTCTTGTATGCAGGGAAATATCTGTGGAAAAAAATACAAACTTTGCAAATTGTTCTTGGTTTGCTTAGTTAACAAAACTCAATGTTTTTTATTTAATTACAGTAGATTGCAATTCATTATTTCGAACAGATTTAGAACCTAATAAGCATCAGACTCTTCCTTTGTGCACATAACCACTTCCAGCTTCTCAACCTTTTGTAATATAAGTGCAGGAAAAAGAATAAAAAATATGTACATAAAGGGAGGTATGCTAGAACATTTGTCTGTTCATTGGAGCTGGATAGTCAACATGACAAAAATAATTAAACTGGGATTTAGAGACACTTTTTTTACCTTGTAGAATGGAAAGCTTTCATGATTTTACTTTAATTACCTTCTTGTTCAGTTTTTCCTTTGTTGTCTAAAATATCAATGAGACTTCTGTCTTCTGTTTTCCATTGTTATGAATCTCTTGAGCAAAATTGCTGCCTTTAAGTAAGAGCAGAATAGAAACCGGAGAGAAAGGCACAGAATTGTTCAGGCAACAGATTCCATTAAGAAAAAAAGGGGGAGAGAAAGAGAAAGAAAATATGTCTGACTAAAGCAAAATTTCCAAATGTTTTCATTTCTTCCTACTGCAGAAACTTTCTGACCTCCTCCAGGATAGTTTCCTAAAACTGCTGTGAAGGCAGCAAAGTAGAAGATGGATGGAGAGACTGCAGTGCTCTGCCTTTCTCCCCCTGCTGAGCTCTGCCACAATGCCAACTCAGCTCTGTCCTCTTCCAGTCCCTTTACCCACTTCTTACTCCTACCTTGCCTGTAATTAGACTTCTAAGCTGTCTTGGGAAGGAAAAGAGAGAGAAGAAACACACTGAGAAAACCTGCTGGCTAACCCTGGGATTCAGGTATATTCAGGTCACTGCAGCTCACACAATGTGGCAGCTGAAATGAAGCAGCATCACAGACCCATAAAATCATCCAATCATTCATGCTGGAAAAACCCTCTAAAATCCTTGAGTACAATCGTAAACCCAGCACTGCCAAGCCCACCACTAAACCATGTCCCTAAGTGCCATAACTACACATCTTCTAAGTACCTCCAGGGATAGTGACTCATCAAAAGAAACCCTTATTCTAAAGCAAAGAAGTCTGAATTAACCAAAGCATGGTAGATTGAGGATAAGATTAATAGCAGTGTATCATTTCTAGAATTACAGTGTTGGCAGAAAGATATTTGTTTTAAAGAATTCTTTTTTTAAAGAAACATACTACATTATTATCATAACTGAAATAAACCCAAAAGATTTCAATCATACTTTTGTCTGGGAAACTAACTGTAAAATAACAAAATCCCCACAACTTTGATTTTGATATGTGAAAGAGAAGACATCTAAATTAATCCTCACATCTTTTCACAGCTAGATTGATGAATAACTATGTCCTAGAAAAGCAAAGTAGGAATTCCAAAGACTGGAAAGCAGAGAAACAGAACTACTGCTCCTTCAAGCATCTTTTAATCTACACCAGTGGTGGTGAAGAAAGTGGGATGGAGTACATTGAAGACTTAAGACACCAAAGCTGAGGACAGATTAGTTCTTCTTTTCCAAAAGGTTGCTTGGGAGAGGCAGACAGTCTTATTCCCAAACAAAACATGTGGTCCAAGTGGCTTTGGACCCTCCATCCGTGCCAGCCAAAGCCAGCATGTGTTCCAGCTTAAACAGAGAGAGGTCGGCCTTGGGCACAGGTACCAAACCTACCAGATTGCTGTAAAATGAGCATAAACCTCTCAGAGCAGAATTGCCATGGCACAGCTGTAAACCCACTTGAAAGGATTCACACAGAAGCCAGCACCCAGTTGTGAAAAGTTTTTGTTCTTAAAAAGGAGCATTGCTCTGCCAGCCTTACGTGCCTCTCTCTGATCAGCTGGAGCTAACAAGATACTTGTTAAGAGAGAGCTCAAGTTAGTCAAGCCCTAGTACAGATAAGTGGAAAAATGTAAGGGGAAGTCGTTTTAATCTCTCCATTTTTACTATTTTATTATATTTTAGATTTATATTTTTATTTTATTTGGCTTCTACTAAGACGGAGAGTGGAGTAAGTTCTGCAAAGTTTTTTCAGCATATATAAACCCCAAGAATTTGAGCCACCTTCATGATATTTATTATGAATGCAGATGGCTCTTCCCAGGTCCCAGTTTTCCTTTTTCCAAATTTTTAATGGGTTTGGCCTCAGGTTTCCTCACTCCTGAACAACTCTAGTGTAGAAAATAATAGGTGTTAGTCCAGTTATTCTGAGCCCCAGGAGAGGATTATACTTACTTGCAGCAATCCTTGCCATCCCTGTGAGCAATGAACTGCACTTAATAGCACAGCATCCAGCTTCACTATGTGTCCATTGACACTATTTCACCATTATGCTGTTCTGGGGAGAGGCTTTTACCTGGGACACCTTCAGTTTGGGTTCAAGTCTAGGTGTGTGACAGAGATTATTTCATGCATGTGAAGCCATTTACTATCTCTGTGCTTTGTATCTGAAATGGGGAGAACCATATTTCACCTGTAAGAGGCTGAGGTTTCAGAGGATGAGAGAACTGCATCAGTGCTTAGATGATTTAGCAGAGTCCCATCTGCATCTGTATAATGTCTAAGAGATTTTTATTGGGGGTTTAAATGGAGGTGGACTATGGTGTGTCTCTGCAAGCTCAGAAGAGCTGGTCTCATTCCCACTGCAAGGTCTGGGCAGATCTCTCCAGGAGAAAATCCTTCATCTTGTTTTCTTGTCTATCTGCAGATGGTTTAAGGACACTACAGAATATTTTTTCCTAAGGAAAAAGATGCCTCTGCAGAAGACAAGGTTTTAAAAGGTTGTTTCTTATCAACTGAATTCTGAGTTGAAATTGAATAGTGGCTGCCTTAGACAGTGAAAGTCTGGCAGACAAAATACACACCTTCTTCTATCTTGTATTTCTTTTTTTATGGCCCAGCCAGACAGGAAACAATAAATGCACTATTACATTATAAATTTACTTGTGAATTACTTTCCCAGGGAAGGTTAGTATAAGCTGAATGGCCCCCTCCTCTCACTAAGGCTCACAATCTTTATAAATGACAGTCTCTTCTCTTTCTGTAGATATCTCCAAGACCCATTGCCTGCAGCTCATGTCTGGGTGAGCATGGATGCCTCTCCTCAGCTGTGCCCACATCCTTGCATGGCACAGACTGCTATGGCTGTCTTCCCCATCATGTGGGAGGGCAGACAGCATTTTAGGAATAAATGTACAATACCAGACAAGAAAGAGGGAGAATGGCTAAAGCCAGGTGTTCCTCAGAGGTCTGTATTTCTTGTCAGCAGCTGGGTTGCATGGGAAGATGCAGATCTCCAGGCTGCTCTCTGCAAACAATTTCTGTGATGAATTTAGACCCTCCGTGGTTGTTGCTTGCCAGAAATTCTTGTGAGAATACACCAGACATGAAAAAAGGCAGAGAAACAGCCACAGCTGAACCCTGGCCAGCCCAGCTGGCATGGTGGTGTGTGTGAAGCCCCTGGAGCCTGTCCAGGGACAGGATGGAGGGGGAAGCCACTGGCAGCACGACCTGCTTTCCTTCTCCCACACGTGACAATAGCCAGGTCATGGTAAGAGGGGGAGCCAGACTGGGAACAAAAACAGTGGGCTGCACTCATGAAAACCACTGCACCAGTGAACAGCTGGAGATCACTGATGTTTATCTCTATGGAAAACATGGCTGTTTCCATTTTGCCTTCATGTTGCTACAGTTTGCAAGGAAGATAAGTGAGCAATTGAGCCAGAAGGACTATATTATGATATAAAAGGCTTTGACCAGTTTTTGTATTACACCACACCTTCCCTGCAAATATGTGTTGTCATAATGGCAGCACTGGAACTTCTTTTTGTCAATAATCTCCTGAGAAGTCCCTTGGTGTGATGTGTGCTCAGGTAAATTGTGCTGATTAGCTCTTCAGGAGGGGCTAATGAAAATCCCATTAGCACTATTTAACAAAAAGTTAAATAAGGAAATCTTTTGGAAGTGGGCAAATATTTGGCATCAGTCATGTGTTTCTGTGAACAAACCTTTTTAGAGTGGCTGCTGATGCCACTGTCTATAAAGAGCCATGCATGCAGGTTAGGTGTAAAAACGGATGTTGCTAAAATGTGTAACATAAGTATTTTGTTTTACAACTGATGAACTTGCAGTAATCACACTTTCAGGATTATACAAAAGGAATTATATCATTTTCAAGGCTATGAGTACAGATAAGACAATTTAGCAAAGACCCCTAATTTGTAACCAAAAGGCTTCATCAGGTATTTTCATTAATACAACTGTAACTGTAATGCTTGACAAAAAAAAAAAAAAAAAAAAAAAAAAAAAAAAAAAAAAAAAAAAAGGTGGCAGGGCTAAGGGATTCAATGAGCCCAGTTTTCTGGAATACATATATACAACCAATCACCATAACAGCTTGTCCCAGACTGAAGCATTTTGTAATCTGCTGGCTTTCACTAATATCATGATCAGAGCAAGATACATAAGTGCTCCTTTGAAAGCATGAGCAGCTCTCTATCTTTCTGGATAACTGAAGGCTAAGCCTGCAAGGACTTTTAGAATAGCTCCAGGGAGGAAGTTTCTAGGGAAAGAACTCATTGTACCCAGAGATGGCTCTTGCTATGCTTGTAGGAGTACATCCTGCAGGCAGCTTCCCAGCAAGAAAGAGTAATTCTAGTTAGAAATGTGGGGAGGCATTGGGCTAGAATGAAGGTCAAGCAACTTTGAAAAAGGATTTGCATTTTAAAAGAAAAGCTGCTACAATATGTTAATGTCCAGACATTTCATTAAATAAAATCTGTTGAATATCAATTACAGTACTGGCTGGTGTTTCTTGACTGTACTATAGCCTTCACATCCAGTATTACCTTCTTTTTCCATAAGCAGGGATAGATTTTTACAATTAACTACAGCATTTGTTTGACCCCATAACGGTAACTTCTTTCCTTAAGCTGCTCCTTTCCAAGGTCAGAAGGAAGTTACCTCTCTCCACCTACAGTACTGCACTGTTGGCATGGAATATCAGTCATGGATAGGTTTTTTTCATTTTCTTCACATGAATTCCCATCCTTACCAAATGCAGCAGTCCTGACTGGGAGGCAGAGGGGTGGAATAGGAAACCTGTTTGATCCAGCATAGCAAATACACTGTTGAAGTTGGGAATTCTCCAAATTCACTTCATCTGTGTCTCAACATTATTCCTGCATGCTCTCAGATGAAGGAAAACACACCACATCTTCACATGTCTAGATAATAAGAATTGGTTTCAATAATGACAGAGCTAAAATTGCCCATGTAGATAGTAACTTCAACTGCAATTTAAATTCTGGACTCAAAAAAGAAAATTCAAATAGCATATTTTTATCTGCTATCTTGGGATGCTGTAGGAGGGCAAGAGAAACCATAAAGCTGGAGTATGTGGTTTTTCTGTGCACTTAAAAATCCTTTTACTGAAGAGGGAGGAAAAATGTGGATTCTCAAAATCTGTGTATCTGATGAGAGAAAATTTTTGTGCCTAATCTGGAAAGAAATGAAAAACAATCCATTGCTATGGTAAAGGGTTCCTTCTGTGCGTTTGCCAAGGTCACTGAATGCATAAATCCAGGGAGAGTACAGACTGAAAGAAAGCAGCTCAGCTGTTTCCCCACAGCAGCTCTCTTAGGACTCAGAAGGGTGAGGGAGTTTTCTTGATATTATAAAATTGTTAAATACCACTGAAAATATTTTTCCTATGTTTGGCAGTTTGAGATCTCAGCAACATACAATGGATCTAGTGATAGTGAGACTATGGACAACAAATAGTATGTCCACCTCTCTTTCCCAAGGTCTCCTTCCTTCAGAGATCCCACTGTGAGATTTCTGTGTCACAGTCTTTCAACAACTGGGTTTGTTGTCAGGCTCTTTGGATTCAGGTCAGTCTGTTCTCTGTTTTTTTTCCATTTCTGCTTTGCAAGGCAGTGCTATTGAGCAATTCAGGGCATGTGCATGGGCTAAGCCCCGCAGAAGTCCCTTCCTCCAGCCAACACCCTTCTCCTGAAGTAACTCATATGATTTCAGAAGTTTTACTGGAATTGAAGAACATCAGGGTGTCAAAACATAAATGCTCAGAGAAAAAGAAAGTTCTGTTTCAATGTACACAGGTTGTCTTCTGTGTGCAGCTGCCTAAGTGCCTCTTGGTACATCTGGCTTCCTCCTACAGACTCCTGAATCTCAGGTAAACATTTGGATATGAGAGATGTGGTGTCACAGCATGGGCTTCCAGCACTGTGGTGGGAAGCCTGAGTGTTTCAGCTCCATATCCTGAGAAACACAGAAGTCCTGGCCTTGCTCCATTGGTGGGGCTCTCAGGCTTTCCTTTTTGTTTGTTCTTGGAGAAACTGGAGAATATCCAGTGGAAGGTTAACAGGAAAGTCCAGAGGGATGAATCCTGTAATGAAAGGTTGGTGAAGAGAAGCCTGGGGGGAATCCAATAGGAGCCTACAGCTTTTCAGAATCACAGAATCATGCAATCCTTTAGGTTGCAAAGGGCCTCAAAGATCATCCAGTTCCAACCACCCTGCCATAGGCAGGGACAGCTTCCACTAGTCCAGGTTGCTCAAAGCCCCATCCAACCTGGCCTTCAACACTTCCAGGGACAGGGCACCCACAAGGGCTCTGGGCAATCTGTTGCACTGCCTCACCATCCTCACAGTAAAGAATTTCTTCTTAGTACCTAATCTAAACCTACTCTCAGTTTGAAGGCATTCCCCCTTGTCCTGTCCCTACATGCTCTTCTAAATAGTCCCTCTCCCTCTTTCTTGTAGGTTTTGTTCAGGCACTGGAAGGCCACAATGAGGTCACCCTGAAGCCTTTTCCAGGCTGAGCAATTCCAATTTTCTTAGCCCTTCCTCAGAGGAGAGGTGCTCCTTCCCTCTTTTCAGCTTGGTAGCCTCCCCTGGACTTGCTCCAGCAGATCCATGTCCTTCCAGTGCTGGGACCCCAGGGCTGGGTGCAGGTCTTGTTAAACCTCATAAAGATTCACTTCTTGGACTTGTCCACACTTGTGCAGCATGAACTGCACCACTCAGCTCAGTGTCATCTGCAAACTTGCTGAGGGTTCACTTGATCCCTTAATCTATGTCAATATTGAAGATAATAAATAGCACAGGTTATTTAATATAACCAGTGTTGAAAAGGTTGTACAAGTCCTTTGTAGTGGCAGACCATATGACCTCTTTACTGAGGTGACAGCACAGCACCAAAGCATGATATCCACTGAGGTTGCAGAATCTCCATTCTATGAGCTTTTCAATATTATACAAAGCCATGAATTCATGCAGTGTTGGTGATGAACATACTTTTAGCAGGAGTTTGAATAGAGAGCTCTATATGGTGCCTTCTGACCTACACTTCCATGAATCTGTGGTGATTTGAAAGCTTCTAGGAGTCCTGCTCTTCAGATAAGCAAGATCACAGGCAGGAACAGCTTATTTGCCTTTCAGAAACAGATAAACAATCCCCACTTTTCCTCCCAGGACAGCTGTACTTTTTCCCTCTCCTTCCTCAGGTTGCACACTTGCTGAATTTCCTCTCTGTGAGAACTTCAGAGAGGTTTTAGCTTTGTTCTGTGTTGAGATGGCAAGCATTTCACATCTGCAGGTTTCCATGGGACCACATTAAGGATGCTGTCACGCTGAGTAAATCACTGTCATAGTCAGGCTGGCAGATGCAGATAGAGAGCTGAGATCACCAGCACAAACTTGCCCCAATATCCATTAGACTGTGTCAGTAGCTGGGCCAGCATTTCCAGGCATCTCCCCTTCCAAATATCCCAGGTGGGATGGTTCTCAGCTTCAGTGTATCATGCTCCATCCAAGAGGGAAGTTGGAGTTTTGATCTGTCTCCCCTTCTGGTGCTGCAGAAGCACATGGGCTTATCCCCCAGAATCAGGTCTGCCATTAAGAGTATTTGCAATAATCTCTGCAAATTTGCCAGAAAACCTTGCTGCTGCCTACACTTCAAACAAATTGAAAGGTTTGTCTGTGGTTTTTTTTAATCACTCAGCAGCAGCAGCACAGTCTGAGCCTGTGAAACAGCTCCACTGAGCACATCAGCTGAGTCACTGTTTTTTACCACAAAGCCCTCACAGCAGAACCAGGAGAAATCAATAACAAAAAGCAGCTTTAGTAAAAGTGCTGAGGTTGTATAAGGTTCTTGTATAGAAATACACCAAGTGCTCACAGCAGGAAAAGCACCTCAGCTCATTAACACTGGAAAAAAAAACTTTAGCTCACCACACACACCTAGGTGCAACCTCTGTGATGAGAAATGGTGATGGCAGTGGGATCAGTGACACCACCAGAGGGGGAAAAGATCAGTTTTATCACTGAGCCTTGGAATACTGTTTATTGCATTTTGTATTCATCTCTATTCTGAGCACACAGTCTGCATAAATACATGGATCCTGAACAGAGGTGAAACACGAGCTCTTCTTAAACTGTAATGCTTAGCTGAGGGCAGCAGCACCACAGGCAAGCTGAATGCCTCTCCCTTAGCAAGTCACCCTGTAAATCCTCTATTTCTGGGAAACTCTGTTCCCATTATCCTCTGTGGAAGGGATAACAAGATGCCAAATCCCACAAGAGTAGGGAGGCTGTGCTACTCTCACCATCTACGCAGAGAGAACTCTCAGCCTGCAGCACTGCCAGTGGCAAGAGCCAAGACTCAGGCTAACAGCCTGCTCCAGTCTTCTTAAACACACACAGGTACCCCCTAGCTTGCACTCTACATTCTACAAATCTCTTCTAAGAAACTTGCCTGTAAGTATTGACCGGGCATGCTGCTCCTTTGATAACTCTGAAACTCTTTGCATATTGCAGCGATTTTTGTCTTGTCTGCTCTAGAATTTGGAAGACCTGCTGGACATTTCACCAGAGTAAACATATTGAAGCATAACACTAGCTATCCACTACATATTTCTTTATGTTAGAGGCAAATTTATATGAAAATTTATATGAAAATTTATATGAAAATTTATATGAAAATTTATATGAATTTATAAATTTATATAATTTTATTTGAAAATGGCCTCTATATGAAAGTGTCTCTTTCTATAGACAATTTTTTTCCATCTTGCATTAACACAGCATTTAATTTCACTTTTTCCCTCTTCTCTATTTTAACTTTAATCCGTGAAAAGGTAGAGCCTCCATCCAGAAGAATAAGACTTTCCACAGCCAGTAAGCAGAAGTTCTTTGTTTGAAACCATATCCCAGCACACACATCTCTTATCTGCTAATATCTTGTGATTATAATCACAAGGTTCTTCTAAGTATTACAATATCTTCTTTATTCGGTCCCATGGTCTATGGGAATTTGAGTGCATTCCACAGGGCATTTGAGATCTCTGACATTTCAAAAGTCTGTGACTGCAGCAGCAGCAGCAACCTCCCCCTTGAAAACTTTTAGGGCCAAAGAAAGAAATTACAGCTGTGCAGGAAAACCATGTACACCCAGTTTAAAGAAGTGTAACCAGACATGGCTGTCCCTAGGGTGAGCTGAGGCATTATCTCCTTCAAAGAGGCCACTGGAACAGTATCACAGCATCCCAGGAGCCACTGCTCTGTCTTTCCTCACTTCTCATATCTCAGTTTAGCTGCTAAGATCTGAGGAATATGAGCAGGGCACCGTATGCATACACAGGCTATGATAGTATTGGTTTTGCTAGGGTTGAGCTGACCTTTTGTGTTTGACATTTTTGGTTTGAAAGAAAACAATGGTATTTGCCTTATATGACACGTTTCTAAAACCATTCAGCTTCCCTACTGTCTGCTGATATTGAATCCATGGTCTACAAAATACAGCACTACTCAGCTGTTGAGAGTGAACCTGTAAGTGGCAAAGAAAAGCCTGATGGAATAATACCAGGTAGTGTAAAGCAGAGACATCCACAAGCCTTCTCTGGATCTGAATTGCTTTCCTTAATAGCAAACACTGATAACTTTATTTGCTCTTTGATAATTACAAGGAGAAGTCAAAGAGCTGAGGAAAGATCAAGATGTATGCAGCAAGACAGGAAGAGTACACACATCCCACCTTATAAATTAATCATCCTTTAAATAAAAGGTTTATTTTAACATCTTTCTTTGGTGCAGCTAACATAACAAACTCTATAAAGCAAAACACAACTGGACATTCTCTTGTGTTCAAATTGATTATCTACAAAGAAACAGGTAAAAAACATTTCCTCCTGTGTACCCAAAAGCTGTTGTACCCAAAAAGGTCTCTTTCCTCTCACCTCCAGTGTCCCCCAGCATCCCCCACAGCATGACAGAAACAAACCTCCAGTTTCACAGCCTGTGACTTAAATTCTTTCCAAAATAAGCAACCTTTTTTAGATTTTAAATTGCTTCCTACAACTAAGGGAGCCACTTCTTGGCACGAGCTGGAGAGACTCCACAGCTGATAACTCATTGCTGCACAGGGGTAGTGGCTATGAGAGGATGGGCTTTGTCCAATTTCTCTGTACCAAGCTACTTTTCACCTTTCCAAGCTAGATTGGACAAGGATTTAGAGTCCACACAAAGAGAACCCAGTCTGGTGAGGCTCACAAGTGGCCACACCAACCGAGCCCTTCATTTACTGCCCTACAAGAAACTGTGTGAAAAACTGCTTTGCACAAGGTGAACAAAGCAGTGAAGGTATGACTCAAGATCACAATTTAGAGACTTATTACTGGGCCAAAAGAGGACATCTGGGATGAAACCCAGTGATTTATCCTACTTAGGCATAAAAAGACAGCAGGGTAAGGTTCCTCCATCATTAGGTATGTTAAATATGAGTTTGCAATGGGTGATTCTTCAGAGCATTAGCACTACAGGGTAGTGCTACTGCAGAGAGAGGAGTGCAGCTCTTATTCTTCTCTGCAGTCTTCCCCACTATTTCTTCATTTTTGCTTTGAAAGCACTCTCACATTCTTCTTCCCGTGCCCTCTACATACATTGTCTCCTTTGTTGCACTGCAAGAAAAGCAAACTTGCTGTTCAAAGGAGGTGGGAGGGTTTGGATTTTTTAATGGCAAACCTTTCAGTAAGTAGGCAAGGCATCTGAAGGTCCATAGGCCTTCAAAACCACTCACAGGTAGCAAGCTCTGTTAAGTTCTGCTGATCCACATTTGTGCTGGCTGACTGAACAAAGTTCCTTCTCTATTATTGTATACTTGCCTTTGGAGAAGCATCTCCAGGAGGGTTCTGCATTCTCCCTCTGAGGCTCTGTACCTCATGCAGCCAGTGCATGGTGTGCTCCTGTTAGAGACTCAGGGCCACTTGTTACTGTCACAGAGGCACCTCTGGGCTGTGGTGGGGCTCCAGACACACACTGAAGTCACTCTTCAGGTGCAGTACCAAGACTGGCTGCAGACTGAGGAGCTACAAGTGGGTAAAACACAGCCACACACCACAGGGTAGCAGTGGAACTATTGTGACTATCTCACAAGTGCCATTTCTGACATCATCAGCAATCCTGCAAGAGGGACTGAGGCTTCTGAGAACACACTCATCTCTATCTCCCTACTGCCAGTGTTGGCTGTGTGTCCACAAAATCACATAAGTGTAAGCACACATGCTTGCAAAACATCTTAGGCTTGGGATGATGGTTTAAACTGGCTTTTTGAGAGAGGACCAGACTATTATTTATACTGTGAAGGATGTCTAGGGGTTAAAAGCTACTGAGTGAACCATGGAGAATTACCTGGAGGGAGGGATTGCTGGTCTCACAGCACTGATTGAGGACAAAAGCAGGGCAAATTTGCTGTTTGGACAGTTATCCTTGCTAGTTCTGTTTTCAAAGGAGATTTTGAACTATCAACCCACATAACTTTTTGACATATTCATGGAATACTATGTACTGAAATTTTGTCTGCAGTGAATCTATTCTTTTGGTGGGAAGGTTCTCCATCTGTCAAGACTTCCCTTCCAAGTCAGGGTGAGTCCTTTGAAAGCTGGAGGTCCTACCAGTGGAAGAGGAGATGGCTCTGTCCATACAGTCAGTCCAGCACTGGGCTGAACCTGCCCAAAATGTGAAACCTCCCCATCTTTCCTTGTATGTCCTGACACTGACAGACAAAACTGTTTTCCACTGACTGAATAATACTTCTCACAAGACAGTGATCTCAGTTGGTATCAAATTAATTTGACCCAGAAACTTGGTAGGAAATTCCTCAGTGCAGTTACCAGACTCTAAACTGTTCTGTACTTAGTGACAGTGGGATAATCACGGAGGTGTTTAGGAATTGTATTTTATTTTGCATTTGTATCTTGTATTAGTATTTTGGTTATACATGTTTATTGTGTGTGCCAAATACTTGAAAATAGATGGTGGACACTAGGATCCCTAAATTGCATCTGTACAATTCAGGTCACAGGATTGTGACCACTGTGCATGCACAAATTTTTGCTACCAGCACTAGAGAACCACTTTTAAGTAAAACAGTAAAGGATGGAGTCATCAGTACAGAACTTAAATGAGGAGGGGTTGGAAAAAAAATTAATGAAACAAAAATGAGCTCATTCTTTATTCCTCAGTGAAATAAATGTTCATTTCAGATCCAATGGAATATTCTCTTAAAAATATTTAATTGTGAAGGGAAAATGTAAACAGGTTTTTTTAGTAAATTAAAAGTTCAGCAAACCAACCATCATCTTTCCAATAGTCACTTAAAAACAGAGTATACAGAAATGGTGATAGGAATACCTAAATTAAATGTGCTTGTAACTTGGATAGCATTATTCCAGGTCAGTAGCTCTCTAGGGGAGAAAATAACCAAACAATAATAGTATAAAATGAAACTGACAAAGAGTAGAGATTTTCAGTCTCACCAGCATTTATTTTCACAGAAAATTGCTTTAAAAGAGAAAAATTCTAGAAACGAAAAGTGTATTCATTATGAAATGATTTTGCATTAACTTGATAAACAATAAAATAATGGTAGGAAGACTTTTCTGCCCTTTGAGGAATACACTCTTTTTTGAGTTTAAAATTATAATAAACCATTGAGAGCCTACTGAGCTAGGTAATAAATGTAGCACAGCAATTTAAGAGTTCATTTCTGTGGCTCCATAATTGTTTCCAGAGGTTTTTTATCTTAGTCGGGTTTTTATGGTTGTGCAATTGTAGTAATTGAAAGTAGATTAAAAAAATTATTCTCCTCCAGACCTTTCCAGGAGAAAAAAAGAGATGAAATCTGTATGATGTTTCATCTGGGAAAATATGGAAATATAATTTTCACATAACATAATGGTTAATATGCCTGTACCTGCAATCTCATTATTACAGGGGAATATGTATAAAATTTAAATTAAATTGGACATGCTCTCCTGGTTTGTACACCAGTTCCCACCAGCATAGGCAGCTCTGAGAAAAGTTACATCTGGCATCCATGGTACAGAGAGAAGGGTGTTCACCAGCAGAATTTCACCCATGGTGTGAAGTATTAATGCTCCCTTGGGCAGCACCTGCCCCACTCTGATGAACAGGAAAAGCTTTCTTGCTGCCAAGACCTCTCCCAAGCCATGGCAAGCTCCAGCCTGGTCTTTGCAACAAGAACATGTAAGAGAAATGCATGGGGCTAGGAGCTCGTGTGTACAATGGTGAACAATGTGAAGAAGATTTTCATGCTGAATACAGAAGAAGAAATAACAATCATTTGAGGGGCTAAAGAGTGTGAATAAAAAATTTGGCAGGGAAAGGTGATACCAGGAGGCTGGATGTAGGCAGCGCAGCTCTGGGAAGCTCATGTGCAACAGAAGTGTGTTTCTGTCTTCCCAGATTTGAATGGGAGAAAGGTGGCAACACCATAGGCAGAAGGTGCACCCCTCTTATTTCCAGCTTTAAAAACACTGGGCTTTGATGAAAATGGGAGTTCAGAGCCTGAAATTGTAAATTTGTCAGGATGAGAAGAAAAGCGAATTTCGGCAGAGGAAGTAGAGATACCGTCTCAAGCAAGATATGTAGCAAGTGAGAGAAGGCAGACTCAGCATCCTCACAGACACAAGATGTCAGACTGATGTGGGAAAACTGGAACATGAGGCTTAGATAACAAAAAAGCTTGAGAGAAAAGGAGACTGGAGATAGGTAGGCACAATACTTAAGTCAGAAGGACTGAAAGGGAGAGAGCATGTAGTGCCATGGTATTACACACCTGTGGGAGAGCAGCACAAGCCAGAAAGGCAAGGATGCTGCAGGTGAAAGATCTGCAGAAGAACGGGATGGGAAGGTGGAAAATCTCACATTTCTCATGTGAGAATTTGAATAGATGTCCCAAGTCCTTCTGCTTTTCAGCTACACGGGAGAAGGCATTATATGCTGCCATGTCTTAGAAATGCATAGTGGCATTAATGAAAAACAATCTCTAGTGTGCTGTATCCTGCTATGAACATGCAGGAGCCTCATACCAAGCCCAGTATCTTGGCAATCTTTGAAAACAACACAAAGAAAACACTTTAAACCAGATTAGTTTATAATACTGTGCAAGGATTTGCCAAATTTCATTCATGTTCTGTAAATAAAAATCCTGTTATCTGAGCCACGGTGACCTCTGAAATCAAGGAGACAGGGATATTGACACACTCAGAGGAAAAATTCTCTGGTGCTACATATGCATGAAGGAACCCTGGCTGCATCAGCATTGTGAGCCAGGATAATGGACTCTCGTGGCACAACAGAGCAGGGGTCACTTGCCCAGAGCAGGATGGGGATGGAGTTGCCATCTGCACATTCCTGATTCTCTTCATGATAATCAGCCCATTTTTCAAAACATACTTTGCATGCAAACACAAGTGCTTAGCATTTATATTAGCAACATATGTGGCATTGTTTGAGCTGCAAGCTCATTAGCACCTCGGTGTGACGTGCACCTGAGCAGAATGGAGCTTGCAGAAATTAAAAGGTACAGGGAAATGGCTGAGGGCAAAGTAGACAGTGGCAAACAATAATATCTAAAAGCAGGGAGAGTAATACTTTTAATTTACCATGCATTTTGATCGATTGCTCTAAAAAACTCCCATTTAAAGGCACACAAAGAACAGTCATGTCCTAAAGGCAACGGCTGTGAGCACAAACAAAAAGACTCTGGACTACACCTGGATCAAAAAATCAAACCAAGGAAAGAGAAGAAGACTGTTGAATCCCTGATGCATGTGTCAAGAAGGTGGGAGAGGTACTATAAAATGCAACTACTGCTGTAGAAGATGAATATAAAATATCCAAGGGATCGATCTATCTATCTATCTATCTATCTATCTATCTATCTATCTATCTATCTATCTATCTATCTATCTATCTATGTATTTATCTATCTAGTAGTAGCACTTGTGACTGAAAATCATGAAGGATCAGTATGGATGTTGCCAACAGACTAAGACTGACGTAAGGTAAACTGCATGGACAACATCCCTAACATTCAATTGCAATAGAAAGTTTGGCTTTGTAGAGAATTCTCCTCTGTTAAATAGAGAACGATTTATTGAAGTGACTTTCTCTCTCTCTGTGGGTCCTCAGAAGGGAGCTGAGGATGATTTAAGTACTTAGATGTATGCACAAGCCACCAAGAAAGGAAAAAACAGTGCCAGGACTAATGCTGGTTTCTGGAGCAGGCTGCTAAAAGCCTGGCTGGATTTTGTCTGCTCTATTTAAGAAAAGCATAATAGAGGGGCTTTGACTTAGATATGAAAAGGTGAAAAGGGACTTCTACTCAAATTAACACGACACAACCCGATGTGAGGCAGAGCTGTGAGGTAGAGCTCCTTACACCTTCTCCTTCTGCTGAGCACGTTACAGCAGTTCTGGTCTCTGCAGATCCATTTCACTAAAAGACAGGCTAGAGTTTAGTCACTGCTGCAGCCAAGGAAACCTGAATCAGCTGCATCTGAAACAGATTAGAAAACATCTTGTAAATAAATATTCTCCTCCCCACATCCCAACCCCCTGCTCTTCAGAATAGGTCCTTTCCTTCACTCTTGCTTAGAGACTAGAAACTTTTCCTGACTTCCTAATTGCAAGAAACTTTACACAGTTAGGAAAACCTCTTTCTCTCTGTCACCTTTGGGGTCTGGCTGCATTTCTGTGCTTTCTGCCCTGCTCAGAAGCCTCCAGCCTCTCTGCTTGGCAGTCTTCCTGATGCAGCATCTGTCCTTGAGCAGCCCAGTCTGGGATCCACAAACATCCCCTGCTGCTGCCTTCTCTCCCTCCCTACCAGGGCTCTGACTGTCTCGAGTTCAGCAGCCAGACTAAACTTGGAGCAAAATAGATACCTTCAGCATAAATGGGGAGCACACAAGTAAAACCCAACATGCCCTTGCCATTTTTCTGTTGATATGAGAAGTTAAACCAACACAGAAACTCAATTATCAGAAGGGTTATGAAGATGAGCCCTTTTCTGCTTCATCATATGAGATAACGCAGAACTCTATATGCCATATATCACATAAACCTGGGATAACATAGAACTCTATATGAAATATAATATATCATATAAACCAGGGAGTCCACGCAATCTGTGAGAAAATTAACTGAAGAACAAGTACAATTATATACCAAACACATGTGCCTATGGGAGTGGGGCTGAACCAGAGGACCAGCACTGCCAGAGAGTAGTAATAGGAGTGTGGTGCTCGCCTTGTGGGGACACTAATCCTGACATGTCCTGGTTTGAGGGACAGGTGTCTGCCAATAAAGGCAGAAGCTTCTCTTTTAAATGGAGAATGTAAACCGCCTTCCTCCAAATTATTATCATAATTTTGAAATTAAGGGGCTTTCAGGCAAAGATAGGGGAATTAGGAATAACAATTCTTTACTAGGAAAATTAAAATAGAAATACAGTATTACAAAGAACAATCCCAACCCTGAGAGAGTCAGAATACAACCTGACACCCTGTCAGTCAGGGTGTTGGCAGCTGTCCAATTAAATGGTGGCTCCAGTCCTCCTGCAGTGGCAGATGTGGTTCAACTGAAGCAGTGGTCCTGTAGAAAGATGCAGTTTTCCTCTGAAGGTCCAGAGATGATGTGGAAAGGTCCGGTTTTCCTCTGGAATCCAGTGGAAAGACAGATAACTTGCTGTTCAAAATCTCAGGTTTTTTATCTAAGTAGGAAATGCTTGGCTCCTCCCCCTGGCTGGAGCATCTGCCAATGGGATGATGTAATTTTGTCAGTCATACAGTGGGACTTAATGGGCCAGCAGCAGATGATATCTTCCTGGAAGGAGGATGGGTTGTGGAAAAAATAAGGATTATTGCCTCACCCTGTCTCAAAGATGGTCCATTAGCATATAGTATGTGCCACGGAGACAAAGAAATCACTACCCCATCCAGCTTCAACAGATGGTGATAGAATACACATTTCTGGCAACATCAACCCAACACAGAGGGTCATCAACAGTGGAAGTGACATGGCCATTTCACTGTGTTGTTCTCATAAAGTGCCTCTCAGAGACAGCTACAGGCAAGAGGAGCTGTGCCGGTGCCCTCCTATTTGTCATGAGATGGAAAAAATTATTATAGAATCATAGAATCATGGGATGGTGTGAGTGCTGGGAACCTTACCGCTCCCCTGTTTCCAGCCCCCCTGCCATGGTCAGGGACTCCTTCCACTAGGGCAGTCTGCTCAGAGCTCCGTCCAGGTGGCCTTGAACACTTCCAGGGATAAAGTAGCCATAGCTTCTCTAGGTAGCCTGTGTGTCAGCACCCTCACAATAAATAATTTCTTTGTAACAAGCCCTTGTAAAATGTCCCTGTGGTTCTTTTGTAGGCACTCTTTAGGTACTGTAAAGTGCTGTAAGATCTCTCCAGAGTTTTTTAAAAGCTGAACAGCCCCAACTCTCTCAGCCTGTCTTCATAGGAAAAGTGTTCCAGCCCTCTGGTCATCTTCACAGCCCTCCTCAGACCCTCTCCAGTAGGTCCATGTCCCTCCTATGTCGGAGGTCCCAGAGCAGGATGCAGTACTCCAGGTGGGAACTCACAAGAGTGCAGTAGAAGGGCAGAATCCTCTCCCTTGACCTGCTGCCCCTGTTGCTTTGGGTGTGGCCCAGAACATGGTTTGCTTTCTGGACTACAGGTATGCTTTTCTGGCTCATGCTGAGCATTTCCTCAATCAACACCCCCAAGTCCTTCTCCTCAGGGCTGCTGTCAATCCATTCTCTTCCCAGCCTGTGTTGGTGTTTGGCATTGCCCTGATCCACTTGATCTTGTTGAACTTCATGAAGTTTGCACATGCCCACTTCTCAAGCCTGCCTAGATCTCTCTGGATGGCATCCCTCCCTCTAGCATGTTGACCATGCCACACAGCTTGTTGTCATCAGCAGACTTGCTGAGAATGCTCCTGATCCCACTGTCCCTGTCACTGACAAAGATACTAAATAGCTCCAGTCCCAATAGTGACCCCAGAATGCCACTGGTCTCCACTTGGACCTTGAACTGTTTGCCACAGTTCTTTTTAGCGCCACCATCCAGCCAATTCCGTGTCCACTGACAGTTTGGGATTACATCTGGTTATATAGATTTCAGTTCATGCAATGAAATTTGCAAAAGCCTTTGCAATGATCTTGGCCATATGTCTTCAGAAAGCCTGTTCTCTACATGCTAGCAAATAGTGCATTAGACCTGCAGACTCGACTAAAATAATGAGAGGATCCATAAAGGTGGTTGCTCTCCCAATCTGATTTAGCCTCTGAAAATTCTGAGAGGCTTTAGAAAGGTTTTTAAAGCTAAAACTGGGCTCATGGAAAAATAATTCAAGATTATGTATTTTCATGATGGAGGTGGCTTACTAAAAGTTAATTATACCTCAGCCACAGAAACAAGATAGTAGATCTAGCAGCTAAAGGCTGAAACCTTTTTGTCAGTGCTTAGTCTTTGTTGCACATGTTTGTCTCCTGCATGAATGAAGTGGAACCATGATCCTATTGTAGGAAATCCTTTGTAGGCAAGTATATAAATAAATAATTTAGAATTTACATAATCAAAGTTTAAATTTATAAGATTTGAGTGAATATTAGCCCTCCAGTTATAAATATTTTGAATTTTTTATATCTTCTCATCCATTTGAATTTCTTTCTCCTCTTAGTGTGAACAGCATCTATTTTATCTTTTTTTTTTGCAGCAGACTTTTCAGAAACACTTGGGGCAACCAGATGACTCATTTTCATGGAAGAGAGCTGTGCTAGAGCAGCTATCAGCTCTTGTTCCTTCTGGCATTACGCCTCTGGCACCTTCAGCTCCAAGCTCAGTATTGTCCGAAGCTGGCAGACACCAGCGCAACTGTGTGCAGTCGCTGAGAGCACCTGAATCGGGCTGTTGCCTTGCAGTGCTCGGCTGCTGAGGGGACTGCCCAAGCATGTGACAGGGCTAATACCCAGTTTGAGATTGTAGATAGTGTTTCCATTTGTTCTTGGCAGTGGCAGGTACCCAGTGTTTTTCCAGACATTTTGGGTGATGGATTACTAGACTTAAATAACATCTACAATTAATCAGAATATACAGGACTTATCTGATGCATTTTCTTTCAAAGGCTCTGAGAGGTTTGCATGAGAATTTGGTGGATCTGTCTGTCAGCTATTCATACTGGAATAGAAACAGCATTTGAGACCAGAATTTATGCTTTACAGCTTGAAAGTAGGTTGTTTTTTTTTTTAATATCCTGTGCCAGTTAAATATGGTGATTGTAACAGCTGCTTTACCAACTTGTGATTTCAGTTTTGTTTTGACATTTCTGCTCGCATGCATGTGAATTTACTCCCTTCTTGTACTACTTTGTTTTGAAAAAAAGCTGCCTTCTTAACTTGACTTTTGGTAACTAGTTTTAATTGTGTGCACTTTTCATGGGGAACTGAACAGTCTTCTGATCATTGTATGCATGATTTTTAGCTTCAATTACCTTCATTTTCTTCTTTTCTTTGAAACTATGCAATGTCTAGGTTTTTGTATCCACGAGCTCTCCTCTAAAAATAAGTTAGTGGCAATGCTTGATGAAAAAAGTAAATTCATTCTTGTTTTTAAGCCATTTACGTGTGTCTAGGTTCATTTAAACTCCTCATTACTTTTTTCACTAAAACTGTAGTAATTGTACTTAGGAGAAAAGAGGTGACTATTTTTTTTAAATTAAATTTTATGGTACCTTTCTGTTGCAGTCCTTTTTTTCCTGATAACATTCGGGTTTGCAACATGTGTTGTATGGGCAGTGCTTGGGAGTCTTTTTTTGCTCACACAGTCCGAGCTTGCTGTGCTTGCAGTCCAGAAAGCTTCTATAAAGAAAATACCAAATAACTTAGAAAAATACTAGAGGAGTGAATTAGACTTTTAAACCATTGCTCCCTGGGAATGCATGCCTTTGTGGTTTGTAGACCCTTAAATGTCCAAGTTCATGGTGAATTGAAGCCTGCCTACATCATTTCAAACTATTAATCAGTTCAAAGCTGTTGTACTGATCAGAGGAGACCTTTGAAAGATTATTAGATGTTGGCTTCAGGGTGACTTTCAGGACTGGGTTATGGTGCAGGTTTTTTCTCATTCTATTTCTTTATGTTCCATAGGATCATTCACTCCATTCAATTCCTTTGCTGGTATCTGAGAAATGGTGTATTTTGTCCATTACTGCTCAACATTATATCATACTTAGGCCATTTTTTCTGGAGACCTCTGTGGTCTTGTGTGTTTGTATTTTGTGACATTTGTTGCTTCTCTCAAGCTTTGAAGGAGACTCTTGTAATATTTTCTCTCATTTTTTGCTAGGTGTCATATATCTGTGAGTATTTCTGACCCTCACTCTGGATGTTATAATATTTTTGTCAAGGCTAACAATTCAGGTTGGACTGTTTCCTTAGCACCTCAGTAAGTGTTGACCTCTGTTTGTTCTTGTTGGGTTTACTGTTCATCCTTAACAGGTCTCCGTGGCTGATGCAAACTTGCAAGTTAGAAAGGCATTAAGCTGGTACATCTTGTTATCGCTTATTTCAGTAGATCCTTCAATGCATCAGTGATGTTGCCTGTGTATTTTCTCTTACATTCTTTTGTGTCGTTTCTTTTTAATCACTTTACCTTTTGTTTTACACAGGTAGTTTTCTACTTCTTAGTGGGGGGGCAGGAGTTGACAGTATCTTGATTCCTTTCTTTCACACAGTCCTATTAGTGCAGTTATTCTGCCATCTTCGACAATTTTGGACAGCACAACCACTGCATGACATATAAGTGTCCCCCCCTTTCTAAATTAATTTGGAAATTGCTGGTGAAATGCACATTATCTTTTTGCAGTAGCTTTCCTCAGTGGGCAGGGAATTTCTTTAAGTTGGACCTGAGAGGGGATTTATTGTTGCAAATATCTATTACCTCT
This sequence comes from Muscicapa comitata, assembly GCA_027123655.1. Taxonomy (NCBI): domain Eukaryota; kingdom Metazoa; phylum Chordata; class Aves; order Passeriformes; family Muscicapidae; genus Muscicapa; species Muscicapa comitata. Next base: position 87,958 of record JAOTIY010000226.1, read on the forward strand.
GTTATCAGTCACTGTAGGTGTTCTGGCATGCTTAAGTTTTTGATTTGATTTTGTTTTCTCGCAGTATGTAGACAGTCAGGTTCCAGGTGACTCCATTTGAGGAAATCCAAGGTGGTATGTTGTATATATGTGTATTTAAGCAGTGCTCTCTTAAGAAAAAGTTTTGTGGTTCTACCAATTCTTAGCATTTTAACTTTGCCAGCAGACTTCTTGCTACTTCATTCTTCTTTTTAGCAATTGTTTATTTGAGGAGTTTTTAATTAAAAGATGTTTAGGGAAGCATTGTCTGATAGAAGTTACAGTAATGATAATTGTAGACAAGATCTTTGTTATCTTCATGGTTAGCTGTCTGGTGAGTAATGCTGCATAACTGTCAGTTTTTGTATTTTGTTTGAAACCTATCTTGGCTCAATTAGGCTGTAATTGGTTCCTGGGGTAAAATTAATTTCCTTGTGCTCTGATTATCAGTCACCTTGCCACCTTAAATATGACTGTATTTGATTTTGAGAGGATTATGTAAACCTCTCAGTAATAGCAGTTAGGAAGGTTTCTTAAAATGATACATGTCTTTTAGATAGCTATACAAGCATATATGAAAGCTTGTAAAGTAGCCAGCTTTGTTATTTATCTTCAGTTAAACAGTCAATGATACCACAGACAAATGGCAAGTAAAGTAATAATAACGTATGGATAATGCCTGTTATAAAAAGTCAGTGAATTCGCATCATGAGATTAATAACATAATAATCAGGATTATTAGTATATCAGTAGTAATTGTCTTAAGAAATTGAGGTAACCTTTTCTTAGACATTTATGCATATATGACATTAAAGCAAAAAAGTAAAAAAAGAAAGCAGTAAATAGCTTAACTAATCAGTTCTGTCTTATCTCTACAATAAAATAACTGTCTCGTAGTTTAAATGAACAGATTTTAACAGAAGTTAGCTCCATGCAAACTTCACATTACTCATCTCTACATGAAAAGAGTTGTATTTTACAACTTAAACAAACATATTTTAACAGAACTTAAAACTAATTTCACTGAAACTTAACGTTCCTTAGATATAATGAAAGTACACCTAAGAGAACTTAGAGTTAAGATTACTGAATTGGCCTTAATAGCACTTAACAGAAAGTAATAGAACTTAAATTGAATAACACTTAAATGTAACTTTGCTTAGTCTACTACTTAATCTTAACTGAAATTAACCGTACTTAACCCTAACAGAATCTTAATTTGTTTTGACTCTATCATTGCAAAAAGTTACTGAAAATTTGTCATACAGCAATTAAGCATGCAAGCAGACAACTGTATTGAGATAGTAGCAACATGAATTTACTGTAGAAATTCAACTGCTGCGGCTTTTTTAAGAACGCTTGTATGATAGATTTGAGTCTGGCCTAATAAAAGTAATGAGACGTAAATATTGAAGGCTAAACCAGGAAGTTTTGCGCAAGTACTTGGTTAGGTTAGTGGGTATGTATGATCCTTGCATATGAACAGTTACGAAGTTAAGGGTTCAGTTTACTCCAAAGAGTAAGCTACTGTTTGCTGTATTTATGATCCTTCCATATACTTAAATGTGGCAAGGAAGAATAATTACACTTGAATTACTAAATAGCTGTACCAAAAGTTTAACAATAAAGAACTTGTTAAAACTATGGAGTAAAAGGCAAGCAACTGGAAATAGGAATGGTTTGACTGAGGCGAGGTGTCCCTTAGGGCCATTGATCTGTATCAAGTGGCTTCTTTGACAGCTAAGGCTGCTTCCCCCAGTGCTTGGGGCACTTCAGTGAGGGCCCATTGTGGGGGCCATTTAGCTTGAGAAAGAATGGTAACTCAGCCCCTGTGCCTATAAGACTGACAAGTGTTATCTCTTGTCTTTTTAATGACAGGGTACATTGGCATTTGGGATATTATTCTAATGTAGACTGTACCCAGCATGTTTGGGATGTTACGCATATGTTGCCTGGTGGTCCGAAAACTCCTGTGGGAAGCAAATGAACAGATCAATCAAGTAATGTTACAGTGTTGGAGGTTGCCAGGTCCAGTCCGGTGCTCACTGGTGTGGTGGATTGTAGATCGGCAATGATCCAGCAAAGGCTGCTTGTGGCAGCTGGGCTGGGGCTTGCTGTGGTCCACTCTGGTTTGCAAGCCCCACAGATTTCACAAGCAAAGCTTCTAACCCCTTTTTCCACTGAGCATGAAAAATTACATACTGAGTTTTGGTTAATAGTAAATTGTCCAGTAATAATTCTCCAGTGAATAGTAATTCTCCAGTCCATTTAAATCATGAGGGGTCATAAGATGAGTTGACAACATATAGACTGTAATAGATTTAGCAAAGTAGGGAGATCCCAGCCCATGTTTTGTAGCATGCAGCATAATTCCTTAATTTCCAAATAAGCGTGAGGTTCCCACTGTGGGATATTTCCCCTGATGGCATGAAACATGACTGGTGCAACAATTTTTGCTGTGATACCAAAATCCCCCTCCTTCAGAGCCTTTTCCTTTATTCGAACCCAGTTTTCGTGGAGGTCAGGAGGGAACAGGTCAGGCTTGGCATCTGGTTCCATTGGTCCCAGGTCGAAGGGCACCCCCTCCTCCTCACTGCTAGAGCTGCAGTCGGCAGCATAGGCTGCTAAGGACTGTGAGACAGGATGCCTTCCCCTCCTTGATTGGGCAGAGGGAGGGGTGATGACTGCGGCTGCTCTCCAGTATCAGGTGCACCAGTTTCAAGCAGTCAGGGAGAGTCAGAGTGGGGCATGGGGCTGGCGACATCTGCAGAGGATACAAAGGATACTGCTCTTGCTTTTTCAGTGTTTCAGAAATCACCCTCCACGCCAGGAGCATATGCATTGCCTGCTTGTGTCCCCTAGTAGCCAGATCATAGATCTTAGCACCAACCTTGCCCCAGTAGTGGAGGGTAAAAATAGAAGGGGTGCTATCAGGAAACTTGCGTGACACCCATCGTAAAAGTGACTTAAGGTAGTGCTTTAGGATGGGGGAGCCATGCTTGGCCAGAAGAGCAAGCATGGTTTTGTTACCGTCTCTCTCCTCAGACATGTCCTGTCCCACAGTTCAGTTCCCCTGGCTCACCTGTCACGTTGCAGCAGGACAGGTGATTGTGAGCCCGTATGCAGTTCTTTCACTGACAGGATCAGTTCCAGGGGCTCGCTGATTGCCACCAGGTAGGCTGGTTCTTCTCCTCACACAGGGACATCAGTTATTGATGTTTGAGAGAGAGACGTTTGCTCAAGTAAAACAAACTAGGGATGTTATTTAAAGGAAATTAAGTCTGATGGTTCTGTTATTGCAGAACAGCTTTGTTAAAAGGAAATAATTTCATTTGCTCTCTTAAAATTTCTCTGAAGTAACTTCTCAGTAGCTCTTTACAAGATTTGTTGCATTATGTTGCCTCTGGTTTTCCTGAATTAGTATAATCTTTTATCTATGTGTAAAAGACCACTTCCAGTTTACTTGTAATTTGTATATTATGCTCTCCTAAGAGATCTGGGTCAGTCTGCAGGGAAAGATGGCTGAGAACGAATAAGTATCTTTTGGGAGACAGCTATTAGAGAATAAAGAAATGAAGGAGTCGGAGCAAAGGGCTGAGAGTTTAGTGTGTGTTTAGTGTGAGCTCTCAGACGCACAAAAATTGCAAGAAGGAGCAGAGGACAGATAGCCAAGACTTAGAAATAATAGAAGATGACAGTAAATGGGTATCAAAGATCAGAATTTGTTACAACTCAGAAAACCACAGAGCTGGCTCTCACCAAGCCTATGAGCAAAGAGAAACAGGGTAGGAGTTGGTTCATAAACTGTTTTGTCCTAAATGTTCTGAGTGTGTTCATGTAAGAAATCAAATACTCTATGTTATGTTTAAGAAGGCAGATGATACTCACATTGAAAAGCCTTTTTTTTCCTGGAACTCAGTATTGGAAGAAAGATCTGAGATGGTTCTACTTAAATATTTTGTTGCCTTTGGATTTGATCGTAGTCTCTAACTTAACTTTTAGCTGTTGATCAGTCCTCTACTTCCAGCAGCAGTTAAATGTTACCACTGGATCTTTCTGCGTTAAACGTGCCCTGGATCAAATAGCATTAGCAGTGATTTAAATTCCAGCTGGCATTAGAGAGGGAACATCCTTATGACAGGTCAAAAAAAAGCCATGTGGCAGACTCAGAAGGCTAATGCCAACAAGGAGAGCATGGATTTTGGAGAGGTCCTGGACTTCTTTATGGGAGCACCACATAAGCAGAGCATTTGGTTATGAATTTCATGAAGCACTGTATCACCATTCCATTGTACTCTCTTTTCTGTTGGTTCTCCTGCTTGGAACTGGTTCTGCAGGGTAGAATTTTATTTGTTGTTAGATGCTGCTGATGGAATCAGAGTATGACCTGGATTGGCTGCTTCCCAGAAAACAAATTTATTCTATTGAGACCATCGAGCACTTTGCCAACACAGTGGTCTGAATGGACTTTTCCTTCTGTGTTTCTTCTAGTAACTCCTATTGGGCTGAGAAACCTTAAAGTCTGTCATTATTGAAATATCTTTATGTCTGGTATTACCTTCCATTTTTCTTGCACCCAGGGGTCAGCATTTCTCCCTGCTGCTGCTGCATTTTTCTGGTCATCACTGACCCTGGAAGATGCTTCCTCCTTATGATACCAGCTTTCAGCCTTGCTCTTCAACTTTGAGAAAGTGTGCCCTCTTATTCTGTTGAGTACGCCTAAACTAGTGTGTTTGGGAGACGGGTACTTCTTGATGGCAGAATTGCCTACTTTTACCTATTACTGGAATCACTATGTGCTGTATCACCTCAAGCCAACTTTGCCACTAGACAAGATTAGCAGTAATATGTTTTGTATGGCAATGTATCTCTTTGGTACCAGACTATGGGAAGGTAAAGTTACAAAGTGCATTAAGTATGTTTAATGCCCCTTCCTAACCTTTGTTGTTTCAGCTTCTGAGTTGTCACTTTGTTCTCTTAAGCTGGAATCTCTTTCAATAAAGCTAAGATCTCAATTTAAAATCTCTGGTGCTTCTTGTCCCTTTCCTTTAGAGATAAGAACATAATGCTTATACTGGGGCAGCAAGCTGTGAAGTAGATGGTGGACTAAGTGCAGAGGACACTAAACTGAAGCTTTAAAAATTTTGCCTGAAATTTGAGACCTCAGGTTTTGGATCAAGGGTTCTTTGAACACCTAACAAATGACAGCGCTTAAGTTGTCTTGTTTTTTAAATTTTTACTGCATGCTTTGGGGGATGGAGTCTGATCGTATCCAATTGAAATAAATTTGGGAAATGGTCAGCTCTTGATTTATTGTATGTACATTCTGTACAGATATAGCTCCAGTTGGTCCTTTCTCTGTGTGTGGGATGATGCCAAGGTAGAAGCAGTAAGTACCCATCTACAGTGTCAGACTGAACAGCCACGATTACATCAGGACTAAGTACATATAAGGGTATTCTGTTTTGATATTTAACTTACGATTGCGCTTCAAGGAACTGTATACTGCAGCAATTTGATACTTTTCACGCAGCTGGAATAGTAAGACTGAGTATATCCATTAGTAGAAGCAAATCAAAGGGAGATGAAATAGGAGTACTTGAAAACGTGATTATATACATCTGTTGAGGTTTCTAAAGATTAGTGTCTGGTGTACAGAGAGCTGGCTGAGTACATGGTACTATTTCCTTCTTTTGGATATTTTGAATGAAAAGGAGCTCAAATTGAATGTTTCTTCGATGAATAGTCCTGTAGTTAATCTGATTAATGCCGATTTTTTCATGATTGTAAGTAGGACTGAAGGTCTTAAGAAAGCCTGTGAATATTAAATCTACTTTATTAAAATGTGTGATCTGGAATCAAAAACTTCACAAATTTCTGGGGAATTGTTTTTATTTTACTGTTTTTAGTACAAAGAATACTTTCTTTTGTAAGATAGGCTTCCTGAGTGCAAATGTTATTGCAGAGGTTTGTTTTGTTTTGTGTAAAAGGTAGCTAAAATGAACTTTTTCATTTTAGAGTTATTTAGATATTTCTTCTTGGG
>JAOTIY010000226.1:94118-107344 GCA_027123655.1 Muscicapa comitata
TATTTCTTCTTCCCCCCCCCCCCCCCCCAATTACCCTATATACAACTCATTTGCAAAACAAGAAGCTGCCCTCTTTAAAATCTAAGCATGGTAGTTTACTAAATATGGGAACATATATCTTTATGTAAAAGGGTACCAACTTTCTTTAATATATTAATATAAGGACTAAAGCTGTTGTTAAAGGAAAAGATGGTAGAAAATTGTTTCTTGGTGAGAATTTGTGCTGTTTATGGTATTGTGTATAGTTTTGAATAGCTATTGAAGATTGTATTTAAAACTAAGGTCTTGACTAAACTGAACTTGCAAATAAAGATAAATTTTTAAAAGGAGTCTTTCCACTTGTGGTATAGATGTAAAGAATAGACAAATAGCAGAAAAAGAGAGATCTTGGTTAGACTGTTCTTCCATTCCTTTAGTGCTCAGTTACCATGGTGCTGTAGCAGGAGACCGTAGCTACAAGGGAAATGGTGCTGGTGTTGTGATGCCATTTTTAAGGTTTTTTATGAGTTTCCAGTACAAACAATTTACATATCATTTTGTATAGCTTTCTAGGATTTTCTTCAAGTACTAGGAGGGATGCGTCTGATTTAGAAGGGCAGAAATATTGAAGAAGTCATTATAGACTATTGTGTTTTGTCCATAGCTACTGCAGGAACTACACAGGTTGCTTTCACTTTGCTAACAGCAGACAAGCAGCTTGTCGGTTCAAGCCAGTAATTTAAATCTTTGGTGCTAGTCAAGGCTGTCTACTTAATGACAGCTTAGTGCAAAACAAGCTGGAGGACTTAGTCTAGGTCATTCGTATGGGAAGTTTCACATACTGAATTGATGTTTATCACTGCAAATTATTTGAAAATCAAGACTTGTTTGAAGGTAAGGTAGTAATTTGCTTAAACAATTTCGCTTGGTGCTTGCAATGTGGTGATGGCAGTGTGTATGGAAAGTTACCTCAGACATGAGGTAGTATTAGGTAAGTTTTGATTTTTGAAGAAGAGGGTCATCTGATTGGGCTTGAGTTGTGTTTTTTTAAAGCCACACAGAGCAGAGGAAGCAGATTGGCATAGTGGCCATCTCAGTATGCCATAGCAGGAAAGATCTGCTTTGCAAGGCCTTCTCTCACCACTGAGATCAGTGAAGGAATAGCATGGGAAGTTGAATGAGTAATAATACATATACAATGATTTGGCTACTATGATCCAGTACACTGGGGACACATACACATCAGAGTTAGCTAAATGCTTAGTAATGCTACATAAAAAGTAATCAATACTTCATGTTTTTATGCCAGTTTTCCCCTGGGGCCACCAAAATGTTTCATCCGCAGTACAGCAAAATACTCTCTTGGGTTTAAGTAGTATATATGTGGGTATTGTTTCTTTCACCTCAACCTTAAGACAGTGAGTAAGATACGCACTATCCTGTTTGAAGAAAAATTCAAGAGCTATGAAGTTTTCACTGATTGTGACTTGGGAGTTGCATTTTGTCTTGTTTGTTGATTGCAGTCAGTCATAACCCCTGCACTGTCAGGAATTGTAGCAAGATGCTGGTTCACTGCTTTGAAGCAGTGTTTTGAGTCTACCAGTCCTTATGGAGGCTTAATGGGTTTCTGGTGGCCAGTTTTTAAAGGACTGACTGGCAAGGTCCTCACTAATTTGTAAAGCTGAGCAGGATTGTGCCATAAAGCTTTAGTAAGAGGAAATTTGCCTGTGTATTTAGAAATATGAAGATATTTTAAACATTGAACTGTTTGACTACCACTGTTACAGAATTCCTTAAAAAAAAAAGTGTCTATACTGTCTGGAAGCATTTAATTGTTGAAAACAGGAGCATCTACTATATAGTGAACTGCAATTATGCTCCTAAAATAATATTTTGTAGTTACCAATTTTCTTTAGATTCGAGTCAGGATGAATTGTGTGCGTTTTGCTGTGGATTGGTATTTCAAAGAGATTGTTCTTCGTTTTTTCTTGTGTAGAATTTGTTTTATGTATCTCTTAAATTTTTGATAAGTAAAATATGCCCAAACAGATGATGTGTTCTAGTTAGCCATATATAGCTGCACTAAAGATCTGAAAGTTCCCTTGTTAAATGTCTTAATTATTTAATTTCTTTTCTGTATAAGCAATTTTAAAGTTTTTGTTACATGAAAAGTTGTCCATATCCTTTCTTACCATTTTGATTTTTTAAAGCTAAATGAGTAAAATAAAGAGTTTGTTTTCTGGCTGAAGATGTGGGATGATGGCAAATGTACAGCTGCTTAATATGTTTTCAGAAATCAGGCTGGAGAATATAAAAAGTAAATACTATCAGAAACATGGAAGAAAGCATTATTTAGGCCTTTTATGTTCTGGTCAATGCAGATGAAGTAATGTACATTCTTTTACATAATGTGCTCCTTTAATAGTCCTGCTGGAAATGGACTTCTTGGCAGTTGTACAGTGCAGGACAAGATGATAAAGTTCTGTTCCTGTTTCAAAATGCTATGAGTATGAGCATGTCAGAATTGTACTAAGACAAATTCAGTGTTTTTTCCTTTTCAGTTTCATCCGTTTGATGTTCATTAAATCAACTGTTAAATTAATGAGAGCACAGCTGAAAAAACCCATCATTTGTCAGTAGTTTTTGGAGTTAAATTTTCTTTCTCTTCTGGATCCTGACCCTGCTGAGGAGATGGAATGGTGTAGTGCTGAGAATGAGTCTGTGGTGAAAAGCTACATTTAACTCCTTTCTTCTTGAAGAGCTTGCTGGATCTTAATATCACATGGCATTCTGCAGAAACCTTAATCACATAGGTTTCTTGGATGCTGGAAACAGATATACTTATAGCCATGGGATCAATTGCTGTGTTTTGGGTTCTGTTTTATCAAAGATGTAAGTGTGCATCATTTCATCACGGTTAAGCAAAGCATTAAAATCTATGGTAAGTATGGATACTCATAAATTCACTCTGGTTCTGTGGTTGCAGGTGTTCTGAAGTGTTCTACTGTACAGCTTTGCAGTCCCTAATGCAAATCCCCTATGTTTCAAATTCCCAGTGCTGACTGTTGGTTACCGGCCAGTTGTCTTGTGCTATGATTTGTCTCCTGTACCCTCAAAGATTCAAAAGCACTGACTGTTTGCAAAACTGGCAAGCCAGATGAGTGCACACCTCCGTATATGGTATGACAAAATGACTGAATAGCTTGTTTTTTCATCTTGAAGCTTTGCAGATCTATAGCTACCACAACTTTAATGATGAATAAGAACTACCCACACAAAGAAAGATCTAATGGTGACTGAAGGCAAGTGAAATTGAATATATGCTCCTTATAAGGCAGTGTGTGGGAGACACATTTGTAACATACTGAGTATCTGAGCAAAATCATGTGGCATGTTTCCTTAGGTTCTCAATAGGAGATGTGTAGAAGCAGCAGTGATGACAGGCCTGGCTCTCAACTGCCGCATAAACAAGAAGTCCTTGTTTGACAGAAAACACTACTTCTATGCAGATCTGCCTGTAAGTATATGGTATGGCTGGTCCCTCCTGGGCTGTAGGAAGAACAAGTCTGGAATACAGATGGCGCTAGCGGAGGAGTGCAGAGATGCTTTTTCTGTTTTCAGTCAGTGTTCTGCTCACCCCAACAGGATGCTGCACTCTGCCCTGATCGAATAGGCAGCTGTACCCTGGTGCTCACTGATTGAATATGGTTGCTCTGATTGCTGACTCCTTGCTTAGCTGCACAATTCCAGTCGCCTGATCTAATTGGATTGGAGCTGGAGCAGCCTTGTCCCTTAAGTTGTCCATTCCTCGTGTTTTGTACTAATTGTTTGTTAGGGTAAAAGCAATCTAATAAAAGTCCTTCATTTAAAGTGAATGTATAACTAACACAGGCTCCAGTGGAATAAACACAGTAATGTCCTTTTTGTGTGTGCTTAGGGACCTAAAAATATTAAATTTCCCTTCAAAACTTTCTCAGTAATGGTTCCAGTAAATAAAAAAACAAGACAACTGAGAAATTGAGTCTTTGCAGTGTCGTTTGTTGGTAGATTTCATATTGTGTGGAAGGTACCACTGGAAATCATTGTGTTTTTCTGCATTTCATATGGGTGTAGAAATACTGAAATAATTTAAGAACCTGACTTCTGTCCTTGCAACAAGATGCAGCAGTGCTTGAGCCTTCTTTTCTCTCTAATGACATTAAACCTTTCTAACTTATTTTTGTGTGAGCTTATTTGTACTGAATGTTCAGTTTAACACTCAACTGTCAAAGGGAGGAAGCTATTTTTAGTTTCTATGTTTTTGGGGTGAAGATTTGATGACATTAAAATAAAAATATGTGGGTTTGTTTATTGGGAAAGATCAGGCATGTTACCTTATCTTCTCTTTAGATGAGGAGTCTCAGACATCCAGAGAAGCAGAGTGGGATGCCTCTCAGATCCCAGATGAATCTGAGGGGATTCATCTGAGTAGAGGTGCTGTATTATTAACCAAATTACTTTCTTACCCACTCTTGTTCAGGCATTGAAAATATTTTGAGGTTACACAAACCATTTTCAAATACAATTGCTTCCCACCTTAAAAGAGAATTATATTATAGTTGTCCACTGGAGACCTGTATCTCAGAAGAGATTTCTGTTTTTTCTTCTAGGTTGGGAACTTGTGGGTTTTCTGTGAAGTTACTATAATTTTGATTTGGTTTCTGGGGATAGCTTTACAAATACTTAGGCCATTAGAGGCCTTTTTATTGGGAGCTGTGCAGTGACCTGCTGGGAATGTGAAAAGCAAACATAGCAGTTTGAATTGCCAATACTTCTTTTTAAACATGTAGAACTGTCTTAAAGCCCATTTCAAGACCTGAGGAGGAAAAAGGTGAAATAGAGGGAAATAACTATTGAAATTCCTTTACACATCATGAAGAAACATCAAAAACATCTCAGACAAATTTTTGGCAGTTTACCTTTAGTGTTTACTCTGATAAACTGAAATCCCTCTCATATTCTTGCGATGTCTGCTGCTATCAGTCTACTGATAGCAGCTATATGGGTGAATGTTGTTCTGGGAGAGAATCCACATCCAAGAGAACAGTTGAGGTGGAAGAAACTGTAGAACTCTGCAGACATAAATTACAGGATCCTCCATAGGCATGGAGATTTGGTCAGAGAGATGCTGACACGTTTTATTAGCTTGAAACATGTAATTCGACTTCTACAGTTTAAGCACTGACAATAAACTGCCTGACCTGCATTTCATAGTGAACAGTCTAATCAGGAACCCTGTAATAAGATGCAGAGTTTAGGCTAATAAACTGAATATAACAGATAAATCCTGCTCTTAGGGTCATTTAACAATGGGATTATTGTTACTCCTGAAAATGGGCCTTTGGATGGGAAATGGGATTCATATTATTTATCCTTACTCAATATTTCAGGCTTTAAAAAAATCATGTTAATGAGAACTTTTAGGAGATGAGAAGAGCCTGTGATTAGCATAGGCTGCAGACAGTCAGTTATTTTATTTTTCTTTCAGTGATTATGTCTAGGAAGTCATTCACTTCACTGCATATATAAATTGGAGTGTTGACAGTGCCAGACCACTGTTCTCCATTTCAGTGCCCTGGAATTCACCATGCCTACATTTTAGAGTAAGCTCGTTGTTCCTGCAAAATATGCAAATACTCTGCCCAAATAATTTCTGTCTGGCAGACTTTTAAAAAATTTTAACCACTAGTGCCATAGGCAGGTGAGGAAAGAGGAAGCAAAGGGGACCCCACCTCAGCTGTCATTGATTCACTTCTCTATTTTTATATCATTGCAGTTATTTTAATACCTTGTCACTGGGAGCCACTGTTTCGGCCAGCAGTTTTCCCCTTTGAGTGGAGTCCTAGGCATGAGATGGCATTTATTAGCGTTACGTGGGGTTTCAATGTCTTATAATTTAAATTGCTACATTAATGAAATAGAGCTTTCTCATTTTCTTGATTTCCACTCCTCCACCCTTCCCTCTCCTCCCCTACAATGAGTACAATTTGGAAAAGACAGAGGGGGATATGCAGCCTGTTGGGAGGATGAGTGATAGTCCCAGTTTGGGGATGGATGTACAGTACTGGCTTCAAACAAGATGTAACATGATCATGGGACCACAGGTGTGGAAGAACCTCCTCCAGTCCATTTCCTGCCCCAGGGCAGTATCAGAGATGCCTGTCATCCTTGGCAAGAGATTGTGCAGTTGATTATTGCTTATTTCAGCATTAGTATAGTGTTGTGTATTTGTCTGTATTGAGGAGTCCTTGTATTTTTTCCAAACTTACAGCTTCTTACCATTATATTGAATTCTAGGCTCATCTTCTAGCTTGCTTCCTTTCCATCTAAGCAAAGTAACTTTTGAATTTACATGTGCATGTATTCTTTCCTCTTATATAGGTCACTATGAAAGATATTGCATTTTCAGTTTTGTTCTTAGTCAATTATATTTGCACTTGATCTGCTGTCTGAAAAGTGAATATTTCAGTTGCGTATAAAGCTAATTTTGTTTACAGGCTGGCTATCAAATCACTCAGCGAAGAGTTCCTATTGCAGTGAATGGAAGTCTGTCATACAGTCTCTGCATAGACAACAAGATGAGCCAGATGGTGACCAAAACTGTAAGGATTAAACAAATTCAGTTGGAGCAAGACAGTGGAAAAAGTCTCCATGATGACATAAGGAGCCAAACCCTTGTGGACTTGAATAGGGCTGGTAGGCTTGGATTATTTTCATATTTTTCTCCTCCTTTTGGGTTAGGATTGGTCTTTGAAGGTAATTAGATGATGACAGGAAACAGGCAAAAAATCAGCTTTATGGCTCTCTCCTTCAAAAAATAATTCATGAAAATGAGTGTTGCACTTGAAACAAATGAATACTTGATTTTTTTAATGGCCAGTAAACCTTTCCCATTTGCTGTTGGTTGATAGCAATTGGCAGTAGCAAGTTAGAAATCCCTTGGGTCCAATTTGCTCAAAACTGTGTCAGTCACATAGGCCCATTCAGCTATTTAAACTCTGCACTGTATGCGTTACTAAAAAAAAGTAAAATATAACAGATCTAGTGAATCAAATTTGTGCATAGAGGGAGAAGCTGTTTGAATCTGTTGGTATATAACTCAGGCATTTTAATTATTAGCTTTGAAGAAATGTATATTTTCTCTTTTAACTTGGAAATTGTAAATGGAGTGATCCAAAGGAGTGAACAACATCGACAGCAATGCATGGGCAGCAGCCTGGCTGGCCTAGCCTAACTGAGTTGAAGTACTCTGGTGTCCATTGAAGCTGAGGGCTGTGGCTGCTCAGATTCCTTGAAAACTAGGTCCTGAAGATGAAAACTAGACTAAATCTGTTTGCAGTTCTACCTGCTCCAAAATTAGTTTAAGATAAATAAATTTACATCTGGAACTAATTGGCTGGCTTTAAATGAGAGTTCTTCTAGAGAAGGCAGAGGAAAAATGGGTCCTTCTGATCTGCATGTCATCAAAGGGTGGAGGGTTGTCTGCAGTTTGTCTGTTACTTTAAAAAAATAGCAGGAAAAGGTTTTATAGCTTTTTATCTGCAGCTAGATCCATTGTGACAGTTACTAAATAATACATGGGGGCTTATGTATTTTTATTATTATTTTTTAAGAAGCCCAAGTTCTTTCATGTGTTAGCCAGTGGCACTCCCATATGCCAAGATCAAAAGCTATTGTTGAAAATCTCCTATATCTTTCCCATACAGGAGTCGGTCTCATGGAGCTTGTCATGGAGCCTGATATGTGCTGTGGGGAAGAAGCAGCTGCAGCAGTCAGAGAGCTTCAGCTCATTCTGCAAACACTTGGGAGCAGCCAGGCAGTCATGGCAGGTACTGAGGGGAAAAAGGCATGTTCCCTTGTCACCAGTAATTCTCTGCATTTGCAGGAGTTTTGCAGCTTCTGGTTATTTTGCTCTGTGATTGCTTATGGTACATAGACCTTTCTAGCTGTTGTTTTTGCAATCCTCAGAGTCTAATGTCTGCCATGCTTATAGGCCTGCCTTTTTCTGCAGACCTTTTGTCATGCTAGATGTTACCTTTCCTCACACAGTAATTCTGCAGGATAAAGCTAGGCAGGAAGAAACGTCCCCAGGGCTCTTGTGGTGCTTCTCCCCATTTCTCTCTATCTTGCTTGTCACAGCACTGCAGCACAGAAGATCTGTAGCAAGGATTAATTATGGAGTATGGAAGGAACAAAGGGATAAAGTAGTGGGAGCATGGATCATCTTCTAAGTATCAGGTCTCGGCTAGTCTTGAAATTGATGTAGGCAGTAAACTTGTGCTGGTCATGGATGAGATGGAGTAAACAACAGCATGTACAGAAATAGTTGCTGGGGTTAATTTTAGTGAAGATTAGCTATCTTTCTGAGACCACTTCCTTTTGCAGGAAACATTGCTTCTGGCACCAGCTCTTTCTGTAATTTTAAGGCCCCAATTTTCACAATAGGCGATGTGCAGAAGCATGGCCTGCATTCAGCCTACTGATGATTCTGTCTCATTAACTGTAAGATTCAGATCATGCCGTTTTTCCTCAGTCTTAATGTTACCAAAATTTACAACCAGCGCATGATTACAGGTAGTGTATAGCAGGCATCTGCTTAAGAATTTAAAAGTGGTTTCAGGTTTTTATCCCTTCCACACATATTCACAATTACCAGCTGCTTATTAAAATTCACTGTGTAAGCTGTATTTTTGCGTGTGACAGTTGGCCTCACTGTTTGGTGACAAATTCAGTCCATTATACAAGTGAATGTCTCCTGGAAAACTGAGTCAGATGGGTCCATGCATCACACAAAAAATGGGATCAAATAAATGTTGGCTACTAATGCAACTTTAATGTAGCAGGAAATAATAATAGCTAGACATTATCTATTTCTCTAAATCTTTTCTCACACAAGTATCTCACCTGTCAAATAAAGCACAGTTGTCAGTATTAAGCAGCTCGTTTGGATGTTTCTTCAAGGACCTTCATGGGCATACACATATACAATCATTTTTCACTACTGATTTTTGCTCAAGACTGCTATTGGAATTGCAGGGTGATATCTTTTATTGCAGTGGGATTTCTGACTTTATATGAGGATCCCAGTATTGGCTTTTTCTTCCAGGATAGTTAGCTATAAAAGTATTTGAATTTTTAAGTGAAGGTTTTAGCGGCTTTAGCATGTACAGTGGAGACATGTGCCCAGTTTAATCAGATGTTATTTCATTGACAACAAACAGATGAAAAGATGCTTTTATTGTAAAGTGAAGAAAAGTAAGCTGGGCTTAAAGAAAAAAAAGCCCTTTTTTGTTTGTTTGTTTGCTTGTTTTTCTTTTAGGAACTTTTGCAGCCTGGGTCTTTTGCTTATGCCTGATTAAATTCATTGTCTGGTCAAACTGACACCTATATCCAAGTAGAAACAGGTTACATCTCAAATGAAGCGAGGGCAGGACAAGACTACTCCTCATTTGGAACAAGTTTCACCTCAAAGAGGGAACACATGCAAAACACTTCCTTTGGAAGAGATTTTGGGTCATTCCAGCATCTTTGTCTCATTTGCATGTTTGTCAAGGCTCTGTGAAGACAGGAAATGAGTGTGCTGTCATCCAGCCTGCTTTTAGAAATTGTACCAAGGCCTCTCAAGTCAATTTAAATCTATTGACCAGAATGGGTTCTGAAGATGTAGCATTGTCACAGTTCTAACTCTGAGCCATTTTGCACTCCCAGTTATAATTCTATAATATTATCATGCATCTAGTGAGTAGGCATTTGTGGTTTTTTGTCTCTATTTAAAATGAAAAAAATAATTTAAAAAAAAAAAACACAGGGAAAGGCTATAGATGTTCACTGTGTAGTATGGGGAAAATAATGTTTCTTAACATTCCAGGATGTAATACAACCTCTCCTGTTTGTGTATTCCCAGCAGCTGATAACTGTGGCAAGCCTTCTTGGAAGAGATGTCTTTAGAGGGACAATACTTAAAAAAACACAATTAGGATTTCCTTGTGGTTGAGACATTAAACATTTTTAAGGACATCAGTCCGTTTTGGACTGAGAGTGCATGATACTTTTATATAAAAATTTGTACAGTTTTTGGCAGCCAGGGACAATTGAGAGGGTAAGATTGCAATTTCCTGAAGGAGAAGAAAAAATTACGAAAAAATCCACTGCTTCTCGCATTTTGTCCTTGAGCTGTAAATTTCCAAGAACACCATAGTAAATCTGCTCAACGTAACCTTAAGTTCTTGTGTTTCATGCTAGGATAGTATATATCCATCAAATTGTAATTCAAAGGGTGTTTTTGTGCTGCTTTGAGAGGAATGGAAGCTCACAATCTACTACTTTGCTTGTCTAATTCTGCCCTTTATTTAAGTGCTGTGAATCAGGAGCTCTTTTCACTGTATAGCTTAGAGGATCTGTGCTTCACTGCACCATGCAGTTTTCCGAGAGGAATTATGAGCAATAATTTAAAACTATTTTGAATGATTCAAGGCAGTGCCTTGAGATGGTATCACAAACAGAAAGCTATGATGAAATTGTTGTTAGCCCTTTCTGAACATAGAGAAGTCTGCTATTAAGGTTCTGCACATAACATGCAGTTTCTAAATGCATGTCAAGGTTTTTAACTCTAATGTACAGGGCAGACTGTTCTCTTAATAAAATTTCCTTTTACAGAGGGTCAGCTGAGAGTGGATGCCAATGTTTCTGTGCATCACCCTGGAGAGCCTTATGGAGTGAGGACTGAAGTGAAGAATATCAATAGCATACGATTTCTGGCAAAAGCAGTAGGTAAACGGTGGTTGCTTCATTACAAGAGCATTGTAGGTATTTTATGTAGTCTGAGATGTAATGTATCAGGCTTCTGAGTACAGTAATTATCTTAAATGCCCTGACAAGCTTCACCTGGGTGTCTCTTCCATGTGCCTTGCCTGTGAGTACAGGAGTCCCATTTAGGCTTAGGCTGGGGCCTTCAGACCTTGCCTGGGTGGCTGTGTCACAGGTGTGCCAGTTTGCAGTCCTGTCTCCTGAACGACCTTGGACCTGTTCTGTAGTCTTGTTCCTAGTCCTGTCTCAGGACTTAGCTCCTTCTGCTTCTCCCTGAGCTCCCTGAAAGGGAGCTGAACTTAGCTCATCGCCTCACTTCGACAGAGGACTCTTGTTAGTAACACCTGCCCCTTCTCACATTGTTCAGACTAGGGGGACTGCATCAGACTATGAGGGCATGGCCTGGGCTCTGGTCACACTTTACTCCTGGCTTATCCCTCTTTATGGAGCAGTCCCACTCTTGCTGCTCCCTGACAGAATAAATCTTAGTATGGGATACTTTGGGAAGAGCAGGCATGTTAGTCTGCAGGTTTTTTGAAGTAAAACCTCTCTCTGCAAGAATGAAGCAGGTGGTTCAGTGCCTAGCATGTACTAAAATAACAATACAATGGTAGCAGTGGTTTTGTGTCCTCCAGTGGAAATGTTTGCTTTCCAATGAGTATAGTGTGTGGTGTGTGTGAAGTTCAGATGTAGCTTGGGTATGAGGGGAAAAAAAAATTGATTGTTACATCTCCAAAAGAAAACTGAACAGGGTGACTGCAAGGTCACCATAAATGTATGACCAGACTGCAGTGCCTGGGAGAAACTAGTTTCCATTTAAAGGAAATGAAAGCAGATGAGAAAAACACACAAGGAAAGAAACAGTGCTGGAGAGAGAGATAGCAACTGATAATTCTGCCCATAACTACTGCCGTTGATTTAATTAAGCTTAAAACATCTAAGTCTTCCATTGTAGTGTAGCAATGACAAATGAAATAGTGGAGTGCACTAAAGCTAATAAAGTGTAGTCTAACAAGCATACTCTTTTTTTTTTTATTACTGTCAGACTATGAAATACAGAGGCAAATTCAAGAAATTGGAAATGGAGGGACAATTTTGAATGAAACAAGAGCCTTTGATTCCAAGCTCGGGTGAGTTTTTGTTTTGGAGGAACATAAGAATAGCTGCTTTAGAGTGCCCACATATACCTAATGACATGATCAGGAGCTGTAATATAGTGTTGCTCAACTTCTGTCTTCTGAAGCTAATGTTCACAAGTATAGTCTCCTCATAGGGAGTAATGTAAAGCTGAGGCTTTGTCATAACAAGTTGTGTGCTGCATCAAGCAGTGTCTGTGAAAATGACTGCCCTCTTACACCTATTCTTTGAAGTGGTTTTAAGAGGCTCTCCTAATCTTCATGAGGCAGAGGTTTTGAGTTGTGGTTTTGCCATAAAACTAATTCTGTGGTGTATCTCTCACCATATCTTGTTTTGTTTTTATTTCAGGTGCACAGTACCAATGAGAGACAAAGAAGGAAAACAGGATTATCGGTATTTCTTTAATATACTTAACATTTCATGAACTGAGAATTTATTAAATCTGAAGTGTAGCCAGTGTAATAGGGATGTAGTGTTAGTCAGTACAGTGCGTACGTGTTGGAAGTTTATCTTCCACTGGAAGGGACAGAGACCTACCACAATCATTGCTAGTCTGACCAGTTCGGATTTGGATTTGTGTCTCATTTCTGGTAAAACCCCTGGACCTTTCCCAAAGACTAGGCTGGGATTACCTCAGCTCAGAGTGGGAAGGTTGAAGGTTTGCTATATGGCCAGTGTAAGTGTATTCTTAAGAATGCCTGAGATAAAACATCAGAATATTCTGAGTTCAGGGTTGCACATGCTTTAAGTAAATACAGAGGGAAATGATTTTCAGCTACCAGGCCCTGCCTCTCCATGCTTAGATTCTGTGATCACAGATCATAAACACTGTTTGAAAATCCTAGCTGCTACTGACAGATGTCAGCATTTCATGGGCAGATTTCTACCTTGAAGTTTTTTGTAGACATAATGAAGGTGTTACCTTGCTAAGTACTTTGCCTTCTGTAAGTGTGAGATGACAATCATTGAACCATAAAGTCACCCAGGAAGGATTTGGCTGTGGGGATGAGGGGCAAGGCATGAGTCCTGTTGGAAAGCACTGCTGCTGGGAACAAGTTCTGAGGCAACACTGCAAGGCAGCAGCACAGCTGCTTAGGGCCATCATAGTGCCAATCCTCCCAGTAGTTCCTTAGCTTTGTATCTGTTATGGTTTGAAAGACAGGTGTCTGCTAAGAAAGGCAGAAGCTGCTCTTTGAAATGGAGAATGTAAACCCTCTCCCTCCAAATTATTATAATTTTGAAATTAAGGGTCTCTCAGGCAAAGA
>JAOTIY010000226.1:107444-130058 GCA_027123655.1 Muscicapa comitata
CTCTTTGAAATGGAGAATGTAAACCCTCTCCCTCCAAATTATTATAATTTTGAAATTAAGGGTCTCTCAGGCAAAGATATGGGAATAGGAATAGCAGTTCTTTACTAGGAAAATTAAAATAGAAATACAGTATTGCAAAGAGGAAACCCGAAACACTGACAGACTCAGAATACAACCTGACACACTGTCAGTCAGGGTGTTGGTAGCAGTCCCATTAAATGGTGGCTGCAATCCTCCTGCGGTGACAGATATGGTTTAGTTGAAGCAGTGGTCCTGTAGAAGGGTGCAGTTTTCCTCTGAAGGTCCAGAGATGATGTGGAAAGGTCCGGTTTTCCTCTGGAAAAAAGGCTGCTTTGATGTTCCAAATCTCAGGTTTTTATCTAGGTAGGAAAGGCTTGGCTCCTCCCCTTGCCTGGAGCATCTCACAGTGGGATGATGTCATTTTATTAGTCTTGCAGTCGAACTCGATGGCGCATTAACAGATTATATCTTCCTGGAGGGAGTATAAATTGTGGAAAAGATAAAGATGACTGCCCCACCCGATTTTAACAGATAGCCCGTTAGCAGAGAATATCTTTCCCAGAGATAAGAATCACTGCCCCACCTGGTTTCAACAGATGGTGATAGAATACATACTTTTGGTCACATGCTGTGTTGCAACCTAAGACAGCATCCCAGAGAGCTTTCTGTTACTACCAGAGTTCACTGATCTTGCTACAGTAGAACAACGATTTTGAAAATATCCCAAAAACTGAATTTAAATCTGCTTTTTATATTCTGTTTTTGTAGAAATGCAGTCATCATTTTGTGAATTCCTTCTTATAGTAGGGGCAGGCATGAGGCTTATTTTAAAAGACTAACTTGAAAAAATGCAAAAGAAGATTCCTTAAAACCTAGACAAAACTGATGAGTCTCAGATATTTTAAAAAAACACCTTAAATATTATTGCTAGTACTAAGATTATGAACAATATTGAACTGTAAACTATGTTTTTTAGGGCTTTTTGTAACATAGTGCTATTATACATTAATGTTAAAATCTATGATTAGGCAGATTTTAAATTGAAATCATTATAGCCCAATGCCCTTTATTCTAGTGGTTTTGAACCGCTCGTTTCATCATGTAAGAATGAGGTTTCTGCTTCAGTTGCTGTTATTTGAATAGTTTGAATTGGTCTTCTCTTTAAAGGTGTCTTTTGTTCTGTGATAGCACCCCGCTGAGTACAGTAACTTTGCTTTTAGCACAGCATGAGATTTCATCAAGATTTTTGCAGTTTTGCTGGAAAAAGGTTACAACTTGCCCAGATCACTCCTGGCAGTTGCCTGTCAATCCAAGTTCTTTCCTGCCAGCCCACTTCCATTTTTGTCCAGGGCTGTAATTCATGGTTAATGCCAAAAAGAGTGGGCTGTTTCCATATCTTTTACTGGTGATATACTGGGACTTTTTATTAATATTTCTGGAGCAGAAGTGTTTGAATTATGTATTATGAGCTCTTTAACAATTGGTGGAAAATTCCTGAAGAAAAAGAAATAGAGGCTTTGTAAGTTTGGGGCCTGATCTCTTTCTACTTACCAGTGATATACCAAGTCATTAATTTTTAATATTTTGTTTAGTTGAAAGGGTGATACGGCTTTCAGGGAAGTATAAACTTGTGATATAAAATTTATTCCTTGTTGTTTAGCTTCTGAGTAAAAATAATTATAAAGGAGTTTTTGTTCATTTCCACTAGGTTCATGCCAGAGCCAAACCTTCCCCCGTTGATTCTGTATGATGCAAAATGTTTGCCAGCTAATATGAACCATCAGCAAGTGATAAATATTGATTGGATTCATGAGAGACTTCCTGACCTCCCCAGTGTGATAAGAGAAAAGCTTGTTGAACAGTATGGGATTCTTCCTGAACACAGCTTCACCTTATTGGTAGGTCTATAGATTAAGTGCTAAAATAAGCCTAGAAACTTCAAAGTTGCATGGTTCTTGAAAAGATTTACAGACATCATATTAACCAGCTGTCAGTCCTTATGAATATTCTAACTTGGAAGTGTGTCCAATGCATACTTCTTGTCATGGAGCCATACACATAGAATGGTAGAAAAAATGAACCAGACACAGTGTGCCAAGAAGTGTTTCTCACAGAAGTGCAGTCAAATGCCAAGACATTGATGTACCCCTGACTGACTGCAACAAATGTGCAGCTTCTGGATACAGACCCTTGTCTACAATTGTCTGCTCTTCAGCTCTGGGCCTTCTGCAAGGCTGGGCACATTAACCATATTTAATGAACACAATAAAAATCCAAAGTCTAAATCTTTCACCTTCATGTGCTCCTTGACCTATCTTCCACATTATTGGAAATATCCCCCCTCCTCTCCCCCACATTTATTCCTAGGGAAATGTAGCAAATGGTTGCACAGTATGAACTTTGACCTCATAGTGCAGTTTATCAGGGATAGGTTCAGAAGAGGGGATGAGAAGGGAAACAAGGTGGCAAATATAGCTGTAAATAAGGAAGTGAGAGCAAAACATTGTAACTCCCAAAATTATTCTAAAGGAATATGAACTTCTTAAATGCAAGCTGTCATCTCACTTTGCCAGTGGTAACTCTGGGGCAGGAGTTCATATACTCATCCTAGATTAGACATTTCACATACCCAGCTAAGCTAGGAGAATGTCTTGCTTTCGTTGCTACTGTTTTCAGTGGAGACAGAAGGAAAAGGGTTTTTTCAAAGTGAGATTCAGAGCAGAACTGTAAGTATTTTAAATTGTCCTCTGGAGGAGATCCTTTCTTTTGACTATAAATCAAGGGAAAGCAATACACATAACTACCTCATATCCCTTCTTTGTATGTCTGTAATTTAATACACTTGTACAGAGGCTGATTCTACAGGAAGAAAAGGAGTCTGTGTTCTGACGAAAGCTGTTAGGAAAACTGCTTTTGTGCTGCTGTGCCATTTTAGTGAGTTGCAGACTGTTTGGTGGGCAGGTGAGTCATAATTCTTATCCAAGTCACAAGACTGCAGTCATAGTATTGAGAGGTGTCAGCAGTTTCTTACCTTTCTATTTAATTGTATAAGCTGCAAAATATGATTTTGCAGCCAGTATTCCTGTCCATGCATGCATTTTTTCACATATTTCTAACATATTAAAATAAACAAGAGCAGAAAGGCTAGACAGATCCTGCATCCTTTTTTTCTGGATTTTTCCAATTCTTCCTCTCTTTAGTTGGTCCTGCCAGCTGCTAAGTACTACAGTTGCTTGCTCATTTTCCAAGCCAGTAATACAGGGAGGAGATTAGGAAAAGCAAAAGTAAGACTCGTGATTTGAAAGAAACACTTAAGGAACGGAGTAGGGGAAAACTTAAAAAATATGCAAATACAATCACTCACCACTCTCACAAGAAGACTGAAGTGGTGCCAGTCTGCAGCTAATGACACTGACTGCATCCCCAAAGTGCCCTTCCCTTAGTTTTTCTTGTTGATCAGGGCATGGAATATAACCAGTTTGGGTTGGCTGCACCTGGCTTTGGGGTCATCCTTGGCCTATTTGCTGTGGGGGACAGAATGGAGAAAGAATGTGCTATTCAGCAGTAGCCAAAACACTTTTGTGTTGTCAGCATTGTTGTGGTCACAAATCCAAACCACAGCACCCTCTTTAGAACTCAAACTCCATGGCAGCCACACCCAGGGCACCCACTCCTTTCACTTGGCATCAGCCCACCTTTTGTACATATCAAGTTGCTGGTATGGATGGCTTCTGTCATCTCTGCCAACTAGTCCTATATATTTGCCTCATCAACTTCCCTTTCATTCAGCTGTTCTCTGAAATCCTTTATTGCCTTTGCTTTTCCCCTTTTCATTTTTTATTTTTTTTTGCGATGTGTAAGACAATTAATGAGCTCCAAGCTGAAATTTGGGATTCAGTTTGTAATAAGCTAATGCATTCATCTGAATGCATAAAGCGAGCATGTTCTTCGTAATGGGTCTCCTTTTATTGAGCGTTAGAATGTCAGCCTGCCCACTCCCCACCAGAGCTGCTTGCCTGTGCACTAGGATACCCATTAACCTTAATTCATTGGGAATCAATTGGCAAGCAGTCATGTCTGCTGCTGCATTCAGCTTGCATCAAAGGCTGCACATGATTGCTGATAGGGCCAGATGCACACATCTAATGAGCATTCTTTCAGGTTAGAGTGCTCATTAAATAAATGGCAGTTGTAGAGAAATGGCTCTGAAATGCAAAGGCTGTTCTGCACCAATTTGATAGAGAAAGCATTTTGTGCTGAAGTTACAATCAAACGTACATACTTCCAGCATGTATGTTGGCTCCTGAGCTTGTTTCCAGAGCTTTGTCCTCATACACAGGAGCTGCCTGTACATATTGTGGTGTTGAGAAACTGAGATTCCTCCTTTGCCTATTTACAGAATGTACTGAAAGGGAAGAAGTACCCTATTAATATCTTCATATCTGAAATGCCATAAGTGTAAATAGTGTCATTTTTGGCAGTTTCATATGAATTACATAAATGATGTTTCTGATTTTTCTTTGTGCAGAGCTATTTTTACTCATAAGGATATAATTCTTTGAGCCATATAGACTCCATAGTATTTGGGTACTCATTTTCTTAATGAAATTTCTACTTTGCTCTATAAACTAGTAAGCTGACAAGTATATCAGTCAAGAAGGATCTCTGACAACTTTGCCAGTTATCGTATGACAATATTTTCATCTTGCTAGCTATTGAGTAAAAAAATAAGATATATTGGCATAGACATTAATGTATTAATGCAGACATTAATACAACACTTCATTTTCAAAATGCATGCTGAGGTCCAGGGAGGTCCAACCAGAAAATACACAGATTGCCACGGTACAGCATGAGAAAAATCAGTCTGATTACTTCCTTTGTCCTGTGAATTCCAAGTCTTCCTGTGCATCTAGTGTTCCTCTGCTTACTCAGATAAAAGTGGCTGTTCCACTTGGGCTGATTGCCCTGGTGGAACAATCACATTGGTGACTCCTTCAAACAGTCAAAAGTGGGTTGCTGGAGGAATTGGTTTTGACCATTTTGTTTTATGCCATGCCATTTTCATACATGTTAGCGTGTAGCGAACTTATGTTAATTTTTAGAATATAAGTATTTTTATAAGAAGCTTTAGGAAAAAGTTTGACCTTTCTTTGACTGGTTTGCTTGTCTACTGGAGGTTCTGGATTTTTTTCCCCTGACAGTCTTGTACAATTTTGCAGCAGTTGTTACCTCACAGTTGGTTATTGTAGTAGCTGTGATGATGCAAATGGGAATAACAAAACAGCAAATGACTTTTTTTTTGTGAACATGGAAGCAGTTTTCTTATTTAGTTTTTTGGGAAACATTACTGGTCTTTGAAAGAATAAGTTTGCTTTACAGTCCCAATGTCCCTAAAGATTCTACTCATGGTATTCTGTAAAATAAAGTATTGTTTTAAACTTGTTTAAAAGATACTTGAAATCACTACACTACTTCGGTTTTTTTGCATCTCAGTGCTATGAAATGAACCGTGTTTAAGAAAGAAGTTTGCATCTGATTGAAATATTGGCTTGTCAGGTTTCACGTCAGTGAGACTCACCTGAATAAATTACAGCATATTTGGTGTGTAATGGGAACATGGAGTGGCCTGGATCACAAACATGATGCTACTATTCCAAATTTCTGATTTTCTTTCAATGAAGTTTAGAGTATTTAGAATGAAGAGAGAACAGGCAGTCAGCATTCCTGTAAATCTGGCATGTTGGAGTGTGCAGTGGTTTTCAGCTCAGATTTGCCGCAAGGGACAGATCTGTGGGTGTGTTGGTAGTTGGAGTGAATTTGGCAGGAGGAAAATTTACCAAAATGTAAACAAATTAAAGTCAAGTTGTGCAGTATCTAGAAATTGAAGCTAATCAAGTTATGCCTATTTTTTTTTAATATAATAAGAGAATAAGGAAAATGTTTCATTTCTGTCAGTCATTCTGACGTTTTGACACTGTGTTACTCATTTCAGTCTAGCATTATTGGATTTTCCTTCTCTTTGGCTACAGAAAATGACATGCAAGGGAATTTTGGGTAATGTGTCTAGTTATGTGTGCACAAGTAGTGAGTATGGGGTTCAGAGACTTGGTAGCATATGTAAGTCTGTCTCCCTGAGTTTTCCTGGCCTTTTCTGCACTCGCTGCCTGGAAATCATCTGATTAGAATGCAAAGTGTATGTTTGTCCTTGATTTTTCAAAGGTGTGGCAGCAGGATCAGAACTGTAACTCCAGCCAGGCTGTAAGTATGCAGAAATCTGGATCTGTCCACTGCTGGGGATATGCACTGTGACCTATGCATGATGGAAGTGCTGGACATGCTGTGTCTGTGTAGCTGCATTCAGGCATGTGGCATCTGCAGGCCTTATTTGCCTGTGCATAATGTTGTAGCTAGACCTATTCTGCCTGAGATGTTTGTAGAACCTTCTGCAGCATGTGTAAAGAAGCCAGCATTCAGACATGCTCACTTTTTCCTACCTAAATTGGACAATTGTTGCTGTGTAAAGGAACCCCCTGTTTAAATAATGAGTGTTTGTGCTATTGAATCCTGAGGTGAATTATAAAGAGTACAGTACTTGGCAATACATCATATTTTTTTAAGGTCAAATTTGTTCCTCTGGTCTGTTTAGCCTTAGTTTTGCATAATTTGATTAGAGAGTAACTGCTAGTTACGTTAGAATGCTGGCAAAGCAGAGAATAATATCTATGTGTATTAGATAGGCAACTAGTGGGAGTTAGAAGGTTTACCTTGGTTCACAAAAGACCTCAGTAGTTTCCCAGGCTGAGAACTTTGTTTCTTGGGTCATGGTCTCAAGGTGAAGGGGATGGGTCCGATTTTTGTCACACCAGTTTTACAGCACAGACATTAATCTAGGTACATTTTCTTCTATTTCACAGAACAGAGATCAGTAATTTGCAGTCTTCTCAAAAGTCATACATCAGCAATGAAAAATGTGGTATTTGGAGCTTTTGGAAGTTTTTGTTGTGAAAGTTTCGAGAAGGAAACTCTAAAATTCAATATTGCTATGGCAGTAAATGGCCTTTAAAAACAAGGACAAATTAGACTGTTTTGATGGCATGTGAGTGGAGAGCTTTGTTTTTTTCTTACCCTACTCTCTTTTTGCTCATAACTGTTCAGAGATCTGGCTGCAGTCAGTAGGTGCTGGAGAAATGTTTTTGCTATGATGACTGTATACTTAAAATAGCTCCTTAGCTGTCTCTAAGCTGTTTCCTCCTGACTTCTGAGAGCTGGCTTGTCCTCTTGTGTGTTTATGGCACATACTGCAGAAGTCCAGTGGCATGCTGGATTTGGATTCCTCCTTTAAAAGGTAGGAGCTTCCACTTCATATGTCTTCAGCCTTCAATAAACCTAATTAGTTCTGTACTGCATGTGTCCATCAATGCCTTGATGACAAACACCACAGCTTTCAATAGACTGTGCAGTATCTGTTCTTCTAAAAACAATCTCAGACTTCACTTAGACTATAAATTGAATCTCCCACTGTCATATCTTCTGAGCTTTTAGTATGCTGTGTAAAAGCTTACCATACCTTCTTGGAAAAAAACTGGAAGAATAAAACCCTGCTTCTTACATATGACCTTTCCATATCACTGAAGGGTAAATGCGGGCTAAACTTACTAATTCAGTCCAAAATATATAGAAATTATTTCAAGATCAAGAGTGAAGTAGCTGCAGACACTTTAAGTAAAAGGCTCTTCTTGATAAAATGTATAAAAAAAAAAAAAAAAAAAAAAAAAAAAGCTGTCGCCTGTGAGATGGCAGCATTGTATTTTCTAGCATTATACATAAAACACTTGCAAAGATAAGAAAGCTTCTGTCCAAATGCTAATTTTAGGGAGGCATTAAGATAAAAATGATCACTCATTTGTTGGAAGTTCCACTGAAACAGACAGGTTGACAGATAAACTGTGTGTTCCTGTTCCAGGCATAAGATTGCTGTTATGTTAATAAAATTACTCCAAATACTCATGACTTTGCAATGAATTCACAGCTGAAGTTTACTTCAGGACTGAGCATTTATATGCTGGGTGTAAGTGTGTCATTAACCATAACCTGGAGCCTGTGTCACCTGCTCCAGGTGACCCTGCCTTGGCAGAGGGGTTGGACTGGATGATCTCCAGAGGTCCCTTCCAACCCTAACGATTCTGTGATTCTGTAATCATGTTTTCTCTCTAGTATCCCTTTGACACATTTAACTTTTCTTAAACAGAATGAAGATGGACTAGCAGAATTCTTTGAAAGTGTGGTAAAACATACCCAAATGAAGCCAAAGAAGGTGATTGGCTGGATTCTAAATGACCTGCTCAGTTACTTGAAACAACATTCCCTTACAGTAAAGGAAAGGTCAGTCATCTTCATTGCTACAGGGGTGAGACAAAGTGATCCTTTTTTCATGACTGGTACCATGTCACTCCATTGCTCACAGCTGCTTTAGTTGCTACCTGTGAAGTTTGTTACTCTAGGCAGTCCTGCAGAGTCCTTGGCTCTGTCCTGCTGAATGGAGTTTGACAAATACATGGCAGAGAAGAGGATCATGTAGCTAAGAGTAGCAGTCAGTCTTCGGAGTGTGATGATGGTTAAGGCCACTAGTACCGAACATGAGAAAAAATAGCTTGTAATGCTGAACTGTGTGATCTTCAGGCAAGCAGCATTAGCACAGATACATTACACCACCTTATTCTCTGAGATAACTTCTGCCCACTTTATCCCTAGCCCAGTCAGTTCTTTTCTCCTGGCTGACCTCTTGAACCTGCTAGAAAAAAAAGAAATTTCTTCTACAGCAGCAAAGCGAGTAAGTATCTTTTTGATTTTGCTGTATGGCTGCTTACTTCAGTTGTGTAGCAATATTGTAATCATTGTGTACCAGTACAGTAGTTGCTTTAAAGGGAAATTATTTACAGTGTTGATGAAGGACAACTTCTGTGTCTATACTATATACACATAATAGATGCAAATGCCTCATGTTTATATATAATCTTAGAGATATATATGCATATTCACTTTTAGAAGACGGCAAAAGCCAAATAGTTGACTTAAACAATGTGAACTAAACTCAAATAAATCCTGCTTGTGAACAGAGCAGACAGTAGATCTCAATTTCACTATTCCAGTCAGGCTGTGTGAAAGGTCAGTGGGAGATAATCCATGGCTTGCAGTTCAGATGAGAGTATCAGTTACTAGATTCCTAAGGACAGGAAAGTCTACGTTCCCAAGCATTAGCACATGGGAAAGGATAGAATTCATCCAAGTGTAGTCACAAAAAGAGTTCTGCATTTGTGTACCTGAATCAAAAGTGGTAGAAGCCTGACCTTTCTTTTATCCTTGCTTCTTTAAGCAAGTGCTATCATGAAGCTGTCAAGCAAGTAAAGCTGGATTGTTTTGTTTTTTTTTTCATCTTGCCTAGGGCAGTTTGAAAACTCAGCTCTTGATGTTTTATATCTAAAATTGTCAACTGCTTATGATGGGAACAGTACTGCTGTGTTTGTAGACAAAATTGAGAATGTTTTTTGTAATGGGCCATAATCAGTCATTCACCTTAAATTGCTGCAAGCTCATTTATATGGAATGATTTGTTTTTGCAGATTAGTTATTATACTCTAAATAAGTGTATTAGGTAACTGTTTCAGTGTTTATCAGCGAAACTGTTAATGAACTTTTTTGTTTGTTTTCTTTTATTGGAGATGCTTGTGGTTCTTAATTAAGTTGGTCTGTGTCTGTGGATAGCCAGCTGCATAAAACAGGTGTCAAAAGTAGGGATTTGAGTGCCTGGCTTCAGGTATATGTGTTTGTAAATTTTGTATTGGAAAAGTAAAAGCTTCAAAAAGGAGATAAAGTATTAATAGAAAAAGCACCGGAATGCAGAGCAGCTCTGTGCCTTCGGGGTTGTGGCACACCCATCAGTTTGGTGTCTGCATTTAAAAAGGAAGCTTCAGAACTCCAGTCTGAAGTCTCTTCGTTGTGGATGTAGGGACAGGGTACTAATGCTCTTCTACGGATTTTTCTGTGCTTTGTGATGTATTTGTGTGCCAGGTGCTTCTGACAGGTTGTGAAGCGTCAAGAATTTCAGAAATGCACTTGATGTTTAATTACCAACACCTTGTAACGCGCATGTTGTCCTCAGTGGTCTGAAACTGGACTCCGAAATTGCAGTTCCCCTCACTGAGTGATGATGCGATCAAACTGCAGAAACCTTGCCACATTTAGAAAAGTATTTTGGTTGCCTGGATGTCAGAATAACAAATGTTTATAACAATTCTCAGCAGTAGGCAGAGACACTGGATGGCTCGAGGGCAGAAGGGGCTATATATACACACCAGCAGATGAATTGAAGCTCTTGGGGAGGGGAGCATGATCTGCAGTGGTAGATACCGATCCAGTGGGAAGGGATGGAAGGTTCCAATGGGATGAGCACACGGACATGTACACGTATGTATGTGCTCACTGTGGGAAGCTATTAACCACTTAAATTATTTAAAAGGTTTTGGTTTTGAGCTCTGCTGTCTAAGGAAGTAAAACAGGCAGATAAAAGCTGTGAGCACTGGCTGAGCATTGTGTGATGGGGTGCAGTGCCAAGATAAGGGCACTGTGTGCTCATGTAATTACCATATAGGTAATTACAGAGCTTATGCCGAACTTGCCATCAAACATAGTGTCCCACTCCAGAGGTCTCTGAAGCAGTTCCAGGTTGGCGTGCCTGTGCAAAGGAGGGAGCAGCTTCCAGCTCTGCTGGCATGCAGGGCTGTGGGTGAACATGTCCTGGATCAGATGGATACACACTGCCTGTGGCCCAGCCCAGAGCCACCATTTTGAATCCCACGTTACGAGGAGTCAGTGCTGCTCACCCAGGGCTGAAACTAGTCCATGGGGAGTATGCCTGAGATGGGGCCTTGCCCCTCAAGTTGCCAGGCTGGCAGCAGTTCCATGTCTGGCAAAACAGACCTGCCTGTAAATTCTGTCTTTATGGGAGGAGGCTGGTTCCTGGGCCAGGGAAGCGGAAACTTGTTCCTGCTGCCAACAGCCATGCTGGAGCAACTCCATATGGACACCCTTGTCACTGGTTCATTAGGGATCCATGCCCAGCAGGCCATGGAGCAGAACATACCTTGGGTTTTGCTGGCTTCTGCAGTTGCATAGGTCACCCACATAGGAATAACTTCAACAGACCTGCTTGGCACCCCTATTTTGAAGTAGTTAGCAGGGAAATGGGTACAGTACCTGTATCTAAACAGAACCATCTGCTTTGACAATTACTACTACACCATCTGGAGGACTGCACCCAACCTGCCCCTGCTTCTCTGGGAGGCTGAGGAATCCCTGCCAGACATGAAGGATTCTGTCACTGGAAAGGAGAGGTGCCCACAGGACTTGTTGGAATGGCTTGTTGCCTGCTCTTTTCCTCATGTCCTTGCAGCAAACCACTGCAGATAGGGTTTCCAGTGGGAACATTCTTAGGCACAGCAGTCAGCTGGCATGGTCACAAGTTGCAAAAATGTTTGATATGATGCCCATGACAGCCAGACGTGTAAGTCTTGATTAATTTATCTTGACCGGTGCTGCTATTCCTGCATAGGTGGAGACCACAGAACATCATTAAAATCTGATCATGCTCAGGCAAGAATCCATAGTAGAAGCCACTGAGATTTCAGTAATGGAAACGAGGCCTGAGATTCACATTTTGTCTCTGGAGATTTCATAATTTGATCCTCCTGTGCTGGTGCAGGCAGTTAGTGTAAATGAGTTGAAATAGTTTTTTAAACTGCCTTCTCTAGATTTGTACTCCTTGCCAAGTGGAGAAACACATTTTTTAAAAGTGCATCTTTGACAGGTCTTGGCCACATCTCTTTCTGCCTTCCTACACACCTGTAAACAAGTAAGGGCCTTGATAACATTGTTGCTCTACTAAGTGGCGATGCTTGTTACCAAACGGGAAGGGACGCAGGATGCAGCTGTCACAGAGAAAATCTGGTGTGTTCAAGATTTCTAACAGGCAAGCTTTCCTCAGTGCTAGGAAATATTTGGCATAGGCATAGCAGGTAATCAGAACTCGATCTCTGACTGTCAAGCTGTCCTGCCCATGATCTAAGTCGGCCTGATGTACATGTTGCTCCTGGGTAACTGTCATGGTTGGCTGCATAGATTTTGTTTGTTGCACATCTCCTCTTCCTGCAGCCCATGGCATCCTGCTTGAATACATACCAGTCCTAAAAATCCCATCTGCCTTTTTCCAGGAGAGTGAAAAGGCTTATTCATTGTCCACTCTGATTTGTGCAGTACTTTAGACTGTCCAGAATGTTTTGCTAGAGGCTGTGCTGTGCCTGACAAGGACGGGGCTCACTCTGAGGGGTGACATACAGTATGGGTGCCTTGGAAGGCTTCTAGGACAGAAACCTTCCTGCTTCATCTCTCAGGGAAGAAACAGAAGGGCTGCCTTGAGTAACAGTGGTGTGCAACAACAAAAAAAACCCCACATACCCACAACAAACAAAACACCACCACAAAAAAAAACACCACCACAAAAAAAGGAAAGCAGCTGCAGACAGGCTGAATTTCTGTTGGATATGAGATATTTATTTCTAGGGTTATTCTAGGTAACACTGGCATGATGATTTTTAAATATCATACTAGAAGGAAGATCTTTAGAAGACATCATCTACAGCACTGATTTATTCAGTACGAAGATCTGAAAGCTTTACTTATAGCTATTGTAACTCTGGCTGCTAATCAGTAACTTCAATATTGTGATCTGCCTTTTACCCTCTCTCCAGGGAAAATTAAGATGTGGCTGCCATGATACAGTCATGTGTCATTACCCTCTCACAAGCTCTCCAGAAGAGTTGATAAGATCCCATTAAAAGCTTCAGAATGTCACTGGCAAACAAATGTCCTCTTGTGGTAATTGTATGAATGCACAGTTCTTAAATACTTGCTGTGAATAGAGAACTCTTTAACCAAAGGTCTTTTGTACCTGAAAATTTGTCATGCTGAAGCAAATTGCTGGGGTAGTTAAGATCCCATCCCATGTGCATCATTCTACCCGAGTTCTCTTTCTACCCTGCGAATTATTTAACATGCAGTTTGAATGCCCCTCCTTGTCTTCCCATCCCAGCCTCTTCTTCATCCTCCAGGGAATATTTAATGCTGAAATTTTGATGTGATATTCGTTTCCATATTGGGACACAGCAATGACCCAAACATACAATTATATCTTCAGCTCAGGATGGAGCACAATGACCTGTTACAATAAGGGTTTTCTTAATCTCCTCCCACTGCCCTGAAATAAAAGCAAAAGGAATACAGAAAATGACTGCCCAAGGAAATTGTTTTTTTATAAATGTTCTCTCAAGTGTATTCCAGGACAATAGCCCTGCTGCAGTGTAGGAAAACACTAGCATTAACTAGTGATTATTCCACAAGCCTGGATTTGTCCGGCAGTCCAGTACTTGGAGATGATGCACAGGTGGTCTGGAGCTGCTGCATTCATTCTGCTTGGCACCATTTTTCTTCTGCTTTGTCATACATATCCTCATTACAGCCTGCTGGCGAGGACTGGTAATGGGATGAGTTACCTGGGATTTGACTTTGTACAGTAGTCAGCTAATTCAGTCACTTCCCAGGCAGCGCCATTGCTCATGGAGATGCATTTCCATGCCTCTCTCAGGCAGTTCTGTGAATGATGGAGGAAGAGCAGGAGTACTGGCAGAGGAGCAGCCTTGCAGCCATCCCTGCTGTAGTGGCTCCTCTCCCAGCCAGGGAGCGGCAGATCCAGGCATGAGGAACGGAGGTTGTGCTCAGTAAACCCCTTTGGAGAGACCCCGGCACTGGGGGAGTAGGCGGGGCCCAGACTGCAGCAGGCTGCACAGCACCTGCTGTGAACCATTAACCTAGACTCAAGCAGGAGGTGGCAATGTTTTGTCTCAGTACAGTTGGCAGAGAAGGAGGGAGGTACAAAGGCTCTTTCAGAGAGGCACATGATTAAATCTTGGGCTTTTTCACAATCTACTCGTAGCAAAAATAGGGCTTCTTGGATCCATAATTGAAAGACTGCACATAAACAATTTTGGTATGTCAAGCCACTAACCTTTGCTGCTTTAATTGTGATTTTCAGGTGCTTGCAGAATTGTGGAAGAGAGAAGGGAAGACTGCCCTTGAAACTGTTAAAGAACATAAACTTGAGCTGTTACAGGATCAAAAAGAACTTGAACAGATCTGCCAGGCAGTGATTGATGGACAAGAAAATGAGGTGATTATGATGGTGCTGAGAACCTTCTGCACTGTGGAAGTCTGTGGCACTGAAAGGGGTTTAAAATAGCCTCTCTTTTTTTCCCTTTTGGTGGCATTTGAGCTCTAGAGCCAGAGCAGTAAAGCTGCTGCCAAGATATTATTAGGCTTTTCTTCTTTCTTATTTTACTAAGGATTCTTTGAAACTGAAGCTTATGCAAAATGATCTGCAGAACAAATTACTAGTCTGGTTAATGTGCTAAGTCATTTTGAGAGCCCATAAAACTTTAATGCAGGAAAGCAAAACTGCAGGGCCCTATCCCTCTCCAGCTGTACTGCCATCTGACCCTGCCACCCAGCCACATAACTCTGATTTTTCTGTCATCTGTTGTCATATTGGGGCAACGCTATTAAACTGTTCTGAAGCTGGAGATTGAAGTTACCTGACAGCAAGGTATTAGTTATGGAATTAGAGACTATATCAGAGCTGGCAAGGCAGGAATTCTACTTGCATCTGACTTTCTGCCATGTCTCTGTTTCCATCCACTGCCAAAGAGAGGAGCCTCGCTGGCTCTCCTGCCTCACAGTGGCTGGGGAGTGGGGAGGAGCCAGAGCCCTGTGGCAGCCACAGCGGCTCCAGAGCTGCTGCCCGCTCTGCTATTCTGCCAGGCTGTGGCAGCAACAAAAACACTCCCCCCGTGGGTGGGCTGTTCCCCATCTCCTTGGAAAGACACACAGCAGCCAGTATGGCTCAGTCTGTCAAGGTCTGAGCTGGGAAAAAGGGAGAAAACCCTTGCTGATCATGAAGGGGAGGAGTGGGAAGGGTTCTTGACAGAGTCTATATAATCGGCTTTAGAAAAAGCAAAATGAAAACAAGTGCTTATATGTTCTCTGGAGCAAAAAAAAAGCAGGAGTGAACAGCTTACTTCTAATATAAACAACGTCTAGCTCCGTTTGCCATTTGGAAAAAGAAATTAACATATTTTGAGAACAATACCGCCCACTCCAGATCTCATTGGGGGATGCTAACAGCTCTGCAAGAGCTTTTGATAAAATGAGCTTGGAGTAGATCAGCGTGACCTCCATCTGACTTGACTCATTTGCAGATCCTGATAAAAGTGCTGCTGTATTTCCAGGCTGGTATGAAAGCACAGGCAGGGAGGGAGAGAACTTTAGAACTGACTGGGAAGTGCAGGAGCTGAAGGTCCATAACCACACTCCCATTTCAATGTGTTTAGAGAGTAACCTTTTTCAGAACAAAATAGCTTCTAAGCAGCTGTTCAAACCAACTTTATAACAGTGCGGCACTGGGACTGTACCACAATCTGCCCCACATAGGTAATTTCTAGCAGATCCAGACTAATAAGTCCTTTCCACTGTGCAACATAACAGAGAAGACTTTAGACTGACAATAATTCAGATACTATAATGAGAAGCAGTATTTGCATCTGAATTTGGTACTGGCACAGTGCATGGTTCCTATATTTGCAACCCTTCCCTGAATATCCGCAAATATCTTATCCCGTTTCTTTGCATCTACTGTGCTCTGCCCAGTAACTCTAACAAGGTAGAGAATACCTTCCCTGCCTGACTAACAGTAGGAAGGTCAGATGCTTGTCTTTCAGCAATAGCATCTCCTTTAGGAAGGCCCAAAGGTGAAATTTCTGATCCTTTCTTTTAGAAAGATCCTTTCTTTAGCTTTTAAACATGGCCCTTGCAATATAGCAGGTGATTGTGCATCAAAGGCTATCTGATAGGAGGTCATATTTGACCAGTTAATTAATCATCATGCTACAAAGGATTGCATGCTGGAAGGAAACAAAAACCACCTCTATCTGTGCTTGAAGGACCTCACCAATATTATCAAATGTATTTTGATTCAATTTAAATTACCTATTAGGACATTATATTCAGTAAAATAGCAGATCCTATTAGCAAGGAATGTCCATCTCATTCTCCAGCTCTTTTCCAGGAAGTTGCTGTTCAAGCTGCAGACACTGTAAAATCCAAAAGTGTATTTCTGAGTGTTTCAATAAGAGGAGCTCTTTCTATTTAGTTGTAAGGCCCTGCTGCTATAGGAACGTGCTGTTCTCTCATGGGAGCAGAGCAAGAGCTTATTGCAAGGCTAAAGGCAGTTTTTATAAATAAAACTTTAGCTCAAAATGCAGCCTGTTATCACAATAGTCCAAAGAACAAAAATATTCGTACCTTAGTTGGGAATGAGTGATGATGTTCAGTTTTCCTGTAACAATGATGTCTGTTGCATTTTTTTTCTTTGAAGGTTATGGCGATAAAGGCAGGAAATCGAAAAGTTCTAAATAAGTTAATTGGTCTGGTACAAAAGAAAACACAAGGACGGTCCAATCCTGTTCTGGTGAAGCAATTATTAGAGAAGAAGCTATCAGAGTAGCCACAAGAGAAAAAGCACACAAGCAACTAAAGAAGCATGTGCTTCGTTTTGACTGCAGATGAACTTCAGTGTCCCCTTGTGCAGCATCATGCTTGTTGGTTATACTTCAAGCATCTTGAAGTCCCAGCCTTCCCTGGATGCATCAGCCAAAGGCAGATAGGCCAGAGAAAAGCAGGATACAGACATTTGCATCTCCCGTGCTTTGATGTGGCACTTGGAAACATGATTTCCACACCGCTCTGGGAAACAAGCTCCCAGGGATATCTTTGAGACATGAATGCAGAGAGCTGAAACTGCATGGGTTAGTTTTCTAACACAGTGGTACAAACTCAGCTTTTCTGTCTGCCTGTTTGTGAGAAGGGAGATTCACAATCTCAAATACTCAGTCTGAGCGTGCACACTGTAACTCACTGTCAGTGTAAGCACAACAGTAACAATGATTAAAAGACCCAGAAGTAACTGGGAGACCACGTGTGTCTCAATGCCTAAGGGAAGGGAAAAAAAAGTTCACTACTATCCTTCCTGGTTTCTGAGGAAAGGGGAAAGGATGAAGCCATGAGCTGCTTAACTGTGCGCCTAAGGGTATGCAGCATCACTGCTTGCTTTCTCCCAGTTCTGCACCCACATACCTGCTGTGCCTGCTCTCAGTTCTGTGGAGTGCCTGAGGGGTATGTGCCTGAGCCCTTCTGAGGGTCACACCACATTCTGGCCTCAGAGGTTCAGAACAGCAGATGTGCTTCTGTCCGCCCTGAACAATCTACAGCAGAAGAAGTAAAATCATAGAATAGCTGGAGTTGGAAGGCACCTACAAGGGTCATTGGAGTCCAGCTCCTGGCCCTGCATAGGACATCCTCAGCTTGTTTTTTTTCCCTCTGCAGGCAAGAACTTGGTCCCAAGTGACAAGTGCCCAATGGCCAGGGCTGCTGCTTCTCTGGCACATGGTTTTCTGGCACCAGGTTCTGCTGCACCTGGAACTGCACTGCTTTGGGGAAGGAATGGAGCATGCAGTTGGCTTACTAAAACTGAGCTGGATTCAGCTGGGGTTCAATCCTTCTCCACTACTTAATCCTAAGGGGTGTTTTGTGTTGTTAGGTTTTATTTTGGGGTTTTTACATTTTTTGTTTTTCAGGTCCTAGCTTTCAGTACTCACTGAAGTGCAGGGATCTGGAATAAACTTCCCCAACCCAATTAACTTTAGCTGATTGAGCCGTTAACAGCAAGTGCAACTAGAAGGAGCCTGTCAAGTTTTCATGTAGTAGGGAGATAAATCCTGTTTAGTACCAGATGTTTGAAGTTCTTAAATCCCTCCTAGAGACTGTTAAGCCATACTTTTTAAAGATCACATCTACCTCAGGCCTCATAGCTACTTCTTCAGAATTGTTCTTTAGTGTGTGCCTGCAGAACAGACATTGTCACAGGAGTGCGGCAGGTGTGGCCCTGGGACTTCTGTCATTTTGGCAAATGTGGTGCTGGCAACACTAGTTCAAAGCAGGCTGATGGCAGTTCCTCCTCCTGAGTGGAAGTGCTGGTGTTACGTCTTGAGGAGGACATTGCTGTACAAACTGGCTGAGGTTCAAGTGCAAACTACTTCATCTGAAGGAAAAAACCCCTTTGGTTTTCAATACATTTAATGAATAAAATGTATACCCATTATTCACAAAAAAGTACCTTTACAATTCAGTCATCATACAGATTACAAAAAGCAGTACCATGATTGCAGTCAAAACCTGTGACCCTTCAAAAACCAATCAACCAAACAGAAACTCCCCAAATCACACCATGCCCAGGATTTTAATGTAATTTGACCTTCACACTAAGACTTCTACTATCACTTTTCACATCATGAGCAAAACCTACCAATTTTACTTAAGAGTGGTGTGAGTTTTCAGGTAAGCGTTCAGTCAATAAAGGTTCAGATTATACAACAAACTATTGGAATTCTGTTTAACTCTTGCCATGGCCGCAAGAAACAAGAAGGCACAAGGGTTTCTGCATCTTGAATCTTAGATGCACTCCTCGCTTGTTTCCCAGAGGTGGTCCTTCCATTTTAGTGTTTGTTGTGGCACAGCTGGATGCTGCTGTGCTGAGTTCCCCACTGCTGCAGTGGATGCCTTTTAAAGAGAAATCAAAACAACAATAATAAAAGGTGATTTAAAAGAAGGAAGGATGTCAACTATTGTAGCAAGGCTACTGCTGATAATTATGAGCTACTCCTTCTTAGCCACTCTTTTGCTAGAATTATACATTGCTAATATGGTGCAAAACCTGTTAAAAATCATCAGCCAGATTCTCTCTGAGTAGAGTCTGTGTCAGGACATCATGCACCTATGCTTGTGCAAAGCACTGGACACTATTGTCCTGCATGGCATTCTTATGTCTAAACTGGAGAGACATGGATTTGATGGGTGGACCACTGAGGGGGTAAGAAATGGGCAGGCTGGTTGCCCTCAAACGTTCTGCAGTCAATACTGTGATGTCCAGGTGGAGGCAAGTGGTGAGTGGAGTTGTCTGGGGGTTGTAACTGGGTTTGGCCCTGTTTCACATCTTTGCTGGTGACATGGACGGTGGTATTGAGTGCTTCCTCATTAATCATCAAATTCTTTGATGACAAGCTGTGTGGCATGGTTGATACACTGCAAGACAGGGTTACCATCCAGAGGGATCTGGACAGGACTGAGAAGTGGGTCTGTGCAAAGAAGTGGGACTTGGGGGTGCTGGGGGAGGACAAACTTGACATGACCCAACAATGTGCACTTGCAGCCCAGAAAGCCAAATATGTCCTGGGCTTCATCCAAAGACCTGTGGGCAGCAGGGCAAGGGAGAGGATTCTGCCCCTCTGCTCTGCTCTGGTGAGACCCCACCTGCAGTGCTGCATCCTACTCTGGGGTCCCAGCATAGGAAGGACATGGACCTGTTGAGGAGACCATGAAGATGATCACAGGGGTGGAACATCTAACCTGTGAGGACAGGCTGAGACAGTTGGGGCTGTTCAGCCTGGAGAAGAGAAGGCTCTGGAGAAACCTTATAGCACCTTCAAGTACCTCAAGGGGGCCAACAAGAGAGCTGGAGAAGGACAAGGGCATGTAGTGGTAGGATGAGGGGGAATGGCTTTAAGATGGGAGGTTTAGATTGGATATTAGGAAAAAAGTTTGTACTGTGAAGCACTAGAACTGGTTGCCCATAAAAACAGTTGATGCCTTATCACTAGAAGTGTTCAAGGCCAGGTTGGATGGGGCTTTGATCAGCCTGGTCTAGTGGAAGGTGTTGCTGCCCATGGTGGGAAGGTTAGAATTAGATGAAGGTCCCTTCCAACCATTCTGTGATTTACTGTTAAGTCTCAATCTATTTTCACCTCCACCTGCCAGACACTGGATAACAAGAAAGGTTGAAAAGGGATGATTTAAATATTCTTTCCTTCCAAGGAAGGAAAAGAGCAGCCATAGTCTATAAATTTTGCACTATATTATGAAACAGTCACTTCTGAAATTTTTAAAGAACTCTACTGCAGACACACACAAAGTATAAATTTCTTTTTGACAGAAAAAAAGTAGTTTGAGTCATCTGAAACCGAGATAATGAAGCTTTTTAACTTCAAAGCAGTGGTAGCTGGCAGTGCTTAGACCTAGCAATGGGAAGGCTCAGTAGAGCCAGCTCACATTGCTTCCACTATCCAACCTGTATTAATGAGTTCA
Organism: Muscicapa comitata; assembly: GCA_027123655.1. NCBI lineage: Eukaryota > Metazoa > Chordata > Aves > Passeriformes > Muscicapidae > Muscicapa > Muscicapa comitata. The sequence goes on from JAOTIY010000226.1 coordinate 127,827, forward strand.
TCAGTCACCTCGCACCCTTTTGACTGAACCAATACAGCCAAAACATAGGATCATTTTTGCCTGCCAAGGCCCTTATACAGCAGCCTAAATAAAACCATCACCTTCCCATTCCCCTAAATGGAGCTTAAGGCAAATTCTAAATACTCAAGAAATGGAGCGCTGTACTGAGCAAAACAAACAGCTTTGGTTTGTATCTGCTTAGCAGTACTTGATGAGCATATAAAAAAAGCAGAAGCAGCAGCTTCCTCAAGGAAGCCTCAATATTTGCTATTGTAATGACTAATAAAATAGCCCTACAGGACAGGTGGGTCTACAGGATAGAAGGCAGAGCCTGGCTCTGAAGTTTTGGATTTAGAACATACTGCAGACCAGGAGGCTGTTCTAAGTGTGGTTGTGTCAAGGCTGGAACTCCGAAATGAAGATTGAGGCTTTGACCCCAACTTGGAAGTCTCATTTAGCTACTCCTGTGCTCTCTGATCTAATGATTGCAGATGCCATCTGTGCAACCGCATCAAGCAGGGTGGATTAAGGACAGTTTCATGCAGATTTTCAGCAGTTTCTATCCATGAACAGAGCACCAAGGAAAATGCTCTCATCTAGTCATTGCTGGAAGTCTTTTAAGAGGTCGGGCCTGAGGGTGAAGAGCTGATACTTAGTATCTCATGTAGCTGAAGTATCCTGTATCCGAGGCTGCAGAAGAGAAGGAAGTTGTTCTAAAAACATGCTGGCAATACTCTTAAGTATTAAGTATTAAGTGAAGAAAGAATTTCTAGTGCTCAGCCTTGGTTGCAGAGTTTAATTTTAACAGTGTTAAAAATAGAAGCACACAATAGGAACCTTAACTAAAAAATTACAGCAGAGCATTCAGCTGTGATTTCAGTGCGGCCCCTTTCCACCCTGCTTTGTAGTGTGGTATTTGGGTTCTGGGACGCTCTTGTGTCTCTTCTGAGCACCCTCTGTCTACACTTACACAACCACTGACCTCAGCAGCACCTTCCCAAGGATTTATGGCCTTGTGTGCATGCTCAACCTGGAGAGTATTTGCTTATTCACACATAAAGAAAAACAAATTGGGTATTCAGTCAGCTCTGTTCTCAAACTGCACGAGATAGGAGCAATAGCATACTCCTGGTTAGTTTGCCCTCATTGCTAGCATCTTCTTAAAATTCTATTTACGCATACTTATATACACGTGGGTTCTGATTCAGGCAGTGGCCACTTAAAACCAAGTTACAGCAAACAGCAGGTCTACATTTATCAACCCAAATGCTCAAAAGCTTCCCTGCATTGGGCTGGCTTCAAGTGCAAGTTGTCCCCTGTCCCCTCAGAAGTCAGAAACGTGCAGGTAATGCACAGACAGAGAGGATTCTATTGCTAAACAGTGTGAGGAATGCAGTAAAATACAAAATCCTAAGTTGTCATGACCTGTAATTTGCTGCGCATTTTTCTGCCTATTGTGATGACAAATTTAGACTCCATCTTCAAGAGCCCCTTTGCCAAGCCACATCAGTAACTGGGGATGACTGCAGTGGAAATACAAAACCACTGGGAACCACTTCTCTCCTGACTATAGTCCAGCCCACATCCCACATTAGGCTAGACAGCCTGAATTTTAACTGCAATAAAGCAAACTGCAGAAATGCTCAGATGCCACCTGTGGGAGCCCAGGGCATTCCCCTGACTCCTCTGGGGATGCAAAAACCCCCTGGCAGACCCCTCTGAGACCCCCGAGTGAAGCCCAAGAGCCTCAGGGGCTAGATTTGGCTCCTTGGGAAAATCTACCAACACTGAGGGAAGAGATGCAAGCTCTGTAGATAAATAGTGTGAAAATTAGAGCGTTAGAATGTAGAATAAGTAGGTTTTTGGATTGTTTACATTATGGCCATGTGGTCAAGATGGAGGATTTGGGATGTGCTAGGCTTCTTCCTCCTTCTCCTTCATGTCATCCATGTTGGATGGTGTGCTGGCAGCCACAGATTGGATGGGGACAAAACTGGACAGTGTAATAAGGTTGTGCTGTATCAGAAAGTAACTGTAAATATCGACGACGTAGTCTAGAGTATAAAAGAAAGGGTTCTGCCTCCCAGACCACACTTTTGTCATGGTCACTTTGTAGAGAGGACCTGTGTCGGCCTGGCTGGAACACTTTATAGATAAGACATAATAAACAGCCTTGAAACAGCAGAAGATCGTCTCGAGCAGTTTTTCGCCGGCGGCCTCAGAAAAACCCCG
>JAOTIY010000228.1:16020-28296 GCA_027123655.1 Muscicapa comitata
GTGATTTGTGAAAGCGAAACAACCTTCCAATTGGTTTCCTGGGCTGTCAATCACCAACCCAGGTTTCTGACTGGTTCCCACAGCCTCAGGGGAGGCTTCCAGAGAGGGGACTGTTCTCTTGTTTCAAGTCCTCGTAGTCTTCAAGAGGCTCTCTTGGGGGCCGGGCTCCCCTCCCCCTCCCTGCTCCATGTGTCCCCAGCACAACTTTCTTTGCCTTAATCTTTCTTTTCATCCTTAGCAGTATGGGGGCAGGAGAAACCCAAAGGGGCTCTTAGGACAGCAGCTGTTACCCTTCCTTTTTCTAAGGATGTATTTTCACTGTCTAAATTTTTTCAAGACAGTAGTGTAACTCTACCTGGCTCAGAGAAAAAATATGTGGCCTAGCTCTTGTAATCTTCCTCCTGCACAGATTTCTGCTTCAAATAAATGTCTTATTTCTGATTTTTTGTTTTAATTATGATTTGTCTCACATCATTCTAGACTAGAAATTTAATAAGGAAGTAAAATTGAAGTGCATAGTGTGCTGTATACTTAAAATACAGATAATACCTCAGTCTTTGCTTTGATGGGTAGGGCTTTCTCTCATTGCAGGAGCCTTTTAAAATAGTAAAGTTTGGGAAAAGAGAAGAAAATGTGACTGCGCAGCCTAAACCTAGAATGGACACAAGTTTTGTGTTATCTATAGGAGAGCCCAACACTGAGTCTCAGACAATAAATGGACAATAAATGTGATCATTAATTATCACACTGGTTTATTTACATATTTGTTTTGTCCCCTCCTTGCTCCTTTTCTTAGAAGGAAAAAAATCTGGTCTTATAAATTCTAAACAAATAATGTCCAGGCAAACCAAACCTATTCTATGGCTGTTGTTTATAAATCACACTCCATATAGTCAGTCCCTTCTTGGCATCTCTGAAATCATGGTTGTTTTTCAAACATGCTGATCAAGGTAATTATTCAACAAACCAATTTCTATTTCATCTCTGTTCCATTGATCATGTGTGTAAATTATAAAATTGTTTGCTTTGGTGTATGCCCTCTGAATCCCAGCCATCCCTGTATATGTCCATTTGTTGTAGACTTTTCTGGATTGTCTTCATTCTAGCTAGACTAAATTGTTTATTCCAGGTATAACTGGACATCGCATACTTGTTTGTAGCAGTTTGTTTGTAGTATGTACACTTAACTAGGATTTCTTATGAGGAGACATTTAGTTTTAGTTTACAAATACATGTCTGACCCTTCAGGATAAAGATGGGATGTCTTATGCAAAGTGCTGAATGTCTTGAATCTTTAATTAAATGTATAGGAATAAGATTAGATAATTCAGTTAATGCTTTCTGCAGATTTAATTTCTTTTGTCCTAATAGATTTATTTAGGTCTAAGAGGAGTCTGACTCATAGACAACTACTATCCATGTTACAATTTCTAGGGTTTTTTCCTCTAATTCTGAGAATAGGAATTTCTAAAATTGAAGAAATACAATTATGCAAACGTGAGGCACAGCTTCAAATGCTGTTTGTTCAACTAATATATCTTCCCATGCAATAATTACAGTAGACAAACCCAAAACAACACAAAACCACACAAACCCAAAAAGAACAGATTGTAGGTGGTTTTGTTTTATTTTAATATAAGCAGTTATTAAAAAACCATTGTTTTGCATTAGTCAGTGTAGTGTTAATGACAGAGAATCCTTTTTCTATGACTCATACTTGATTATCATTGGAATTTCACAGACAGAGCACTACACAGTAAAGCTAGAGTTCTACTGTTATAAGAGATAATAGTAGAGACCTGTCCCAGCATATAATACTAAACTTTTCTGAGATGATTTGTGGTATAAAAAGGAGAAGTTTATAATCTTAAAATGCACAAAAATTACTTTTCTTTGAATGCAGCTGTGAGAAACATATCCATTAAGTGGCTCAGAAAGAATAAAGTTTATGGTCTGGGAGGGAAAAATAATCTCTAGGAAAATTAGTTTTCTGTGATATTTGAAAAGCTAATAGAATGTTGGTATATGCAGTCAAGTTGTATGTACAGAAAGCCAGCATTTTTCAGTAGATGAAGCATCAGACTTGAGGAGGTTATGGCTGTATGTGGGAAAAGTCTAACAAGATTCAGTCACTTATGTCAGTTACAACAGGTATTACTTTCTCTAGCAAAAACAAAGTTGTAAGTTTGAGAATTTAGGAATTTGGAAAGGGAGTAAGGCTATCTTTCAACTTCTCAACTAAATTCTGTCTTAGTAGTGGCATTTAAACTCCAGGTATTTGCTATTCACAAAACCTTGCTTAGATGTAAGAAAAAAAGAATTCAAGATAGTCTGGTTGTAAAGTGTATTGCTTTGGAATAGTATGGAAGGGTAAAACTGTCTTCAGTCAAAGCCTATTAGCAGTCCCACAAGTTTTCTATGTTTTATAATTTTTTTTTTCTTTTTAGTTTTCAGTAGCAATGGCATTTGAAAGGTTTATGTTCTGGCTGGAAAATGAATTATTATGTCTGATGTCAAAACACTGGAAAAATGGTGTTGCACAAAGTCTATTTGCTTAGGCAGTTGATGGGACCTAGCATAACCAAGAGCTGTAAGTAATAGAGTTGGAAAGTATTTTGGACACCGCCTAATCCTTTAACTATGTCTTTCACTGCTGCTTATTGGGGGTAAATGCAGTTGTGAGTTTTAGCCAGCTCATTTCTCCTCGGGTGAGAGACTTACTCTACTGTCTTTCAAAGTGTGTGTTCATTCTTTCCACTATTCATAAGACACATGGAAGGGTTTAATGTGGTTTAAAAAGAAACAGTATTAGCCAAACTGTGTAAACTTAAAGGATTTGAACAGCACTGCAAAAGGAATCATCAATGGAAAATACTCCTTAGTTTAACTGTCTGTAGCCACAAGTATACTTGAAGAGGTCAGAGTAAGTACAAAGCATCCTGACTTTGCACAATACTATTTCACCTTTTAGGGCCTTTTCACTCCTGATCAGTTAGAGAAGGCATTCCAGTTTGTGACCTAGAGTTACTTCTTTGCCATGTCATACTGGGATTCAGGAGAGATGTTTTAACACCTGACTGACAGAATTCTTGTGTGAATTTCGTCTGTCATGGCTTTTCTTGTGTAAAGGATGAAGGAGCGAGAGATGCTCACTTTGCTGACACTCCTCAGGGAATATGCTGAGTATTAATAGTAATATTTTTAAGAATTCTTGCATGCAACAGAAAAAGGGATCCTGTATGCATCTTCTGAAACACTGACTTTTTGTGGTCCTGAAAGTCATCCTGCTTTGCTTGTGATGTAGCATTCACTTCTTGTCTCTAATGAACACATAAAAGTTGTACTGCACTGACATAGTGAACACTGATATGGTGAATACTAAATGTTATATATATTGGATAAGAAATTGTTTTATTGACTAGACCTGCCACATCAGTATATCCCCTGTTCTTAGCAATCTTTCTAGTGGTGGGGAGGCTTCAGACTGAACGTTCAGATTCCGTTAATTTGCAGGTGTATTTCCTAACTCAATCCATTGGTTCCTTAATAATACCATAGAATTATATAGAAATGGTTTGGGCTGGAAGGGACCTTAAAAACCTTCTGGTTCAAACTACCTCGAACAATGGCAGGGAGCTTTCCACTGTACTTTGGGTTTCTCAAAGCCCAGTCCAGCCTGGCTTCGAATATTTCCTAGGATGGGGCATCTACAATTTCTCTGGAGACCCTGTTCCAGTGCCTCACCATCCTCACTGTGAAGAATTTTTTCCAAATATTTAATCTTAATCTACTCTCTCTCAATCTAAATCCACTCCTCTTGTCCTAGTCCTACAAGCCTTTATAAAAACTCCCTCTGGCTTTCTTGTAGGCCTTCTTTAGGAAATGAAAGGTCTCCTTGGAACCCTTTGCTTCTCCGAGCTGAAGAATTTCAGTGTGCCTTCGTAGGAGAGGTGCTCCAGCCCGCTGATCATCTTTATGGCGCTCCTCTGAACTTGCTCCAGCAGGTTCATGGAGACAGTTTATAGGTCAATGGAGCCAGCCACTTCTAAGCAGAGTTTATCCTCACAGACACTGGAGTAAATTTAGGAGTAAATTTTGGTTTTTATATTAAGGGAATATATGTGCCTCAGATATTGCAGTCAGGGAGGATTTTTTAAGCTTCAAGATTAAAAGGCTGATGTAGCTGCCGGAGCTAGGGTGGTTCTAGCCACAGGCTGCTATGGGAGACTGGATAGCTCGGAGGGCTCCTGAGGCAGAGTGCCAGCTACATGCTAGCAAGAGACAGAGACTCCGGGACTTGCCGTAGAGGTTCCGAAAGTAGCTTTATTTCTTTGAAGGGTTCTACCAGCAAAATCCAGTTACGTAGCACAGCAAGGGGTCTTTATAGGTTTTAAAGGGATTGAAATTCTAACCAGTAAAATTATGAGTTGGGAAACTATCCAATTACTTTAAGATTCTAGGTGAGAAAAGACCAATAATCTAGTAAAGTTAAAAAACAATAAAAATCCTAAATGATAACAGGGATTTTGGCAGGGAGGGGGGCGAACCCTCATGAAAGGTTTCATTGTCTCAGGGCAATGTCCCAAGGGCCTTTTTCAGGCACCATTGTATCATCCACAGGCTGAGGCTCAGAAACAGATGACAAACATGGTCAAAATCCATTGGTTAAGGCAATAAATTGTGGAGGGAGCATGGAGTTCTTATGTGGAAGACCAGATCCCAAGAATTAAACTTGTCTTCTTTGCCTATTGGAGAATGAAGATATTAACCTCAGCATCCTCTGAACACTAATGTCATATGTGCTGACAAATTATTGGTCTGTAGGGAAAACTGCTGAGGCCCATTTTCTTTATGTCAACTAACCTTGTGTTTACATAAGATATGTAGTGCTTGGATATTCAGAGCACACCCTGCATGTAGTATATTTTTCCAAATATTCTAGTTAACTATTTTTAGAGCATTCATTTTGGTCTTGTCTGTATTTATATACATATATACACTATTGTAAAAAAAGTTCTGCAGTGAGAGCCTTTGTCACTGTGCAGTTTTAAACCAAGTCAGTGAGGTACTAGCCTTATAGATTTTATTCTGTGAACTGCTTGTGCCTTTCCTTTGGCTAAAAAGCTTAGCTATGCAATATGAAGAATTGTTCAGACTTGCCTATTAATGCCTGCCTTGTCACAGAAAGGAGGGAATAGCTTCCCTCTATTATTGCACATACAGATGAAAAAGTCCTGAGAAGGAAAAAGCATTGCAAAATTCAGACAGTTCTGTAGTCTTGAGAATTGGTTTTAGTTTCTGAGAAAAACAAGAAATTATCCCATGAGGATGAAAGACACAAGCAAAACTGGAAAAGCAGAATAAGCTACATTTCTTAACTAAAGAGTAGTAGGGAGGAGCTGTAAATTTCTCCTTTCCTTCTGTCTGTCCTGTTGCTGTGACCTCACAATATGTGTAGTGGTGAAAGTAAAATATTTAGAACTAGTGCAGCAAAATGAGCTTGAGAAACTGATTTCACAAGAAGTTCCAAATATTCCAGACTAGAAAAGCCACATAAGTTTGGCAATTCCTAATAAATAAATAAATAAAAATATAAAATCTGATCCTAGCTTAAGCATTAATACATAGGAAACAATTTAAAAGGATATTTATAAGCAAGGATTTTTCATAAAATATTCTTAAACAAAACTCAACACTTCAATTCCTATTGATATTAATGGTAATTGCTTTTGCCAAAATGGGATGTGTATCTGGACTATTACCAATTTTTGGAATAAAATTTAAGACAAAAAGAAATAATTGCATAAGATGCAGTGCAATGATAAAAGTCAAGTTCATTCCCCCTTATTTGCTTTTACCTTCAAAAAACTCTTGCAGAAATATCACATACTACTACATAGTCCTTAAGATGTACGGAAAAATTCTGTACACACAGTAAGGAAATTGTGTTAACGTATTGTTGAGGTGCAAAGACTGCTAATGAGGTTGATCTCTCTTTTTCCATTTGCGAGTTCTAGAAGACAAGTAAACTGAAAAGAACAAAAGTTTATCTGCATTCAAAACAAGCAAATCAAAGTGTTGAAAATTTAATTAATCAATTGCCAATTTGTTTGAAAAATACCTAAACTTGATTACCTCTGACTCCAGAATTTTAAGAGATGATTTAACTGCTGATGCAATTGAATTTAAGTAATTGTATTTTAAACTACAACATTTTTAAGAACATGTAACTGGTAAAATTAGAAAATATAAATAATTATGGGTAAGAAACAGGAACAAGGATGCAGTTTTTAAATGCAGTGATTCAGAAATTTGTAGAACAGTCTCTTTTGAATGCTGACATTAATTTCAGAAGTTCCTTAATAAATTTCCTAGAAAAGACTTTTGCTCCTAATACAGTCTATGCAAAGATAGCAGCTGAGTGTTTGTGCGAACTCAGTGTTTGTAGTAAAAGATGTACAACAGCAGTGATTTAAAAGGAGTATTGAAATAATTATGCTCCAAGGGCATAGTACTCTTGCATTGGAAGAGATGCTAATAAAGATTAGAGGAAGAAGAAAGTGCCTTATATATGTCATAGATCATTCTTATATCTTTGTCACAGCCAAAGTTCTGGTCTCAGGAGGGAGAACACCTGCAAGTACTATCGGGTTTATGACTTGTTTATATTTGTCATTCAAGAAATAGGTTGTATGCAAGACATTATTTCATCTTTATCCTCAATTCTGTGCAGAATAGAATGAATTGTAGCTGAAGGGTCATCATTTTGGGATGTATGATCTGAAAAAATGAGTATACATATAAACCTCAGATAAAATGAAGAAAAGATAAGGGAGAAAATCTACTCTGTCAGAGTGGTTGGACATTGGCACAAGTTGTCTAGACAAGTTGTGGATAACCCATCCCTCAAAATGTTCAAGGCCAAGTTGTATTTAAAGGCCAGAACTATCATATTACTACAAAGATAAATTTATTATATTATTATTATATTATGAANNNNTGTATGACTGTTGTTTGGTTTTGGTTGTTTGTTCTGGGTTTGTTTTTTTAAAATTTATTTTATTTTGGTGGTCCTAAATATTGGCCTTAATTATAACAATGAAAATTTAGAGAAATGCTACTGGAGTTAATATTGTTCTGAAACTACACCTGTCACTGAAGTCAGGAGATGTGGTTGCATTTATTCTTGTAGTTTTGTTTGTGTTATGCGTATACAATATGTTGTCTAATAGGAATAAAAAAAACGAACAACCAAAAAAATCCCCATACAAACCCCTCCTCCTCAAACCAAAACAAATCTCCCCAAATAACCCGACCAAAACCCCAAATATCAGCTTTCTGTAAAGAACCCAAACCCATCCAAACCTGTATATACCAAAAAAATCCTACTGAAAATTTGAATAGTCTGTAGTCTGGCATTTGGATCAAAGAGAACAATTTGCAACCCAATAGGTAATAGGATGTAGAGGCGCAGTCTGTTTTAATCCAAGATAAACATTGTTGGAACCCTGAAGCCTAGATGTTTGGAACTCTCTGTGCTTTCTGGCACTGATCCTCAAAAGAACGCTGCTTTTGACTTGAGGCCTTGGAGCAGGCTTCCAAAATTTAGTGATGGAGTTAGAATCAGTGGTGTGTAGTTTGAATAGAAGTGTGCAATATCACATGGTGAAGGGTTTGGAGTTTGGGGTTTTGGAATATAGTCATAGGTATGGGACAAGATGGAGGTTCTTGGGTATAGTCTTTTTCTTCCTTGTTGTTCCTTCTTCTTCTTAGTTTTATGTCGTAGTTTTTGACTGGATAGAAAGTACTGCAGTGTGAGTCACAGGTGTTTGGTCATTGGGTCAAAAGTATAAAAATATAGATGTTAGCTTTTAATTGGACTGTTTGCCTTTAAAAGACCTGGTAATAAGAAAGATACAGTTCCATTTTCTTGCTTTTAGCTTATTAGCTAGAAGTGCTGTGGAACTCACTGAACTATAGAAAAGAATTAATAACAGTCTGAACACAAGAATCCATTACTTGTGCTTCAATTCTGACTCTGAGTGAAGGCAGAGGAAAAAAGAAGCCAGCTACTAATATGTGGTGCCACTAATACAGCATGATCACATTTACATTCCAGCATCTGTAGTCAAGTTGAGGAGCATTACAATTCACTTTCATTGTTAGGACAGCATAGACATATTCTCAGGAATTTTCGCCTGCATGAGGCAGGTCTAAGGAACTACTCCCACTGAACTGCCATTGAGAGAGATTTTAGTATTCATATGTAATTTTAGAAATTAAGAAAAAGTAAAATTAATATTTACAAATCTCAGGGGTTGACACAGTCCAATCATGGGTTTTAAAAGATCTCTGAGTCATAAAATTAGTGAGTGCAAAGCTGAAACCTGTTACTTAAAGTGGCCTCGGAATATGGAATTGAAAATTTATATAAATTTTTAAGGACTTGTAGCAAAAAACTCCCCAAAAGATCTGACTTCTCCTCTGGTCATATTAGTAGAAAAGAAATTAAATTTTGTTTTATAAACACGACTTAAAGATGCTTATAAAAGGAATTTGTTTTTTCCCATGCACAACTTGAAGAAAAATTGTACCTCACTAATCAACTAGATTTTTTTTCCGTAGAGTTTTGGAATTGTCAATGAGCATGCATGTTTGTGCTCTGCTTAGTGCAGCATGCTGAGATTCTCTGAAAGTCTTCTGAAAAGAGCCCTCAGAAACAACTTCTGAAGAAATTAAGCTTGATGAAGTAAGTGGAAAAGTCTTCCAGTGGATGAATAGTTACTTGAAAGGAAATGAAGCTAAGGTAAAAATAGTCAGTTTTCACAACGGAAAGAGGTAACTCAGAATCTTCCTTCTAGAATTTTGAGTCTGAGGGTTTGCCATTTAACATATTTATGAATAAGTTAGAAATGGGATGAAGGAAGAGTGTACTTAACTATGCTTAACTCTGAAAAACATGCAGTAGAACAGGAATAGATGAAGAGGCATATGGAAGTTTTTACATGAGCAGAGACTAAAGCTGCTCCTTCTAGGAAAGAGTCAACCTCGGAGAATATGACGAAGACCTGTAAAATTAGAAGATAAAAACTTACCAGGGAATGATCACGCATTATTTTTCATGGCACAAAAAGTAGAAAATTGTTGAACACTTAGGACAAACAAAAGGGAGTGGTTTTTTTTCTACACTATGACTGGTTGAATTTTTAGATTTCACCAATTGTCAGAGGATTTTTTTAGCATTCAGAAAAGCTACAGAATGGTAAAAAAAAGTTGAGATAATTTTTAGAAGGATTGTCTGTTGAGTGCTATTAAACATGCCTCTGTAAGCATTATTGTTGTATAACATGGTTGATACGTTCCATTGTGCGGTACTTAGACAGTCCCTGGTTATTGCATAGAAGCCAGATTCAACAAAAGGAACATATATTTAAGGAACTATCAAAATCATAGATGGCAATAGTATTGATTTACTACTATTGATTTTAATACAGTTGGCTTTTCCAGACCATGAAATGTGTAACATTTTTCAGAGGATTAAAACAGCAGTGTGAAGTACCACAGGTTAAACTCATACTGGTTGAGCTGAGTCTTTGACTTTTTTTCAATGTCTTTCAGATACAGGCTTAAAGGCCTGAAAATATATACTAGATTTTGAGTAATATGCCTATGGACATGAACGTTTTAGGATTGAGTCTAGCCTTAACGGGGAAAAAGGTTACTGCATTGAACAAAATGTGCCTGTGGGATACAGCAATTTAAGAAAACTTATTTTCTTTCCTTTTGCCTTTGAGTAATCTCAATGCGAGAAAACAATATGAAGAATTACTCTTCTTGACCACCAGTGGTCTATAAGAATACGTTCCAGTGTACCAGTATTCACACAGTGCAAGGTATTCTCTCCTGCTCTGTGCTTTGCACATTGACCCATAAAGAAGATTGTGCTGGGTTTGCATCTCAGAGGTGTTTGTTAAAAATAAACAAACATACAAAAAATCCCAAAACCATTAGATTGTATTGAAATTCAATATGGCTCAGGGGCTGTAACAGAAATACTGTGGCAATCTAAGCTCTTCTTTTTCCACTTGTAGGCGTGTGTGGATGGTAGAGATACCCTTTCAGGGCCTCCCTAGAAAATTATCCCTTAGATAAGAAATTGCTTCCTTAGAATGACTCATGCTAGAGAAATGTTCATCCCCCTGTAGACTCCCACATTATCTTTTAGAGCCCTAATTGGTCCTTTCTCAATCTTCTAAGTAACTGGTCACTTGTTCATCTAAAACCTCTATGTAGCTGGATAGTTTTCAATCTGTAATATTATTGGTCCATCTCCTAAGGCACCCCAACCCTATAAAAATCCCTTTGATACTCTATGTACTTGGACTGCTGCCGCCAAACCCCTTCAAAGAAATAAAGTTGCCTGAAGAACCTCTGTGCAGCTTTCTTGATCTCCTCTTCGCTGGCTAAGAATGTGCTGCAAGCAAAATGAAATCACAAAAGAGCTGAAAGCCTAAGCCTTAGGCCTTGCTTGCATCTAAGCACTTTGTGGTTGAAGTCTGCGTGAAACAGCCAAGAAAAGCTGTTCCATTTGGAACGTTTTATCTGGGCTTGTTGTGGCACCTTAGGGCAATACCCCCTCCCCAGCAGCTATAAGTTGGCATCCAAGCAGTGTGTCTGGACCCCTGCCAGCATGACTTGTGAGCAGCATTCAAAGAATTGTTCCATCTTTGAGATGTCAACACCTTGGCTGGCAGCTCTTTGTTCTATAAAGAGTTACCCACCCCCAAGGAGAGTCCAACAACCTCAGGAACTCAGACCTGAGACTAGATGATGGCTAGCACCAGCCAGTAGAATCCAACCTGTCAGCTGAGATTTTGTGGGTATTCTCAGACCCTTTTAAAATGCTCTTTTCACATTAGACTCACCTTCATTTTTGGGTTTTTTTCTTTTTTTTCTCTTTTTTCCCTTTTTTTCTGCTGGCTTGGCAAAGAGCTCAATGGGGGAAAACTTTCATGACCCCACTTATCTCCTATTGAGAGAGATCTAGTTTGCCAAATACTAACAATCCAATCTACTAACAATTTTAATTACTCTAAAGGTAACCTTTCCAAAACAAACATAAAAATATTCATAAAATGGATTTCCACTCAATTTTCTGACTTTAACACTGAAACTGTAACTCTAAATTCCTTCTGGGATGCAGTAGGAACATTCCTCTATTCCTTCCAGACAGAAGGCAAATTTCACGTAACATTTTATATCCCTTTATTCCAAGCCATAATACGTGAAGAAAGAATCTCTCTAAAAAATCCCTCCTCCCCTAAACTTCCAACAGCCCTCCCCCGTCAAGCAGAGAAAACACAGGTCCAGCTGGCTCCTTCCCCCTCCCCCACAGCAGCTGCAGCAACACTGCCCCTCCCCACTTCGGTGGCAGCAGAGGAGCCAGTGTGCTCCCCCTGCCCTGAAGCCACGTAGCTCGCTCCCCCCCACCCTCCTACAGCCACTGCCTCTCCTGTGGCTCCAGCCCCATGCGCCCCTCCCCCGCAATCACAGTATCCCCATCTCATAACACCCTATTGTTCTCCCACACCTCCTCCACTCCCTCCTCTCTCCTTCTATCCCCATCACCCCACCGCCCGCCATGCCTCCTGGAACGCTGCCTCCCGTAGCCACCTGGGGTGCCCAGTTGCCAGCCACCTGCCCATTCCGGGGTCCCCTACCCTTCCATGACACCCCCTTGCTATCCCCCAAACTGTGGCCCCTGGCACAGCACTGTCGCAGCCACCGCCAGCGAACACTGCCTCAGTTGCGACTTCTATTGCGTCATCTTTTGCAACTCTCACTGGCACCGCACCAAGCCCCACTCCCACTTGCCCTTCCCCGCCGGGTCTTCCAAACCCAAGCCCAGTGTTGCTGCCTCCCCTTCCTGCAGTTCATGTGTCCGCACATCTCCCCCCATCGCTTTCCCTTTCCCCATCCATGCCGCCCTGCCGCCCACCCTGCCCCTGCGCCGAACTTGGTCCCTACCGCAAATCCCCTTACTGTTGTCACCACTTCAGCTTTCCCGATTCCTGTTAGATTGGTTAGAAAGCCATGGACACAGCCATGGATAGAGATCAATGGAGGCAGGAGAGTAGCTCCTGCTAAGCAGAAAGCTTAGGCCTCACTGCAGGAGAATAGCTCCTGCTAAGCAGATAGCTTTTGCTAAGCAGAGATTTTGCAAAAGCCATATAGTTAGCATAATTTGCAGAGTTAGCTGATAAGTAATGCATATGA
>JAOTIY010000232.1:0-14464 GCA_027123655.1 Muscicapa comitata
GGGTTCCCGGGTGAGATTTTTTTGGGGGGGTCCGAATGTGATTTTTGGGGGTCCCAGCGCTGCAGCGCGGAGGGGGCGTGGTCTGGCGCGGGGGGCGTGGCCTGAGTCGGCTCCAGCCAATGAGCGCTCTCCCCGTGCCGGCGGCCGCGCATGCGCCCTGCGCGGCCCCGAGCGGCGGCGGCGGGAGCGGAGCCGAGGTAGGACCGGGATGCACCGGGACGAACCGGGATGAACCGGGATGGACCGGGATGAACCGGGACAGGCACGGCAGCCCTGCCGTGACACGGGGAGCCGTCTGTAGTGACGGGCCTCAGCGGGGAGAGAGGCAGCGGAGCGGGGGGAGCGGGCTGGGGCCGGCCCCGAGCCCCGGATGGGGATGGGGGATGCAGGGAAGGATGCGGGGAGCGGGTGTTTAGGGTTTGGGACTGGTCTTAGGGCATGGCAGCAGCAATGGGGGCTCGTTTTGGGACAGCCCGTGAGGTCTGGGGCAGGTGAGGGTGCAGGTAGAGGTGGGGTCTGAGGTGCAGCACCCTGTTATGGGCTGCAGGACTCAGTTTTGGGGTGCAGGGCGCAGTTATGGGCTCTGGCAGCGCCAGTGGAAGCTCTGGGACCGAGCAGCGGCGGGGGGATGGGGCGGGATGGGGCAGGGACTGGGGGCAGCAGCAGCTCCGGTGCGGGGGGCACTGGGCAGGACCGGGGGGTCCCTGTGGGGTGGGATGGATGCCCGGGGCATCTCCCGGGGCATCTCCCGGGGCATCTCCCGGTTTCGCTGCCCATCTGCCCGCGGGCCTGCGGGCTGGCATCACGGGAAAGGCAGGCACAGGCCACTGTCCCAAAGCTGCCCCGGGACCGTGTCCGCTGCCAGCCCCGGCACGGAAAAAAGCCTCCGTTCTGCCGGGACACGTGGAGGAGGCAGCGGCGTGTGCTCCGGAAGGAGCTGGGGATGGGACCCGGGGTGAGTCCCGGGATTTTGGGCTCCCCCGCTGCCCCCCTCCGCTCCAGCTCTGCTGTCCCTGGCGCGGGGCTGACGTCGCCGGGGTCACGCTCGCCCGTGCCAGCGGTTCCCATTCCCGGCGTCACCTTCCCGCTCGGAGCGGGGGGAGGAGATGCGCGGATTGCGGCCGGGATCGATGATCATCCCTGGGCAGCGAAGCCCAGGGAGATGGGAAGGGTTTTTCCCGGCCCTGCGAGCTGCGTTGTGCTGTCGTGGCTCCCGGGCATCGCTCCCGGGCACATCCCTTCGCGGGCAGCAGTTCGTGCCCGTGCCCCATCCCGAGCACAGATAAAATAAAGTAGGTCAGGCGCTGGCTGCGGGCTCCGGGAGCGCATCCCGGTGGAAGGACGCCCTTGAAGGTAGCGCTGATGGAGCCGGGGGGCTCCGGGGGGGTCGCAGGGGATGGCGAGGGTCGATGTTCTTTGGTGTTTTGCAATCCCGTTTATCCTGGGATGCTGCGCTGGGTGTGCTCGGCACCCTCCTGCCTTGCCCTGGGGTTCCAGCAGCTCGGAGCCCTCCGGGATGTCTCTTTTTTGGGCCCTTCTCCTCCTCAGGGGCGGCTCTTCCTTCTCGTTTTGCCCTAAAACGGAGCGAGCCCGAGCAGCTCCGGCCGCTGCCCGGCTCTGCCCGCTCAGCTCTGCCTTTCCTTTGGCACCAGCGGCAAAGTCGAGGTCCGGTTTTCCAGCCTGGGTGTATCCGGCTCAGCCCGGCTTTGGGAGAAACCCCCGGGAGGGATTTTGGCAGCGGGCAGAGCTGCGTGCCTTGGCAGGGGCCGGGATCGGTGTGCAGGCAGCGGGGAAATGGGGAGCACCGGGCTGGGAAGGGCAGCCAGAGGGACGTGAGGCCAGCCAGGACAAACCTTTGGCACGGTGGGCTGTGTGCCAGCACCTGTGGGAGTCACCGGCTAGCTGGGTATGCCATATAGCCCAGGAGAACCCACCTGGAAGGATGGATTGGGATGGGGAGGCAGAGGAAGGGCCTGGGGATGCTGAAGAGGCAGAGATCCCTCGGGTCCCCCCGCCCAGCAGGGTGTTCCCAGCACCAGCACTGCCCTGGATGGGCTCCCTTGCTCGTTTTGGGAGGAGAGGGGTTAAGTCAAAGCATCCGAGCTAAGCCCTGGCAGGAGGAGGCTAAAACCTCCCGCAGAACAAAGCTCACAAAGTGGTGGTAAGCTGGTAAAACCTGTGGGAATGTGGGAGCCTTCAGGGGGAGTGGGGTCCTGGGTGGGGAGTGTGGCTCCCCAGCAGCCCCTCGGCATGGAAATCCTGGCCCCAGGTTATTTTTGGAACAATTGCTTGGCCAGGCTTCAGAAACGTCCTGGTTTTTGGAAGACACTGGAGCCTGTGAGCTGTCAGCACAGGCCAGGCACTGCAGGGTGTGCAGGGCTCAGGAACCCCTGGGAAGGGGAGCCAGGGGGATCAGGAGCTCCTGGAGGCCCACAGTGGGATCATCATGGCTGCTGCATTGATGGAGGCAGCAGATTTTTATTTTCTCCTTGTGAATCCCAAATTTGCCGTCCACCTTTCAGGGCAGCTTTTCCAAGAAGCTCCAGGCTCTTGGGTGCCTCCCAAGGTGGACGTGCAGGTCGTGCCTGGCATCCCCCCCTCTCCCTGAGCCCCCTCCTTTGCACCCCGGGGCTGGGCCACCCCTCTTTTATCAATCCTCGGCACGTATGAAAGGGGTAGAGAGGGCAAGGATTAATTCTGGGCAAACACTATAAAGGCACCTACAGTTAGAGCAGGGAAGCACTCGGTTCATGGTAATTATCCTGGTTAAATTATAACCTAATGAACAGGCCACCTCTGTCCTCGAGGCTCCTGTGTTCCTCTGAGTGCTGGCATTGAGCTCCTGGAGGTGTTTGTGTCCCAGCCCTGGTGACACCGAGGGGATCCACGCGTGGCCAAGGGCTGGAGCGTGACTCCTCACCCCCAGAGAGCTGGATTTGGGGTGGGACAGCTGGATTTGGGGTGGCACAGCTGGATTTGGGGCTGGCACAGTGGGATTTGGGGCTGCCACAGCTGGATTTTGGCGCAGCTGGATTTGGGGCTGGCACTGCTGCATTTTGGCACAGCTGGATTTGGTGCTGCCACAGCTGGATTTGGGGCTGCCACAGCTGGTTTTTGGCACAACCCTGCCTTCTTCCCAACCATCCTGCTCTTCCCAGGGTCCCTGAGGTGCTGTGGAGCTGGAGAGCCCCTGGGAGCCGTGTGGCCCATGGTGAGTGAGGGGCTCAGGGAGGAGGGGGAGGGGGTGATTTTGCATGGAAAAATCGTGGAAAAACGCCGAGTCCTCTCAGGATCTGTGTTCCTCCCTTTCCCTGAGGATAAACCCGTGGCTGGGGTGGAGGAGCCGTGGTTGGAGCGCTGGGAATGCCAAAGCCAACAGCAGTGTGGTTTCTCTTGCAGCATCCCAGAGGCACCATGAGCCCCAGCGTGGGCCCCCGGAGCTGCTGCCTGCTGCTGCTGCTGCTCTGCCTCCTCCCCTGCGGGCTCTGGGCAGGCAGGGACAGCCCTGCAGTGTCTGCAGCCTCCTTCCTGCAGGACCTGCTGCAGCGCTACGGGCACAGCCAGAGCCTGAGCCTGGAGCAGCTCAAGGTGCTGCTGACCCGCCTGGACGTGGGGGTGGGACACGCCAATGGCACCCAAACAGCCCAGCAGCGCCTCAACCTCTCACGGGTGAGCCCCCAAAACTCCCTCTGGGCTCCCAAAACTTCCCTGGGGACCCAAAACCTCCCTGTGGGCTCCCAAAACTTCCCTGGGGACCCCAAACCTCCCTGTGGGCCCCCAAAACTTCCCTGTGGGCTCCCAAAACTTCCCTGGGGGTCCCCAAAACCTTCCTGTGGGCTCCCAAAACTTCCCTCTGGGCTCCCAAAACTTCCCTGGGGACCCCAAAACTTCCTATGGGCTCCCAAAACTTCCCTGGGGGTCCCCAAAACCTCCCTGTGGGTCCCAAAACTTCCCTGTGTACCCCTAAAACTTCCCTGTGGGTCCCCAGAACCTCCCTGTGGATCTGTGGGAATCTCAAGGTGCATTTCTCTGTCTCCCCCCAGTGCTTCAGCTCTGTGGAGCTTTTTGCCATCCACAACCTGAGCGAGGGCTCTGCTGTGGGGCACAGGGAGTTCCAGGAGTTCTGCCCCACCATCCTGCAGCAGCTGGAGTCGAGGGCCTGCGCCTCCGAAAACCTGGAGAACAAGGAGAATGAGCAGACAGAGGAGAGCAGGCCCAGCTCAGCTGAAGGTATTTGGGGTGCTGGGGGTGTCAGTTCCCACTGCTGGGAGTCCTGATGGAGTTTTCCTGGCTGTGGATCGTGCTGTGCTGTGGTTTTGCCTGGATAACCTCTGTGCCTCAGGGATAGCTGGATGAGGAGTGGGGATGTGCTGGGAGAAGCTGTTTGCTCCTGATCTCTGTGTCCATCTTGGAGGGATGTGCTCAGCCTCGCTTGTGGCATGAGCCAGAGGGGAAAAAATGTGAAGTATCCATGAAAATATGATCAAATAGCCATGAAAATATGATCAAATATCCATATAACTCTGCTGTGAGTTCCCATAGGTGGGAGGGGGTGATCTGGCCCCTGAGCTGGGGGGTGCTCAACAGCTCCTGCCTGGCCCAATCCTGACCATTCCCAAGGTCTGGGATCAGCTGTGCTCAGGAAAACCTTTCCAAGCAACCCAGTGGCTCCATCCCCACCTCTCCCCACACCAAACACGACGGTTTTGTTGCAGCTGGAGCATCTGGAGCACGGGGGAACAACCCCAGAACCTTTCCCACTGCCCGTGGCCGGGCTCTCCCAGAGCCTGGGTAATGTCTGGCCCCTCGTTTCTTCTCGTTCCGCAGCGTGGGGCTTTGGTTTTCTCAGTGTGTCCCTGATTAACGTGGCCTCCCTGCTCGGAGTCCTCATCGTGCCCTGCTCCCAGAAGGCGTTTTTCAGGCGGGTGCTGCTGTTTTTCATCGCTCTGTCCATCGGCACGCTGCTCTCTAACGCGCTCCTCCAGCTCATCCCAGAGGTGCGCCAGAACCGACCCCGCCTCCCTCCGCCTCCACCCCGCCCAATCCATCCGCTCCCGACGCTCAGGGCTTGGCTCAAGGGGCTCCACAGGGCTTTGCTGACCCCTCGGAGCACCAGGAAACCCCCAGGGGCCTCCACTCCCTGTGGGGATGTGCTGGGAGAAGCTGTTTGCTCCTGATTTGTGTGTCCGGGTTGGAGAGATGTGCTCAGCCACGCTTATGGGGGAAAAAAATGTGAAATATCCATGAAAAATACAAAATATTTCCAATGAACATATGAACATATGATAATATGATAATATGAACATATGATAATATGATAATATGAACATATGATAATATGAACATATAAACATATGATAATATGAACATATGAACATATGATAATATGATAATATGGAAATATGATATGAAAATATGATCAAACATCCATATAAAAGCAAGGAGAACAGCCTGGAGAAGCACCAGCTTCCTCTGCAATCAGCCAACTTTTACAAATACTTTAATTGCTTTTTTTTTTTTTCCCCCCCGCCTCTACCTGATTTCCCAGCCCATGGTTCTGGCCTCCATGAGGTTTCCTGGTGCTCTGATGGGACAGACAGAAATATTGCAAATTAATTGTGTTGTAATTGAGCAGTTCTGGAGCTGAATAAATAAATCCACCTGGACTGGAAACCTTTGGAATGTGGTCCAGGTACCTCCTCAGAGGATGAGCTGCATTTGGCACATCCAGCCTTAAAATTCCAGTGGGTTTTCCCCCCTGGTGTTGCTTTGCTGCCAGGCAGCAAGAAATGAAATGTCTAATTTTTTCCCTCTTCTTTCATTTTTTAAAATCAGTATCTCCTGTTTATGTTACTACAAAATTCTTTGATTATTTAAGGCAGGACAACACGCTATGAAAATTCCTGGAAATAAAGCAAAAAAAAATTTCCTTTGAGCATGAAAAATAGTACATAAATTGTTCTGCTACATGCTTAAGAAAGGAAAAAGTGTTTGTGTACAGCAATATGATAGTGGATTCTTCTGGGAAAATGCCTCATCCGTGCTGTGAGATGGTTTTTTTTTTGCCTTTTTCAGCTCCAGAACTGCAACTTTTATTTGCTGGAGACATAAAAATCAAGCACCTCTAATTCCTGAGATGTTGGAGGTACGCTCCAGCCCCGGCTGCAGGGCAGGGATGGAGCGTACGAGGTGCTGGGGGGACCTGGCTGCTCTGTGGCTTGGGAATGACCCACACAGCAGAGCTGGTGGCTAGCTGGGACACAACCTGGCTACCAACCCTCAGCTGAGACTCTCCCAAAGCCGCTCAGCGCCGGGTTCGCCCCTGGGAGGTGGCAGCAGATGAACGAGAATCACTAATGAATTTCCTCTTCTCTCCCTCCCTCCTCTCTGTGCCTGCTGTGGATTCCCTCCCTGCCCATCCCCACGTTGATCTCATCCCTTCTCCCATCGTGTCCCGGGGTGGGTTTGGCTCTGCCAGTCTGGGGGTTCGGTTTCCTCTGCGTCTCCGTCATCTCCCTGTGCTCGCTGGTGGGAGCCAGCGTGGTGCCCTTCATGAAGAAGACATTTTACAAGCGGCTGCTGCTCTACTTCATAGCTCTGGCGATTGGAACTCTCTACTCCAACGCCCTCTTCCAGCTCATTCCCGAGGTAGGGACAGGGCTGGTGCCTCTGGGATGTTTTTTTCTCTCTCTCTGGGGCTGTTTCTGGCTGGAGAAGGGGAAGGCGGCATCGGAGGGGAGCCCAGAGTTTGAGGTATGGAGGGCTGGAAGCTGGAGTTTGGGAGGGAATCAATCCCTGCTGTGCTTCAAGCAGGGAATCGTTGTTTTATTGGCCTTTTCTGGCTTTTTATTGGCCTTTTCTGGCTTTTTATTGGCCTTTTATGTCTTTTTCTAGCCCTGGGGGCAGAGCAGAGCCTGGTTTTGGGATCCCTGCCCCAGGTGCTGGATCCAATCCCTTGGATGAGGGAATGAGGGAGATCCAAGGTGCTCAAAGGTTTTTTCTGAGCTTGTCCCCAAAGCAGCTGCTCCTCAGGGAGAGCTCAGAGCTGTGTCACCCCTGCAGTGTCACCCCAGGGGCAGGGGCAGGTGAAGGACCCTGCCAGGACCTGCTCCTCATCCTGCCCCGTGTCCCCTCCTGCCTGCAGGCGTTCGGATTCAACCCTCAGGAAAATGATTACATTTCCAAATCTGCTGTGGTGTTCGGGGGCTTCTACCTCTTCTTCTTCACTGAGAAGATCCTGAAGATGCTCCTGAAGCAGAAGGACCAGGTGAGGCAGAGCAGGGGGTGGGAAAGAGCTGGATTTTTGGGTTGGTGGGGTGGGAAAGAGCAGGATTTTTGGGATGGGGGGAGGAAAGAGCAGGAATTTTGGGATGGTGGGGTGGGAAAGAGCAGGAATATTGGGATGGTGGGGTAGGAGAGAGCAGGAATATTGGGATAGTGGGGTAGGAGAGAGCAGGAATTTTGGGATGGGGGGAGGAAAGAGCAGGAATTTTGGGATGGTGTGATGGGAAACAGCAGGAATTTTGGGATGGTTGTGTGGGAAAGAGGAGGAATATCCAGATGGTGTGATAGGAAAGAGCAGGGATATTGGAATGGCTAGGTGGGAAAGAATAGGAATTTTGGGATAGTGGGGTGGGAAACAGCAGGAATTTTGGGATGGCAGGATGGGAAAGAGCAGGAATTTTGGGATGGCTAGGGTGGGAAAGAGCAGGAATTTTGGGATGGCTAGGGTGGGAAAGAGCAGGAATTTTGGGATGGCTGGGTGGGAAAGAGCAGGAATTTTGGGATGGCAGGATGGGAAAGAGCAGGAATTTTGGGATGGCAGGATGGGAAACAGCAGGAATTTTGGGATGGCAGGATGGGAAAGAGCAGGAATTTTGGGATGGCTGCCAGCCCCTGACCCCCTGACCCCACAGCAGCACCACGGGCACAGCCACTACGGCGCCGAGGCCGTGCCCTCGCAGAAGGACCGCGAGGAGGGGGTGACGGAGAAGCTGCAGAACGGGGACCTGGCCCACATGATCCCCCACACCCCCGGGGAGGGCAAAGCCCAGAGCGGGGACGGCACGGCCGTGGTGGGATCCCTGTCAGTGCAGGTGAGGCGGGGACAAAAGCACGGGGACAAAACCAGGGGGACAAAACCACGGGGACAAAAACATGGGGACAAAACCAAGGGGACAAAACCAGGGGGACAAAACCACGGGGACAAAACCGCGGGGACAAAAACATGGGGACAAAAGCACGGGGACAAAAGCACGGGGACAAAAGCA
This sequence comes from Muscicapa comitata, assembly GCA_027123655.1. Taxonomy (NCBI): domain Eukaryota; kingdom Metazoa; phylum Chordata; class Aves; order Passeriformes; family Muscicapidae; genus Muscicapa; species Muscicapa comitata. Next base: position 8,271 of record JAOTIY010000232.1, read on the forward strand.
TGGGGACAAAACCAGGGGGACAAAACCACGGGGACAAAACCACGGGGACAAAACCAGGAGGACAAAACCACGGGGACAAAACCAGGCGGACAAAACCACGGGGACAAAACCACGGGGACAAAACCAGCAGCTCTGCACCCAAAACCCCCTGTGCGTGCTGGGAACAAACAGCTCTGCTGGGTTTGATCAACAGCGAGGTGCAGCGACCCCATTGGGGTGCTGATGGGCATTCTGGGGTGCTGATGGCAGTTTTTGGGTGCTGATGTTTCTTTTGGGGTGCTGATGGCCATTTTGAGGTGCTAATGGCTGTTTTAGGGTGCTGATGGCCATTTTGGGATGCTGATGGCTGTTTTGGGGTGCTGATAGCAGTTTTAGAGTGCTGATGGCCATGTTGAGGTGCTGATGTCATTTTTGGGGTGCTGATGGCCATTTTGGGATGCTGATGGCTGTTTTGGGGTGCTGATGGCCATTTTAGGGTGCTGATGGCCATGTTGAGGTGCTGATGTCATTTTTGGGGTGCTGATGGCCATGTTGAGGTGCTGATGTCATTTTTGGGGTGCTGATAGCCATTTTAGGGTGCTGATGTCATTTTTGGGGTACTGATGGCAGTTTTAGGGTGCTGATGGCCATTTTGGGGTGCTGATGGCCATTTTGAGGTGCTGATGGGCATTTTGAGGTGCTGATGGCCATTTTAGGGTGCTGATGTCATTTTTGGGGTGCTGATGTCATTTTTGAGGTGCTGATGGCCATTTTAGGGTACTGATGTCATTTTTGGGGTGCTGATGTCATTTTTGGGGTGCTGTGCAGGACCTGCAGGCCTCCCAGAGCGCGTGCTACTGGCTGAAGGAGGTCAGGTACTCGGACATCGGCACTCTGGCCTGGATGATCACGCTCAGTGACGGACTCCACAACTTCATCGACGGCCTGGCCATCGGCGCCTCCTTCACCGTGTCCGTGTTCCAGGGCATCAGCACCTCCGTGGCCATCCTCTGTGAGGAATTCCCACACGAGCTGGGTATGTGGCTCCTTATTCCTGCTCCCTCTGGAGTCCTTTTTCCACCCAAAAAGGCGAATTTGGGGTGGGATAAACAGTGATGCTGCTGCTAAGGGAGGGCTGTAAACCGCTCTGAGTAATCGCCGCTCTAAAAATAACGAGGTAATATGATGGCTGAGGTTTAAATTTAGGTGGAGGCATCTGAAGACAAAAAAAAAAAAAAAACAACCAAAGCCTCAACACCTCAGTTTGGGAGGGGGGAAGTGGGTTTGGGTGGGAATGGCTGGATTTAGGGACAGGACAGTGCTGTGGTCAATGAGTGGGAGGCAGGTTTGGGTGTGAATGTCTGAATTTAGGAGTAGTGGAATGGTCAGTGAAGGAGATTTGTGTGTGAATGTCTGAATTTAGGAATAGTAGAATGGTCAGTGAAGGAGAAGCAGGTTTGGGTGTGAATGTCTGAATTTAGGGGTATTTGAGGGGGAGGTGGGTTTGGGTGTGAATGTCCAAATTGAGGGGTATTTGGGTGTGAATGTCTGAATTTAAGAATAGTGGAATGGTCAGTGAAGGAGAGGCAGGTTTGGGTGTCAATGTCTGAATTTAGGAATAGTGGAATGGTCAGTGAAGGAGGTTTGGGTGTCAATGTCTGAATTTAGGAATAGTGGAATGGTCAGTGAAGGAGAGGCAGGTTTGGGTGTGAATGTCCCAATTTAGAGGCTGTGTGATGGTCAGTGCCCAGCACCAGCAGCCACAGGGAACCCACACTTGAGCTGGCACATGCTGTGATTTTTGGGGTGTCCTGTGCAGTCCAGTTGGATTCTGATCCTTCCAACTCGGGATATTCTGGAATTCTTTGAGTGCTATCCCAGTGGTGCTGACAGCCCTTCCCTCCTCATCCTCCCATCTTCCTTTCCCCCAGGGGACTTTGTGATCCTGCTCAATGCTGGCATGACCATTCGCCAGGCTCTCTTCTTCAACTTCATCTCTGCCTGCTGCTGCTACGTGGGCCTGGCCTTTGGCATCGTGGCTGGCAGCCACTTCTCTGCCAACTGGATCTTTGCTCTGGCTGGAGGGATGTTCCTGTACATAGCACTGGCTGACATGGTAAACCCTGACCCCAAATCCTGAGCCCAGAATCCTGAGCCCCTGGGATTTCTCTCTTGGAAAAGCTCGGCTTGCCCTCTGTCCCCCTGGCACACGCAGATATCTCTGCTGGCTGAAATCCCTGGGATAGGAGGGTGGTGAATGCTTGCTGAGGAAGGATGGGGCTGTCACTGAGCCCTGCCATCCCAATTTTTCCCCCCAGTTCCCTGAGATGAACGAGGTGAGCCGGGAGGATGAGCAGAACGGCAGCACCCTGATCACCTTCGCCATCCAGAACGCGGGGCTGCTCACGGGCTTCACCATCATGGTGCTGCTCACCAGGTACTCAGGGCAGATCCAGATAGGGTAGGACCAGCCTGAGCTGCAGCCCTGATCCAATTTTTCCATGGGTTTTTTTTGGGGGGGGGAAGGGTTTTGTTTTTTCCTTTCTTTTTTTTCTTTCCTGCTGCAAACATACGACGGTACCTGTGCGGGCACTGACGTCACACTACAGGAGAGACGTTGCTTTGAGAGCTATTCCATGGATTTTTTTCTGGTTTAAGGCTGAGGGGAGTGGAATTCCCCTTCCCACAGGACTGACCTGACTTTTTCCAGTGTCATATCCCTCCTCACCTCTCCCAGGAAGGATGGAATGGGGAGACAGGAGCTGCTCCAGCCGTGCTGCTCCTCTCGTCGTGCTCAGAGCATTCCCATGGGATGTGACACTGTCCTGACCCCTCTGGGTCAGGGGACAGATGGGGACAAACCCTTCCCAGAGCGTTCCAGCCCTCAGAGCTGTGCCCTCTGAGGATGAGGAGGTTCACCCTGGCACCATCATCCAACTGCTTCCGCTCCCTTTCAGCCTGGACAATGCCCTGGCACGAGCGGGGTGAAGAGGGCAGGGGTTTTAAAGCACATTTTGGGTGTCAGTGCTGGGAGCAGAGGACACTAAACTGGGTTGGAGTGACACTTGGGCTGCTGGGAGAAGCCTGACCCCCCTTCAGTCCATGGAATCGGGGGCAAATCCCAGCTCCTCTGTCAGGGCTGGTGAGAAGGGGATGAGAGCAGAGCCCTGCCCAGCCACAGGCTCCAGCCCAGGGATCTTTCCTCAGGTTGTGTCCAAGCTCATGGTGACACCTGGGAGCAGCCACCAGTTTTTTAAGCAGTGCTGAGGTTCAGGGTGGGGTGGTGGGGGGTGTGTTTTAAAAGCAAAACTCAGACTGTGAACCTCTCTAGGTTGTGTGTTCCCAGCCTTAGGGAGTAGCCAGAGAAGGGTGTTCCAGGCACTTCCCAGCTCTGCCTCCAGGCTGGCGTTCCCCAGATTCACTAGGTGAATTACTTATTATCATATTGATAAGGTTGCCCACCCCACCTGTGTTGCTTGAGGTTCCCTCACACCCCTTTTGCCCCCAGACCCCTTATCCATCCTATCACCCTGTGGCCGTGTGGATCCCGGGGAATCGCTCGTGGTTTGGGGCTGGGTTGGGATGGAGGAGAGCTGCAGGTGCTTTGGATGCATTTGTGAAGTGTCTTCCTTCACTCCCCACCTGTGCAGGTGTGTGGGGTGTGACAGGGTGGTGGCACCGTGCTGGAGCTGAGCCCCCACATCTTCCCTTCTTCCCCTGAGGAAAGCAAAGCTGAGGCTGTGCCAGGTGTTATTCCAGAGGGATCTCAGCCCCCCTGGCAGCATTGTACCCTGGCTGGATTGCTGTAATCCCTGAATTCCCAGCTGGGTGATGTTCTTCCTAAACTCCCAACAGCTGCCACCAAGCTTCTGGCACTGCCAGGATCCTCATGGATCATCAGTCTGGGCATTTGTCCCTTGGCTCTTGGCTTTGTCCTGCACCCCAAACCTAAATAACTCCTAGAGGAGCCTTTTTTGGGATCACCCTTCACCCAAATGTGCCACACAATCCCCGGGTGATTCCCTCAAGGAGAGACAAGCTCTGCTTTGTCCCATGTGATGTCTCTTGAGGATTGTCACCACAAGTCACCTTTCCCTGTGGGACAGAGCAGTGTGGCCTGTGCTGGCTCTGGCAACCATTCAGACCTCGCAGGCATTCCCTGTGCTGCTGAATCCAGGATGAAAGTGGCACTGGAAACATTTTCCTTGCTTGAGAGAGCTGCAGCCCCGGCTGACTGAGTCGATGTGGAAAATCTGAGTCCTTTCACTGGCACAGGTGCCCTCTCCTCTCTCTCAAGGAATCACTTGGGAAACTCCATGTGGCTGGCAGGGCACGGGGCACTGGAGGACAGGGAGGAATCCAGGGGTTTGTCCCTTCTGGAGGTCCCCAAGAGCTGGGAAGTGGCTGAGAGCCAGCAGGATTCATGTGGGAATCACAAGTCTGCCGTCTTCTCGTTTCCTATTTATCCCTGATTCCTGAGAAATCTGCAGCCTGGAGATTTGGGATGGAGGGTTGAGAAACGAGGCTGCCCTGCCAGCAAGGAGAGCTCCTGTTCCCAGCTGGGCAGGCTGGCACCTGCCAGAGGGAAAGGGATGGGAACCCACCCAAACCCAGCTCCTTGTGGATTTTCATCCGTGTCTCCTTCCCCTCATCCGGTCGGAAGCTCAAGTTCCATCCCAGTGTTTCAATTATAACTCAGGTGTCGGAGGAGAGGACGCGCCGAAACAAAGAGCGTTAACTTAAAAAAATGTCACGTGGGTTGTACAGATATTTGTAAAATTCCATAAATAAAATATATTCTGTAATGACGGAGGGTCCCAGGTGTGCTCCAGCAGTGAAATGCTCCCTGCTGGTGTGGGATGGAGGGGTGGGAGCGCTGCTGGCTCAGGATTTTTCCGAGGGGAAGGGTTGGAGCAGGGCTGGGTGATGCAATCCCGGTTTTCCAGCTGGATTTCCGTGGCTGTGCAGTGCAGCAAGGCTGACGGGAGGTGGCACTGACAGCCCCCAGCCTGCCCGCATGGCACGGCCTTTGCGGCTCCACAAACCCTTCCTTAATTATATAATTTTTTTTTCTCTTAATTATTTAATTTTTTAAAATTTATCTGAAATATAAATTTGGTTGGAAGGTGTGGGATGCTGGATTCCTCTCCAGCTCACACCAGCCAGGCTTCTGTTTTCCTTGTTTTCCTACCCTCCATTAGGGGAAAAAAAAAAAAAATGAACTTTGCTTTTCTACTTCCCCTTTTCTGCCTTTTTCTACACCATTCTCCCCCCCCATCATCTGCTCTGAGCAGCAAACACAATTTTTAGAAACCCTGTTGCAGCTAAAGAAACCAAATCGTGACATGTGTTTTATAAAAAATTAATGTTTTATTAGGCAAGGAAGGTCACAGTGAGCATCGGACTTGCTCCTGCTCATCAGCACTTCTAGGGGGGCTTTGGGTGGGCTTTTTTCTGCTGCAAAATCCTTGTGTTTTGCTAAATGCCTGAAACCTGAGTTACCTTAGAAAAGGGTGCTGGGTCTGGTCATGGAATTCCTGGAATGGTTTGGTTTGGTTAAAGCACATCCAGTTCCCTCCCAGCCCCTCCTCACCCTCACAGCGAGGAATTTCTTCCCAACATCCCATCCAAAACTGTCCTCCTCCATTTTAAGTGGTAGAAAAAGACCTTTTTTTATTTTTTTCTCTCAAAAATTTTCTTTCTAAGAAATACCAGCTCTGGAGCCAGGCTGGGAGAGCTGGGGGTGTTCCTCCAGGGAGGCCTCAGAGCCCCAGCAAGTGGGGAGAGCTGGAGAGGGACTGGGGACAAGGGAGGGAGGGACAGGACACAGGGAAAGGCTTCCCATGGAAAAGGGGAGATTTGGGTGGGATAGTGGGAAAGAATTAGGGTAGTGAGGGGCGGGGATGGAATTCCCAGAGGAGCTGTGGCTGCCCCTGGATCCCTGGGAGTGTCCAAGGCCCGGCTGGAGCAACCTGGGAGAGTGGAAGGTGTCCCTGGGGGGAACTGGCTGATCCTTACAGTCCCTCCCCAGGCAGTGTGGGGTTCCACCACTCTCCTCCAGCACCAGCACAGCCATGCCCCAGGGCTGCTCCAACACCCTCAGCGCCATTCCCGCGCCCCCCCCCAGGACCATTCCAGCGCTCCCCCTCAGCGCCGCCGCCATGTTGCCCCCCCGTTGCTTAGCAACGCCCCCTTCCCCTTCCAAGATGGCGGGC
>JAOTIY010000232.1:38864-49981 GCA_027123655.1 Muscicapa comitata
TGATGGAATTTTATCAGCCATGCACTGGGACTCAATGGCCATGAACAGGAGATCTCTCCTGGAGGGAGGATGGGCTGGTTTAAAGCTGGCCCATGAGCAGATAACATGTGCCAGGAGATCAGGGTGCTGACAGAATACACAAATCCACATTTCTGGCCACATCAACCCAACACACACACTCTGCTCCTCGCTGCTGTTGTGACCTTGCTTTTCTCAGCTTGGTAATTCTGTCCCTCTTTTGTGCTCTCCTTCCTCCCCAGTGTGTGGTGACATCCACGGGCAGTTCTTTGACCTGATGAAGCTGTTTGAAGTGGGAGGATCACCCAATAACACCCGCTACCTCTTCCTGGGGGACTACGTGGACAGAGGCTACTTCAGTATAGAGGTGACCAAGGAGGTGGAGCTTGGGTGTGCTGGGGGTAAAGGAACCCAAAGTGTTGAACCTCAGCTAAAATCCAGCTCAGAATCAGTTAAATACAACTCAGAATCAGTTCAAATGTAGCTTAGAATCAGTAAAATCCAGCTCAGAATCAGTAAAAGGCAGCTCAGAATCAGTAAAATGCAGCTCAGTAAAATACAACTCAGAATCAGTTCAAATGTAGCTTCAAATCAGTAAAATGCAGCTCAAAATCAGTTAAAACCAGCTCAGAATCAATAAAATTCAGCTCAGAATTAATTAAGTTCAACTCAGAATCAGTTCAAATGCAGCTCAGAATCAGTAAAAGACAGCTCAAATTAGTAAAATGCAGCTCAAAATGTGTAAAATTCAACTCAGAATCAGTTCAAATGCAGCTTAGAATCAGTAAAATGCAGCTCAGTAAGATCCAGCTCAGAATCAATTCAAATTCAGCTCAGAATCAATGAAATTCAGCTCAGAATGAATGTAGTGCAATTCAGAATCAGTTCAAATGCAGCTCAGAATTAGTCAAATGAAGCTGAAAATCTGTAAAATTCAATTTAAAATCAGTTGAGATGCAGCTCAGTAAAATACAGCTCAGAATCAATTAAATCCAGCTCAGAATCAGTAAATTACAGCTCCAAATCATTAAAGTCCAACTCAGAATGAGTTCAAATCCAGCTCAGAATGAGTCCAAACAGCAAACCCAGATCTCTCCTGCTGGATTTACCCTCCAGTGGAGTTCTGCATGGGCAGGAAAATGATGTTCCAATCTGTGGATCCTGTGACAGTGACAGTGAGGTGGCAGTGATGGGGTTAATGCCCAACCTCTGCCTTCTGGAGTGGTTTCAATGTCACTTGGAGCTGTCACTCAGGGACAGGCAACAGGATCCCAGCAGAGAGTGGGAAGCAAATGTTGGAAAAGCTGCAGGATTCAGGATTGAGCAGGAATGAGGAAGAGAAAGAGCCTGAGTCACTGCTTCCCTCTGAAAAATCTGGAATGGGGTCAGGAAAAGCAGCAAAAGTCACCTGGGCTGGGACAGGGGTTTGCAGCTCCCTGGAATCCCATGAGTGGGAATTCTTGGTGTGGGGGATAAAGGATTCAGTGGATCCCTGAGGAGCAGGAAATTGGGGAGTTCTGGGTGTGGAGGATAAAGGATTCAGTGGATCCCTGTGGAGCAGGAAATTGGGGAGTTCTGGGTGTGGGGAATAAAGGATTCAGTGGATCCCTGAGGAGCAGGAAATTGGGGAGTTCTGGGTGTGGGGAATAAAGGATTCAGTGGATCCCTGTGGAGCAGGAAATTGGGGAGTTCTGGGTGTGGGGGATAAAGGATTCAGTGGATCCCTGTGGCTGCTGCTGGCTCAGTGCAGAGCTGGGATGGGACAGGAAGGGCCAGCTCTTAGCAAATGCCACAAATCCCAAGGGATGGGATTGCAGCCATCTGGATTCACAGAGGCAGGGCAAGGGGAAGTGCAGCTCTTAGCCCAGTTGGAAACAACGTGAGGAAGGGTTTTTGGGGGAGCAGGGAGCAGAAATCAGCTGGAATAACACAGGGAGTGATTTCTTTTGGAAAAAAAAGGAGCTGCAGGAACAGCTGAGCTCTGCAGAGGAATCTTCACCCAGTGAAAAATTTTTGGGGAGGAACTGTCAGGGATGAGTGCAAGGGGTTCTTTGAAGGATTCTGCAGAGGATTTAGGGAGAGCAGGGCTGACAGCTTGAGCTCCAGCAGCCCCTGGCTCCCTTCCAGCCCTGAGCTCTGGAATCCTGACAGGGAGCCAAGGTGTGAGGAGGAGGAGCTGGGATGGATGAAGCAGAGCTGGGGCTGGTGGGATTTGAGGTTTGGGGTGGGGCTGGCAGGAGGAGCCCCCCAGGGAGGAAGGGGAAGGACACATCCCACTGCAGGGTTTGCACTTCCTGGGAATGTGTTCACCTGGAAAAGGGATTATATTGCAAACCAGCAGCTCCTTCTGAGAGAAAAGGAGGATTTTTTTGGTGTTGAGCCCTGTGTCTGTGTATGAGCTGTGTAGAAAAGTGCTGCTCCCACTCTGCTCTCAGCCCAGCATTGATCTGGCACAGAGATTTCATCTCAGATCTCCAGAAATTCTGGGGATCAGTGCCCTGGTCTGGGATCAGCACAGAGTCATGGAAAGGTTGGGTTGGAAAGAACCTTAAATCCCATCCTGTTGCACCTCCACTTTCCACTGTCCCAGGTTGCTCCAAGCCCTGTCCAGCCTGGCCTTGGACACTTCCAGGGATGGGGAAATCTTTCCCAGCTTCTCTGGACAACCTGTGCCATGGCCTCCCCACCCTCACAGGGCAGAAATTCCTCCCAAATTCCCTTTTGGTTCAAATCCATTCCCTCTTGTCCTTTCTGCCTGTGATAATAGGGAAGAATTCCAATATGGTGCCTGTCCTTGGAGGACTGAAGTGATAGGGCAAAAAAAGATGGTTTATCTTTTATTTCCTGCTGCTTTTTCCTCTCCTCCTTCCCTTTCCCCCTGCCACAGATTCCCCCTGGAGAATCCTCTGATCCCACAGCTCAGGGTGGGCTTTGATGGGCACAGGCAGGGGCTACTGCAAACATCAGTATAAGGCAGAATCCCAAAGTTTTGATTCCCATGAAAACTTTCATTCTCATGCCTCTTTCACCTACTGCACTGTGCTGGAAGAGTACAAAAATCTGCACAAAATCTACTTTCTGTAGTAAAACAGCAGGTTTGGAATATCCCAGATGGAAAAGCATCCAGGTTTTCCCTGTGATGTGACCCTGGGAAGGTGAGGAGCAGCAGCAGCCTCATGAGTCACCACACAAAATTTGGCATCCATGGGGAGATGATCCAGTGCCTGCCCTGAGCAGAGCCAGGCCTTGGAATATCCCTGTGGATTCCTTCCAGCTCAGGATATTCCACAATTCCACAACTGGGACCTTTTAACAGAATGAAACAGGAGGGGATGCTTTAATTGCATCCTGCTGCAGGCAGGCAGGAAACAATGCCAGAGTGGGGGCCAGGGAGGTGTAAGGGCCAAATATCCCTGCCAGGTGTTCCCTGTGGCTCCAGGTGTTTGCTTGTCCAGGTAAAAGGAGGAATCTGTGCCTCAGATTCCACAATTCAACCCCCCCCAACCCCTTGAAACCTCTCAGTTCATCAGCTCAGCTGGAGGTTGGCAACAAATCATTCAACAAATTCTTGCTGGGCCTCTGGCTTAGGGAAATTCTCATTTAAAAACATGAATTCCCAGTATAATGAGGCCATGGAGAGTGGATTGGTTGATGGTTTTAGTTGGTTTTTTTTAAAGAAAAGAATTGAGAGGGGAGGGGAAGAAGTGTGTGAAAGCTGGAATGCTGCTGGGAGGGTTTGCTGTCCCATACCCACTGTGACAGCAAAATTCATGAATCTGGTCCCAAATCCCAGCTCCAGGGTGCAGGGCTGACAGGCAGCAGGGAAGTCAGGATGGACTCCTCCATTGGGACATGCTGAAGGATTCCCAGTGGGGAATAATGCTCCTTTCATGAAGCTTTTAATCCCAAATCCCACAGTGGGCACAAGAGAGGTCTGTGCTCGTGGTAGGGCACGACCATCCCAGTCCATGAAGCTGGAAAACAATGAATAGAATGATTTTGTTAAATTAGAAAGTAAAACAGTTGTCATGACCAGGAACAGAATCCATGGAAAGAGGAAATTCATCAGGAAAAGTGGTGTGATAATGGATGCACCTTTCCCAGACCACTTTTTCCAATCCAGTTATGACAGGACATGTGATTGCTGGGCTAATTATGGAATTATATGTTAAGCTTGATTTAATGCACTTTTAACCCAGAATAATATTCAAGAGATCCAGTCAGCCCTGTGAAGTGGGAGTGAAGGGGGATTTATGGGCTGGGTTTGGGAGTTCTGCCTCTGCTCCCACTCTGGCAGGCTCTGTGTAAAACTTCCTTACAAATTCCAGATTTTGGGAATGGTGAGAGAGGCCAGGGTAGGGCAGATTTGGCACCAACCCCTCTTGCATTTTTGGGGTTAAAAATCCTAGTTCCTCTTGGAATTCCCTCCCTGTGTCCTGCTGAGCTTTTCCTTTCCAAGTGGATCAACCCCTTGACTTCAGCCTTCACACCGAGGGGCAGAATAAGGAGAGAAGGAGATTATTTAACATGATTAACATTATTAACATTATTATTAACATTATTTAACATTATCTAAACCCAAAAAGCTGTGACTGCCTGGATTTGCTCCTTGGCTATTGCAAACAGGCAGTAACCAATTTTTGGGTACAGCACTAGGAAAGGGATCTGTGCAAAACACCAGGAAACATCTGAAGCATGTGAGAGCAGAAACTCCCTCATTGCTCATTTCTCATTGCAGCCCCTCTGGAGCCCTCGAGGGCTCTTCAGTGTCCTTTACTCCATGTCCTGGCACCTGGCAGTCCCCACATCCTTGGGAATGCCACAGGGAATGGCCACTCTCCACATCCCTGGAGTGTCCAGGAGCAATTGTGGTGCCAAATTCAAGCCCAGTTCACTTCAAACCCCTTCAAATGTCTTTTAAAATCTCTCTCCTGCAAGCTGCCAACCTTCCATACATCCCAAACCCTCCCCTGTTGATGCTGTATCTCTGCCTTGCTTTGATGCCAGGGCTGCTTCTTCCTCCAAGTCATTTGGTTCATTTTTAGCAACTTCCAAGCTCTCCTGCCAGCCCAGAAAAGTGACATTTCACTTGCAAACACAGGGAGGTTAAAGCTTTAAATCCCAGAATAATTATAAATGGTTTTGTTGGGAGCATTCCTCCTGGTAACAGATGCAATAGAACATGATTCTGCTACTGGCCTTGGCCCTGTTCTCTTTTGGAATTCCCAATTAATCAAGTTGTTAATGTGGGGTTGAATTCCCAGTGAGGCACAGGCAGTGCTTTACAGCTCCTCAGGGTTTTTGGGATCAGCTGGGATGATTCCTGCAGAGTTTACCTTGCAGGTTCAGTGCTTAACCACCAGCAGCCTGAGCTGGCTGTGCTGGGAACCAGCTGGGACCTGCTTCTTTGGTTTGGGGGTTGTTCCCAGCTGGTTCCTGGGGATCTGTGCCCCAGATCAGGAATGCTGGGGGTGTAACACAGAGCTGGTGGTGGTTCCCATTCCCAGGATAAGCTCCTGTTAGAGACTTTAATCCAGATCCTAGAGACTTTAATCCAGACCCTGGAGCTCACTGTCCTTATGGATTGTCCTTGCAGCACTCCACAGCAAGGAGGAAAATGTGCCTGACACTCAGGGTGACTGAGACCTGTCACCTCCCAGCCCTTCCCTCAGGCTTTTTTTGGGGAAACCAGGATGAAATATTTCTGCTAAAACCTCCATTTTAGGCCTGACTTTGGTTTCTTCAGAGGCTCTGGCTTTGCAGGTGCTGCTGCACACAGAGGGGATGTGGAAAACCCCTTTCAAAGCTTTGCTAAGCTAAGCTTGTTTTTTGAGCTCAGCTTTTCCTGTTTTGAGGTTAAACTTCACATGACTGTAGAGCAAGCAGAAAAACCAGGGAGGGGGGGAAATCAGTGGGGAAGGTGAAGTTGAATTTTCTGGGTGTTTTTGGGCAAATCTCTGCCTGCTCTTCTCGCTGCTCTCCATCCCAGTGGAACATCTGGAGCAAACAGCTGGTTCTGCTTTGCTGCTCTGCAAAAGGATATTTTTTTTCCCTTTGGTTTGTGCTGGGAGCAGAGCTGCCCCCACCCAGCCCCAAGCTGCTTTCTGTTGGCTCTGACCTCATTTGTCACTTCTCCAAGTCAGCCCTAATATAGAGAAATCCCGGTGGCTTTTGCAGGAGAAGATCCACTGCCCATTATGGAGCTGGGTTCCACTTTGGGTGTCTTCCCAGAACCTCTGAGTGCAGTCTCAGGCTGATGAGTGCCCTGGGAAAGGATTTGATGACATTGCCCTGCTTGCCTCTCTTGCAGTGTGTGCTGTATTTATGGAGTTTAAAGATAAATCATCCCAAAACGTTGTTCCTCCTTCGAGGGAACCACGAGTGCAGGCACCTCACAGAATATTTCACCTTCAAGCAGGAATGTAAGTATCAGCAGTGGGAGAAGCATTTGAATGCATTTAAATAATACATCTTAAAATATTTTTTTTAAAAAAGGTGTTGTGAGAGGGCATGGGCTTCATTTTTTGTGGCATCAGAGCTGTAAAAACCTTGTTGTCTTGTTTTCCTCTTTCAACCCCTGCTATAAAAAATACCCCAAAACCCAAATCTTTAAATTCTGCTAAGCACCAAATGTGGCCTTTTGGTTTCAAAGACTGAGTGTGGATGGAAAAAATGGGAACACTTCTCCCCTGATGAGCCAGGCACATCCTCCCCTCCCTGACTTGCAGGCCCAGCAACATTTCATCAGTGCCAAAAGATTCCAGATTGTGCAGCTGGGATCAGTGAGTGCACTTGGGAATGGGGGAAGGATTTTTGCACTGGGGAGGATCATTTACTTTTCAGAATTTTTTTTTTTTTTTTTCAGTTAAAAGATGGCTTTGTGCACAGAGTTTGAGCATTTTTAAAGGAAGGGATGGAGTGGCTTCATCAGCATCCCAAATTTATTCCATGATCCCAATTTTTCATTATGTGGAAACACCTCATCTCTTTTGTGCAGGTGTTTTAGAAAACAACCTGAAGGGAGATGAATATTGTCCAATTCTAGATTAAAAAACCCTTTTCTTTTACACAGCCAACAGTTCTTTTTCCAAGCCAGTATTTTCACAAACACACAGCAGAGTTTGATTCTTGATCAGAATTTTCATGAGTACACAGGTGCAGAATCTGATTCTAAAACAGAATTTTCACAAACACACAGGTGCAGAATTTGATTCCAGATCAGAATTTTCACAAACACACAGGTGCAGAATTTGATTCCAAATCAGAATTTTCATTAATACATAGGTACAGATTCCAAACCAAAATTTTCACAAATACACAGGTGCAGAGTTTGATTCCAAATCAGAATTTTCACAAATACACAAGTGCAGAGTTTGATTGCAAATCAGAATTTTCACAAATACACAAGTGCAGAGTTTGATTCTAGATCAGAATTTTCACAAATGCACAGGTGCAGAATCTGATTCTAAATCAGAATTTTCACAAATACACAAGTGCAGTTTGATTCTAGATCAGAATTTTCACAAACACACTGGTGCAGAGTTTGATTCCAAATCAGAATTTTCACAAACACACAAGTGCAGTTTGATTCTAGATCAGAATTTTCACGAACACACTGGTGCAAAGTTTCATTTCAAATAAGAATTTGCACACATCCACAGGTGCAGGGTTTCATTTCAAACCAGAATTTTCACAAATACACAGGTGCAGAGTTTGATTCTAAAACAGAATTTTCACAAATACACAGGTGCAGAGTTTGATTCTAAGTAACACCCTGGTGCAAAGCTTGATTTTTGGGCCATTTTGATTTTGAGCCCCCATATCTCCTTTAGAAGTGGAGTTCCCTGGATGTGTTGATCAGCACTTGATCCCATCAGGGCTGGTTTAACCCCCCCTTGCAGGTCGAATCAAGTACTCGGAGCGAGTGTACGACGCGTGCATGGACACCTTCGACTGTCTTCCTCTTGCTGCCCTCCTCAACCAGCAATTCCTGTGTGTGCACGGGGGCCTGTCTCCAGAAATCACATGTCTAGATGACATTAGGAAAGTAAGTCAGCTCCATGAAGTTCTCCCTTCCCTGCTAAAACCATCCCTTCCTTGCCTGCTGCATGAGATGAGTTCATCCTGGTGAGATCAAGGGACAGGTGAAGAAAATTTACATTTTTAAATCTCTGCAGTTTGGAGACATCTGTGTGTGGTTGGTGTGTGCTGGGAGAGGTTCTCTGCCAGCAAGTGGATGCTGAGAGCAATCAAATCCTAATCCAGGATCTTTCCTTTATCAAATCCTTCATCCCAAACCTTTATTCACACAGGGGCAGTGATGCCTGGGTTTTAACTTTTATATTTCTCAGAATCTCTGCTTAGAGTGTAACTCTGAAACTTCATGTTAGGTGTTAGTAAGGTGTTTGTTAGGTGTTAGTAAAGTGTTAGTTAGGTGTTAGTAAGTTCTTTTCACAGGGGAGTGACAAAACAGCCAGAAAATCAAGGACACCCAGTACCCAAAAAGCAGAAACAATGCCAAGGGAAAGGAGAAAGCCCAGGGGGCTGAGACTTCATAGCCTGGGGCTGTGGTTGGATAATTGACCCCAAGATGTAGATGAACCAAAACTTATAAAAGAATAAAACTCAGGATCTCTCTTGGGTTTGATTTGGGTGTAGCCCCTGGCAGGCTCTTGCACTGCCCAAGATGAATCCTTGCAATAAATTCCAATTTTATCCCTTTTGCTCTGCCCAGTCTCTGTTCCAGGCAGCAGTGGGGTTCCCTCCTGGGTGGATTTGGGGCTGGAATCCTCCACAGCTCCTGCTGATGTTGTGTCCCCTCTCCAGTTAGACAGGTTTAAGGAGCCTCCAGCCTTTGGTCCCATGTGTGACCTGCTGTGGTCGGATCCCTCGGAGGATTACGGCAACGAGAAAACCCTGGAGCACTTTGCCCACAACACTGTCCGAGGCTGCTCCTATTTCTACAGGTGAGGGCTGCTTTAGGGGTTTTTTTTTTCTCTCCCCTCACACTGAAATCACTGTTCAGGCCACTCTGTACATGAAATTCTCCTCACTTGGCTCTAATGCACAAATTCTTGTTTGGTTTTTTCTTCTCCTGTAATACTGAGCTGTCTGGATAAGTTACTTTATAGAATTGGGGTCTCAAACAGCAGAGATGCTTCTTTGGACTTGCCCTGTGAGTGGTTTTCAGTACTTGGATCTTTGGAAAATAATCTCTCCTTGCTAAAAAAGGATTTGTGCTGACAGTCCACTGAAAAACAGAACCCTTTACAATTAATTTTTGAATGAAAAAACATATTTTGGGGTGCTGGACAGAAGCTGGATGTTTTCTGCAAGTGGTTGCTCCCTGAAACCAAGACTACCCCAAGCTCTGTGCTCTCCTTTGCTCCCTGCTGAGTTCTCCTCCCTTTTTGTTTTCCAGTTATCCTGCAGTGTGTGAATTTTTGCAGAACAATAGTTTGTTATCCGTAATCCGAGCTCACGAAGCCCAGGATGCTGGGTAAGTGCTGCAGCCCAGGGGCTGGGCAGGGTTTGGGCAGGGATTGGGCTGGGCTGGGCAGGGTTTGGGCTGGGCTGGGCAGGGTTTGGGCAGGGTTTAGGCTGGGCTGGGCAGGGTTTGGCCCGTGCTGAGCCAGGTTTAACTCGTGCTCTGTTTTGCAGGTACCGAATGTACAGGAAGAGCCAGACCACAGGCTTTCCCTCATTAATCACAATCTTCTCTGCACCAAATTACTTAGATGTCTATAACAACAAGGGTAAGGGCTCTGCTGCCCTTGGGGGGGTCAGGAAATCCCTCTCCCACTCTGCCCTCACAAAATCACAGATTTTTAATTTAATATAATAATTTAAGTTGGAAAAGAGCTCCAAAGCCATCGAGTCCAAGCTGTGCCAAATCCCCACCTTGTCACTGAGTGTCACCTCCAGGAGTTCCTTGGACACCCCCAGGGATGGGGACTCCAAACCTCCCTGGGCAATCCCTTCTTGTATTTAACAACCATTTCCAGGTAGAAATTCCTGCTGGTGCCCATCCTGAGGCTGTTCCCTCTCCTCCTGTCCCTGTTCCTGAGAGAAATCCCAAATCCCCCCTGGCTGTCCCCTCCTGTCAGGGACTTGTGCAGAGCCACAAATTCCCCCTGAGCCTCCTTTTCTCCAGGCTGAGCCCCTTCCCAGCTCCCTCAGCCTCTCCTGCTGCTTCAGCCCCTTCCCCAGCTCTGTTCCCTCCCCTGGATTCCCTCCAGCCCCTCTGAACTGGGCACAGCCCTTGAGGAACCTCCCCAGTGCCCAGCACAGAGGGACAATCCTTGCCCTGCTCCAGCTGCCACCACACTGCTTTTGATACAAAAAATACATTATTTTTGATACAAAGCCCTCTCCTCCAGTCACATTCTTGTGCCTGGAATGAAAGAGAGCTTTGTGTGCTGAGCTGAAGTGGTTGACTTAATGTGTCAGTGGTAATTAACTGTGGAGTCACAAGGCCTGGAATGGAGCTTTCATTCCCAGCCACAGCAGAGCTGGTGGATTCTGCCATCCCACAGAAGCTGATGGTGTGGGAAAGCTTTCCACTTCCCTCTGCCCCTAAACCATGGGGATCATGGTGACATTTTCTCCAGCTGTGGGGTTTTTCACCCCTCACTTTGGATCTTGGCTCTGAGCTTCACTGTCTAAGCTGAGAACCAACCTGAGGAAACAAAACAATTATGGCTTAAATCTTCTCATTTTGGGGAGTTGGTTGCTTGATTCTACACAAGGGTAACCTGGTGTTGAAAATAAAGATTTTTTTAATACTTATAAAACTTCCAGAGGGAGCCAGGCTGGGAGAGCTGGGGGTAAAAGAGGAGAAGGCTCCAGGGAGCCCCTGCCAGAGCCCAGAGGGGCTCCAGAAGAGCTGGAGAGGGACAGGGGATGGGGGGGACAGGACTCAGGGAATGGCAGAGAGCAGGGTTAGGTGGGATTTTGGGAAGGAATTCCTGTCTGGGAGGGTGGGCAGGGGCTGGGATGGAATTCCCAGAGGAGCTGTGGCTGCCCCTGCATCCCTGGAAGTGCCCGAGGCCAGGTTAGATCCTCCTGGAACAGCAGGAGGTGTCCCTGCCATGGCAGGG